>JACRUU010000010.1:3177174-3497174 GCA_030449085.1 Kryptopterus vitreolus | reverse complement strand
AACAAATCACAGGACATATGGAGCAAATATACACTGGAAATGCCCAGTACACAACAACTCTACAATATCAGAAAAAGGTTCCACACGATGCAGCTTGCACACACCCTAAAACTGAGTTAGAAGTGAAAACTTATATGATTCAAAGTTCACTTTTCAAGTCCCTGCGTAAACCTGTCTATAATTCATGTAGCCATGTTTAGTAACCCCTTGTTCCTGGCAAGTGTTAGGTCAGAGTTATGGTGGATCCACAGCCTACCATAAAAGGGCAAAAGACAGAAGCGTACCCTTGATAGGACACCCGGTCACTGCAGCATTTTTACAATATTCTATTTTTATCTGCGCACGTATCTATACTAAGATTTGAAAGTGGGTTAAATAAAGACTCAAAAGCAGCGAATTCAATCTGTATTCATTCAGGCACTTTCTTAAAGATTCACCGAATTTGTGTCTCAGAAACGTAGAACCCGAGGAGAACCCCTACAGAAATCTCTATGCCATGAAGAACCATTCATTGATTGCATAAGTGCTTTGGGCTTTCTCCGCGCAAAACATGCTCAGAATGTCTGTTTCCCTGAAATGCTCAGAAGCATAAGAACAAATATACACATACATAAAAGTCTATATATAAATTACAGGTATAGAAAATCATGAGAAATCTCCAGAAGCGAAATGACAAAATGACGTCACAGTATTTATGGCCCTACTGTGCAATCACGTCGTGATCGGATAACCAGTCAAACAGAACCCATCTGCTGTCTACGACACCTATAGTACACCAACCTATGCATATTGGCAAGAAGATGTGCTTCGAAATATATCCAATTCAATTATGCTACAACATCAGAAACCGGATTAGAAAGCAAGAAGGTGAAATGTTCCAGGTGTATTAGTCCTTTTTTCCACCGTACGGGTGATATTCGAGGCTATTTTTAGCTCACGATCAAACACTGTTACAGTTTTAGAGCCCAGTAGGAGAAAAGGAAAAAGGGAAAAGGCTCCCCCACAAGCTGTGTGCATTAAATATTCGTGACGCTCGGCTATGTGAAGGCAGGGATGGATTTAGAACACACGGACCAGATGCCCAGTAAATCACATTTGAGGGTTCATTCGACTGCTGCACCCTAGACATATGTACACAAATACACAAAACACTTGTTTGTATCTGTCCATCCATCTATCTATCCATCCATCCATTTATCTATCTACGTATCTATCTATCTGTCTATCCGTCTATCCATCTATCTATCCGTCCATCCATCCAGACCATTCAACCTAGATATGTATTGCTGCTGTGTTTTGAAAAAAGACAAACGTAATAATATTTTTCTCTATATATATTTTTTTCCTTTTCTATTTGTACAGGGGTGCGTCATTACCAGGCATTGACGTCACGTTCAGATGAGACCCCCCCATGCCTCCCTATCAGCCCCCCTGCTCATCTTTTCTCCATTAGAGACCTTTGTCTCCAATTTTAAAGACCTAATAATTGTACTTGACCAATGTAAGGTACCTGGCAAAGGAACAAACCCCAAAAAATCCATGAAAAGGTTAACAGACCACGAGAAGCCTGTAGAGTTTGACTTTACATCTTTTTTTTAGGATGATTAATAGTTCACGGTTCTTACCCATCACTCCAGAGGGTTCTATATGAAACCTTTGAGGGATCCCCCACCCAGGAGCATAACCATTTCAGGTTGTAATAGGGCTTCTATAACATCTGCACCATGTATATTACAACCAAATGAATGCACAATGTTACATATTTCTACATCTTATTAGAAAGGGAATATTTAGTCATGCTTTAAGGAGGAATAATACTAAAGTCATGTAAAAAATATTAAATGCATTTTTTTTCATATTCTACGTCGATAGAGTTGATAACACAAGTTGGCTGGCCAGAAACTCAGCATTTGTGACTCTTTCACGAATCAAAATGGCAGCTTAGTCACAATTTAGTCATTTCCAAACCCTGCAACACCAGATTTGGGGCTTGAATGGTGCTCGGAGTATGCAGGGTTTGAAACGAAAGAGCTGTCCATGGTGCTGAACCCGAGACAGCTTGTCATGACATGTTCTGTTGATTTGCTTATGCGTATTTGATTATTAATTACGCATTACTGCATATTTCTGCCACTTGGTATAGTCCGTTACATTACATTCTGTCACATGGAATAGACCAACTCGTTCGGACCTTTTCTAATCTGAAAGGAGCAGGTATGCTAGAATTAAAGGTAACGAAAAAGTGTTTCGATCGTTTTTAATGGCACCCTACAATCACAGTATTGTCTATTAAAAGTATAAAGGTGTACACCTAAAGTTACAAGTAATACGACAAGCGTAAAAGACGTTTTCCTCCTGAGAGTTCATTATATTATTTTAATACACTTAATAAACCCGCTTGGGGGTCTCCACGTAGTTCTAGGAGATCTAGGGGGTCTCGAGTTTTATTGTCGAGTTCTTTATAGAAACTTTAAGGGTTCTACATAAGCGTAATGAATCACCCGAAGGTTTATTATTCTAGCACTTTTGTGGCTCTTTTGTCTTGCCTACTCGGTTTTATAAGTAAAATCATGATCGGTTTCCTCTCTCATCCTTAAAATCGTGCATTTGTCCTCGCGCGTGTGCGCGCGCAAGGGACTTAGCGGAGTTCCGTTCGTGGTGAATTCTCAATTCTCAGTATGTTCTCAGGAAACACTCTGGATCCACCTTAAATGATAAAGAACCCAGTGATGATGAAACCAACCCGACTTTTTTTTTTTTTTGGGGGGGGGGGTGATGAAGTTTCCTGCTTAGACCCAGAAACATGATTGAGACGCTCGAGTCGTGACTAAAGCATCCACTGGACTGGAACTGCGTGTTCTACATGCTGCGTGGGGGGTTAAAAAAGCCCCAAACATGACCGTGCTTCAAAGCTCTACGTGTCACAAAGTCCCTGACACAAAGGACCACGGTTTAGAAGTCTGTAGCGTGCGTATTTTTCTCTCTCTTTTAGTTTTAAGGCGAAGTTGCTCTATTCACACAAAACGCGCACGGGAATCGGTTTGTTTTTGCTTTTGGTATACACACAAATCAAGTCAGAAGTTCGGGGGGTGGGGGAGGGAGAGAAACACACGGGTAAAGCACTTTCTGTACCTTTTCTCTTTGCTCGTGCGATACATTCACATCTGGCAAGATGCGCGTGCACTTTTCAACATCTCAAAACTTCCTTAAATCATCATTAAGATGCGGAATATGCACAATTCCAGAGACAAGATTAAGTACTGTTGTGTGCGCGAAGTTGCAGTGTGGTAATCGAAGTGGAAGGAAATCCTCAGCACTCACCTTTCGCACGCACAGTGTTGTCTGGAGAAACTCTCTGTATGTCCACGTCGTAGTTCTTAAACTGAAACCAGAGCGAGCACGAGGCTGGAGAAGTGTGGAGCTTCACTGCGTGAATGAGCTGTGAGCTCTCCTCGCCTTTCTCAATGAGGAAAAGATACTTTGAACAGGAAGCCAGACATCCCCATTGAGTGTGTGTGTGCTTTTAGAAAGGCATGAAAGAAGGAGGAGGGGGGGGGTGAAGAAGGGAAGAAGGAGGGATATCATTCTACAATACTTGATTTCTGAACGTCAGAATAACTCGTGATGCTCGGATTGGCTCATCGCAACCCACTTGCACAGGGTTTCTATTTATAGAATGTTATTTTGTTGGATATTATATTATATTACATTGCATTACATTATGGGCTGTGTGGGTTCTTATTTCAAGGGTTTCTTGTCTCTGTGAGCCTTACAAGCATTATTTATATTCGGTTGGATTATTATTAGCAGCAGTGTGTGTGTGTGTTTATACTCGATTCACCAGCTATTCCCAGTCTTAAGCCTCAGTGGTGTTGCCTTCGTTTTCTGTTATTTGTAAGCCCCGCCCTCTCCGGGATCATTAACCAATCGGAGCAAGGCTGGCCCGCATTGACGTCACTGCGTCATTAGGTATCCGTTAGAAACACAGAGGTTCAAAAATAGCATCAAATTAATTCAGCTCGGGGTGGGGATAGGGGGGGATGGGGGGGGGGGGTTGGGGTTAAAAAAGTGGTTGGATTTTCAATGGGTAGGGGAAAATGTAGCCAAAAAGTTGCATGCATTTAACAAATCCAAAAATAAAGATTATTTTTTGCATTGATATATATATATATATATATATATATATATATATATATATATATATATATATATATATAATATATATTAAAAAACAAATAAAAAAAAAACATTGCATGTATATTTATTTATTATTATAATTTGCGTAGAAATATAGGAAACGCAGTACTGCAATGTATTTTCGAAAATTCTATTTTAATACGCAGAATGTCTTAGCGCTTCTCCTCTACCAGTTATTTGCGTGTGTGCAAACAGATAGTAAACGCTTCCTGGGATCCAGACTGCATAATAGCAGTACCTCTTTTGTACACAGAGTCCTTAGAGCTTCGTGCACGACTGCAGAAGAATGCCAGAGATGAAGACAATTTTTGGAATCAAACACTGGATACCGATTGCAAAATCCCCAAGTGCAAAATACAGCACTACAATATCAGGCAAGTCTATTATATAAAAAAAAAAAAAAAAAAAAAAAAACATGCAAAAATGGTGCGCATTGAATATCAGATTTGGCGCAAAAAGCAGATTTTTACAGATTGCTAGGCATTGAAGTGAGGGACTCCATGTTACCTCGCATCACCCTGTCTCTCTAGCTGTACGTCTGCGTGCGCGTGTTTCCATGGATGGCTGGTTTGGGGAAACACCTAGTCTGAGTCTGGTTCAGTTTAAGCACACGGCCCTCTAGTGGCCGGTAGCGTTAGTGCACAAGTCCAAAGCTGAAGAAATTATTTAGCAATGTGTCAAACCTATCGCATTATACTGTGGTTTATACGGTTTATATTGTACACAAATAAATGGTGCCCTGTTCATTGTTCTTAAGCAGGTTATATAAAGCCAGGATTGCTGCAGAAACGATTATTATACTCTATAATTACTAATAATAAAAAAAAAACGAGGGAAAAAGTTCAATTTGAATTTGGCTTTCCATTTAAATGTGCACTTACATTTGCAGCATTTGGCACTTATTGAGAGCGACTTATATTTCTCTCACTCAAAAAAACTGAGTAGATATAAGATTAAGGGACTTTTTGCTCAGGAATCCCCCTATTAAGAGGAGTGGTTAGGATTTTAACTCATAACCTTCAGATCAAAAGATGATTCGGAATGTTGTTGCAGATTCACTGCCCTTTTCTCGTTTCAATTTCGGGGGCGTGGATGTGGGGATTTCACTATTACAAGAAAATGAGTTCAGGCACTGATATTGGGTGAGAAGGTCTCGGTTCATCCACAAAAGTGTTCAGGTCGAAGTGCTGCAGGAAAGTGAAATCTTTCACACTAAAGGAGGAGAATCATGTCTTCATGGAGCTCACTTTATGCACATGAGCAGTGTCATGATATCATGATGTAGTGCTTCTGTACATTAGTGCTAGTGAAAGGGAAAATTGTAATATTCTGGTATCCAAAGACACCATTCAAAAGTTGTTGTGTGTGTGTGTGTGTGTGGGGGAGGGGGGGTCTTATTGTCATATCATCAACATTGTGGTCTACAACCTTTGGCCATTACTGATGGAATACATATCTGTAAATTACACTAAAGATTCCTTCCTGAACATTCCATTCCATTACTCTCCATGTGAAGGAGATCTTCCACTCCAACCCATGGAGCTGTATTTGATCCTAGATACATTGTCATGCATGAATGGGTTTTTAGAGGGATGACGACAAAAAGTTACAAAAATCTCCAGTCAAACAACCTTTATTTACTAAGTATTTTATTTACTTAACTCCCCCCTCCCCCCACCTTAATTCTTCTATTACCTGGATTCAGCTTTTTTTTTTTTTTAAAGAAAAAAAAAAAACTCCCATCTTTTGAGAATTACAATAACCCTGTTTCAGGCTCACCTAAACAATTGATGATGCACAGTAATGATTTTATTAATAGAATTATCGGTTATCATCGACGATGTGCGTTTATTCATGAATTAAGACCAGTAGCATTATTTGAGCAAAGGAGGAAAAAGTCATGGAATACATTTTACAAACACAGGTATAGATGTGTGTGTGTGTGTGTGTGTGTGTGTGTGTGTGTGTGTCTGATTGTAGGTTTCGGGCATATTTAAAAAAAAAAAAAAAAAAAAAAAAAAAAAAAAAAAAAAAAAAAAAAAAGAAAAGAAAAACAAAAAGGCTCAATTCTAACCTGGGTGTTACAATAAAAATGCAAAACACTGAGATGAGAGTGTACGCAGGAATCTTAAAACAATGCCACTTTAAATCCTTAAAGAATTGATAAATGAAATATCCGTGAATCTTATTAAAAAATTTTGCATTTTTTAATTAAAAAAAGGTTATAGTGTTCAATAGTGCGAGTAGATTCGCACTGAAATGAAAACGGTCAAAAACATATATCGGGAGACAAAAAAAACGTTTAATAACCCTGTAATACATGATGACTGCTATGAACGTTTTTGAATCCTGACGATATTAAAACGGAATGTAAAAACGACACCGTTTGTGCTTTTCTCTTTCAACTTGTCGATCAAAAGGACTTCCGATTCAAGGTCATTTCACTGACATGCTGTGGATACCGCGTACGGACAAAAGCATTGGGACACCCGACGAGCCGTATGCAGTTCCTTCCCCAAATTGTCTTATGTGGACAATAACTATACAGGATGTCTTTTAATAAGGGAACATTAAATCTTCCCTTGGCTTGAATTAGGAGACCCAAATTTGTTCCTGCTCCATCATGATCCACTTTAAGTGGAAGATCTCCTGCTATAGATCTACGATCCTACTGGACAGTGAATGTGTACGAGCTATCTTCCCATAAGAGAGGAGCCTGTTATAACCGGAAAGAGGGACGAAATGCGAAAAGCTCAAAAAGAAGCACATATCGATCTTATAGTCAGGTGTCCACAAGCTTTTTAATCCATTAAATATTAAATCCTTGTTCCATGACCGCGTTTGGACCTCATTTCAGCACTGCTCATGAATCGCACTTCCTTGATTAAGTGCCTGGATGTGTCCAGCAAATGTCACTTTCTGATTTTCTCCATTTTGCTAAGAAGGGAGAAAAAAAAAAAAAAAAAAAAAAACCTGCGCAAGCAACTTGAAATAAAACCCTGACACCATAAAATAAATAAAACCATCTGATCTACTGATCGAACGAGAGTCTGACCAGAAACAATTGTTTAACCGGAAAACTCATAGAAGATGTGAAACTGACAAAGCTACAAACTTCCTGTGTCTGTTAAATAGAGCAGCATGTATGTGCCACAATGTGTGTGTGTGTGTGTGTGTGCACATATGTGAGTGTGTGTCTTTATGGAGCTCGCCTGTCCCTCTTGGTCAGAAGGTAGCACTGGATGGTACGCAGGCGGTCTTTGGCAGGTCCGAACTCGGGCTGGAGCTTTAGGGTAGATTCGTACCAGTGCATTGCTTTCTCGAACTCTTCCTGTCAGAAGAGAAAGCGGGAAGGAAGCGTGAGGACGGAGAGAAAGGAGAGGAAGGAACGGAATGACGGCGGTCGAGAACTCACCATCGCTATGTAGACGTTGGCGAGGGTAAAATGGTTGACGACGAAATGAGGAGCGATCTCCACGGCCATGCGGGCCACGGTGAGGGCGTCCTCCCACAGGCGGGCGTTCTGGAAGATGTTAGCCAGGCTGATCAGGGGAACGTCCTGTAGAAGATTAAGACACCATTCACCATTGAAAAGGAGTAGCCAGCTCTCGGATGATTCAATTGATGCGAGTACTATAAAGTAGTGTTGGGCGATGTATATCGAATATTAGCATTAATAATCACAATTTTGACAACGGCAAATTGACATTATATATATATATATATATATTATAATATATATATATATATATATAAATACATATACATACATATACATATATATTATATATATATATATATATATATATATATATATATATACAGCATACATACACACACCACACACACACACACACACACACACACACACCGGTATTACTAGCAAGGATTAGATCACTGGTACCTTCATGTGGTGAGGAGCAGAGTTTAGAGCCTGACGCAGACAGTCGATGGCCTTCTTCCCCTGACCCTTCACTCTCCAATACAACGCTGCCATGCTGGACAAAACCCATGATGTCTGGTTCTAATAGATGAGGTGATGTAATAAAAAAAAATACAGACATTCAAACATATAACTATATATTTATAATAGGTCTTAATTATCAGTGTCCTTCACCATAAAATTAACAATAATTAGTGCACAATAATTAAGCAAGTCCAAACCACAGAGAAGGGCAGGGTTAGGGTTGTATATAATTGTATATATTGTATATATTGGTGGTGGTGGTACCTTATTCACTACATTTCATCAGTGAGCGCTTACGCTACCCAACATGGGCTATAGAAAAAGTTATTGAAAAACTGAATTTTGTCAAACAAGTGACAAACAAACAAAACGCCCTAATATTCCTGAATTGGACAAAAAAAATTACCTATAAAAATTCCATGACATTCCATGAACCCTGCATAGAGTATACTAATATATACAAATATCCGCGCTAATTCACGGCGGAATTGCAGCTCTGGGGCCGCCAGTCCCCGATCATACCTTTTCCAATACTTTGGCTAAGCGTGTTCCCACTTGCTCGAACGGCTGCGGCGAAAATTTATCCTTTCCCAAATTTTGCAGCACCTGTTGTAGGAGTAAAACATACAGTGAGCCGAGGGATGGACTGCGATTAAGAGACCGCATGCGACCACCACCCGAAGTTCCCATCACCTCTTTGAGCTGCCCCTCTCCGGTGTAGTGGATGCTGCCGCGGTTGGCCACGCCCCCCAGATGGTCTAGCGTGTGCATGCTGGCGGGCAGGTTAGCGTTGCACATCGGTTCTGCCGCAGGCTCCTGCAGTGGAGTGGCAAAGTCTATATGTTCTGTGATGCTGCACAGGGAACAGGGAGCAAATAAATAATAAGCATGTATGCGCATCACTGGCATTGTATGTATGGCATTATAATAAACAAACAAACCTTATACACTTCCGTACAATACAGTTATAAGGCTTACAATCTATTAGTTCTTGTATTTACTACCATAATCTGGAAGACAACAGTGTTATAATGTGAGTTCCAGAAAAGTTGGAACGATGTGTAAAACTGTAAATAAAAATAGAATCTCATAAACCCGCATTTTTACCTACGACACAACACAGAAAACGACATTTTCTCACATGTTGGGGAAAAAAAGTAATAAATGAAGGCTGCGTGGGGGCAGCAAAAGTCTGGAAAAAAGTAAGCGCTATTAATGTGAATTATTTTGCAACTAATTCAAAGCAGGTCAGTAAGATGAATGGGGTATAGACCATGTATCTTAGAGACGCAGAGTCTCTCAGAAGTAAAGAAGGGCGGAGCTTCAGCAATCTGTTGAAGACTGGCGTAATGGTGTTCAACACCGAATCGCCACCTGGTATCAAGTTTTCTATATGATTAACGATCAAAAGATTCAAAGAGATACAAATCCGGGTTAAATCTCGATCATGTAAAGAAGTAGGTATGCGTGAACATGCGTGATCCATAAACCTGGGTCACGGCGCATTTAAAATGTACTGAGGCAAAGAAGAAAACCGTTCTGTGCTCCGACGATTTGGAAACCATGGACGCCAGACTAAAGAGGAGAGGGACCATTCAGCTCGTTTATCAGTTCTCGGTTCCAAAAGCAGCATTTGATATAAATATCTCGTAAATATTATAAATATCATAAATATCCGTCCGTGAGATTTGAAGATTTTTGCGTTCTGTTTTAATTTGCATTTTACACAGCATTCCAACTTAGTCAAGGCTACCAAAGAGTAACAATCAGAATATATATGAATTGCTGATCTCTTTTCAATTGTAACATGAAGATAGACTGAGCTCTAACATACATTTCTTCTGGAAAAGTTTGCCCTGCTCTGGTGCTTGCTGTCTTGTAACTCATTCATGAGCTGGAAATTTATAGCAAAAGATACCAATTCTGCCTCTACTACATACTGAGGATAAAGAAGTTTCATTAAGGAGTTAAAAAAAAAACTTATTTCTTTTTACATTCACTTTTTATTAAGAAGACAAATTCTAAAAGCATATATTGTTTTATTTTAAGAATTATTTTACTTTCACCAGTATTTAAGAATTCAAAATATTAAATAGTAAGCAATATATAATATTTCTTTATTTTAAGATTTTTTATTATTTTAAGTTAAAAATGAATATGTTTCCCTGTGGAAGATCCGAAAACACACGTTCAATACTTAATTTAATCAATAAATAAGCATACTCGATATTTTTAGCAGACACAGCCAACCATGTGCTGGCCACAGTCGTGAGGTCGACCCGTCGTGTACGCTGACACTCCTCCGGTCCTGGCCAACCCATACTACTGTAGTCCTTCCACCTTCCTGCGAAACACACACACACACACACACACACACACACACCTGTTTAGAAAATTCTGCTAATGCGGTGTACGAAAGCTTTGCACATGAATGAAAGCAGTCGGTTGGTACCTGAAGGTCCAGGAGCCGGGATTGTAGGACCACTGATCTCCAGAGTGGACTGCACCGAGGAGGGGTCACTCTGAGGTGAATCGTCTTCCCCCGTCCATCCCTCAGAAGCCTCCGGCTTGGGCTTTCGCATTCGCTTCACCTGGAATGTGATCTGGGGGGGGGGAAAGTCCTTTTTCATTTAATATATTGTGTTCAATCAGTGTAGAGGCAAAATGCGCCTAACCCAGAGCGTACCCATTCTGCCCCGTCATCATCCTCGCAGTTCCCGATGCATGAACCGTCACCGCTGACCCCCATCACCTTGTCGTTTTTCAGGACGCGGATCCCTTGTAGGTCCCCGCGCTTCACGCTGACATCGAGTGCCCCCTCAAAAGCTCCCATCAGCTTCTCGTGCAGCTGCCACTGCTCTTCTCCTTCCAGTGCTCCCTTGGGATCTTGCCCTCGCTCCTGCTGGCCCACCTCACCTGAACCGTTACTGTCCACCACTACTGCTACAGACAGAAAGAGAGAGATCGACAAAGAGAGTGAGACGGTCAGATGGAATGGTAGACGTCTGCAATGGAGAGGAAAACGAGTACGGACTTACTCTCAAAGAGGAGTGAGTCCTTTAACGTAGATGCATGCATGGCATCTGGGTTTTCTGTTTCTTGCCTTTCCTCGGATTCCCAATCGTCCACCTCTCTCTCACAACCGGAACCGTCTGCACATAAACACCCAGCAAAACTTCATTAACAACTTTTTTTTTTTTTTTATTAGGGCTGTCGACTTTAACACGTTAACTCAAATTCATTTTAACAACGCGTACATTTCTTTGAATACATAATAAATACATTTTTAAAAAAGAGACAAAACCTTCGACATAACACAGATTTATTCACGAAGCCCTTTTTTTTTTACTCAGATACAAAAAAAACAACAACAAAATTCAAAAACATTAGTTTTACTGATCCACCAAGTCTCAAATCTCAAAACACTGTCGTTACTTTAAAACCTTTGCAAAATGATTTTGTCTTCATGCACTAGTTTCAGATTTTTTTTTTTTGATTGAGTTTGGTTTCACTAATAATAATAATAATAATCATACATTTGCATATGACATCCATATTTGTCCATGCACATGTTGATTAGAATATTAAAATGTTCAAATTCCTTTAAGGTACATTTAGAACAGATAAAAATGTGTGGTTAACAAAGTTAACACAAGTTAAAAAAGTTTTCCTTTATTAAAAAAAACAAAACACTTGCATTTCTCCACTCCCCTCTTTTATTTATTAGCTTTATAGCATTATCTTTATAGCCACCGTAAATGATCATTAAAAACAATACAAATGTACATTTAAACGAACCGTTGCATATTCAAATGTTGTTTTTTTGTGTACTGAAATAACTAATCCAGCACGAGAGAAATCCAGCAAGGAGAAATTCCTGTGCACTCCTCTACAAAAGCTTTCAAATCTCAAAATGTAATATTATTAAAGTCAAAATTATTAAACCTTTTGCATTTAAACTACTAAACTAATTTTAAAAAAAAGAACGTTTTATCTGATTAATCGAAAAAAAGAGTCATCAGATTAATCACTTATGTAAACAATAATCATTAACTGCAGCCCTAACGGACAGAGAATCAGCAATTTTCTTGACTGCCTTCTGACTTTCACAAACAGCCCTTTATAATGCAAAAAAGAAAAGATGAATATATTCCAATATAGGTCACAAATTATTGGTCACGTTCGAAAAAAATAAAAGTATAGATAATAATTATATATAAATAAATGCATTTTTAATGTCTTTGTTTGTTTGTTTGGTTTTTTTTAACAGATGCAAATCTGTTCAAACGATGAATCACATCTTTAACTTTCATGCCGACAAGCCGATGCAAATTATTAACCATTTATAGCAAGTGGGTGTTATGATCATCCATATCGCAAATGTACGGTGCGGAATTGTGAGAGCAAATCGGAAAAAGAAACAATTCTCACTTGCTATAAGGAACAAATCAAGACGATACAAGCCATTACTATGTAACCAAAAGTTTGCGGACACCTGGTCATATTTATGATATAGTTATGATAACAAATTGCTCTTATAATTTCTACCACTCTTCTGGGAAGATTTCCCACTAAATTTGTATTCATCAGTCATAAGGCTATTAATAAACTCAGGTAGGTGAGGAGGCCTGGGGGTGTAGTCACTGTATACATTCATTCCTTAGGTGTTCAATAGGTTTGAGATCAGGGCTCTATATTAGTCTACTCAAGACCTTTCACTCCAACCCATGTGAAGCAGATCTTCATGGAGCTCAGGGGCCATGCCAGACTGGAACAGGTTTGGATTTCCAGCAGTGTGGAGCCGAACCACATATGGCGGGGATGGTCGGGTGTCCCAATACTTGTATATACACTAGTATACACCAAATTACTTTGGTGTTTCAAAGTAATAAACATTAACATGCTACGGTAAATCTGTGCATCATTGTGCTGATGACAAAAGCGGAAATTTGGGACAAACTGCAAATCAACTCAAATCTATACTTGTATATTAATAACTGAATTAATATCACGGTGCAATACACCCCCCCCCCAACCACACACACACACACACACCCACACCGCACTCTGCAAACCTGGGTAGGACAATGAATTCATTTTTCTCTGCAGAGTAGAACAGCCTCTAAATAAAGTTTGAGCTATTTTCAGCCTGTTGAATTATTGAGTGCAAGATTTCTCCACTTCAAAGCCCTTTGGCATGATGGGGAACAGCGTCAGGGGAAAAGAGTGCTGAACTACACGGGAAGCAAAGGGAAAAAAAGAAAAAGAAAAAAAAAAGGAGAGGAGGAGGAGGAGTGGGAGGTGGAAGAGAAGTGAAACCCAGAATAGAAAATGCAGTGGAGTGAGAGAGAGAAGGAGAGCTAAAAACAGATGAGAGATTACAGTGACTGAGCTATTAAAAGACTTCGACCCACAACACAAACCGAGGCTGAAACACAAGGGATTAGAGCAAAGAGAATGGTGCAATATGGTAGCTGTCTGGGGTAAATTCAGGTTAGTATAAACTTCACCTCAGAGTACAGAGAGAGGGATCAAACCCCAAGCACTACTAATATAAGTTAATTCATGAAATTGCGAATTCGGGGATGATATAACATTCATATGCAACGGCTAAGACACTTGATTATGCAATCGATTTAATATAGCTTTCAATTTGGTTATTTGATCTCTCTCTCTCTGTATATATTATATATATATATATATATATATATATATATATATATATATATATATATATATATATATATATATATATATATATACACATACACACACAGTTTTTCCGGGTTGGCAATATTCGATACGGAAGCGGCCTCTAGATTTGAATCACTAACACAAAGTAGATGTAACTGTTTTTATTTATTTGTTACTTGTTTGTTTGTTTGTTTTTTAAACCCAAACCACTATTAAAACAAGCATATTTTTTAAATTGTCAGTTCTGTGATTACTCAAACATTCATGTTAATTCAATAAAAAAAAAAAAAAAAAAAAAAAGGAGACTTACGGCGGCAGGCCTGGTGCAGGTGCTTGTAGAGGAATGGGTAGAACTGCAGGCAGCGCAGAAGAGGCAGACTGGCGCTACACTGGGGGCAACTGGCACTCAGAGACAGGGCGTGGCGGAACAGGATCAACGCACCAGTCAGGTTCCCGCGAGAGAGCTGAACACTCACCATACTCAGCAGAGTGTGAGGCTGAAAGCAATGAACAAGCGAACAGGAGAGTTAATCAAACAGTATAATCAGTTCATCTGTCAACAAAAAGACTAAACTGATCATTGTTGGGTTTGTTAATTAATTGTTGACGGAGGGAAAAATGAGAGGGGATGTGGATACGATGCAATTTTGTTCACGAACACATTAATTGTTGACGGAGGGAAAAATGAGAGGGGATGTGGATACGATGCAATTTTGTTCACGAACACAAACTTTATGCATAGTAAAAAGCCAGTTAATGCATATTTTCATGTACTAAGTGGGGGTAACTAGGGTTTTTTTTTTTGGTGATATATAATTGTTTTAACGCTAAATCACACATATTCATTATTGGTGAGTACATTTTACTGTATTTATATTCAATTACACACAAGAGAGAGAGAGAGAGAGAGAGAGAGAGAGATATTGATTAGCATATTGGCATGTATGTATACAGTGTACCTCTGAGGCATTGATCTTCATGGCCTGCTGCAGGAGCTCCTGGGCTTCATGGTGCAAGCCATAGTGGAGCAGCAGGTTGGCCGTGTTGACCAGTGGCACATTTTTGTGCTGAGGTGGCACTGAGTGCAAAGCCTGACGCAAGCACTGCAGAGCTCGCGTCCCGTTTCCCTGAGCTCTCCAAAAGAGGCCTGCTTCATTCAGAACCAGCCATGGAGGTACACTCATCTACAAGGGAGAAAATAACCCCCTTAAAACTATACACAAACCGTAGTATCTGCATGTATCCTGATTCAGTTCGTCTGAAAAAAAGTCTGTCTACGTAATACTGGAAGCAGTTCTCTTTTCTAGAGCAGAATTGTGCTGTCCAATCAGTATTCCTGCCCTAGCACCTGCTAATGTGGAACAAAAACGAGGTCATATTTATAAAAAAAAAATAAAAATACGTTTAATCATTGCTACGAGTGCTCGTCTGACCTTACCTTCTCCGAAGTACTTGATATCAGTGCACCCATTTGTTCCATAGTCCATCCGTCACTACGCTTCAGCAAGACCTGCGTACCGACAAACACGTCTTCAGGAAAAATAGCACAATCCTGTTTTGCTAGATATCATTATCAGAAGTTTTATCAGAACTTGTAAATTTCTTTTTATCGATCGTCAAATCATATATGGGTGTGTATTGGGATATACATTTCCTGTTCAGGATGGAACTGAATTTTGCTGTGATATTCAGCTCGTGGAGGATCAACCCAGCATTTTTTTCAGATGTATGAACATACTAAATTTACCCCAAAGGTGTACAATAGGGGTGAGGTCAGAACTGTATAGTAGGCCACCTTAGATCTAGCATGCCAACCTATAAAGCATGACAATAAGGAGCTGGAACAACTGAAGACAAATTTCATGCTATCGCATCCAAAAACATCCCGACAGTTTTGCGAACGCAACTGGCTGGAAAAATCAGGTGTCCCAACACCATATATATAGATATATATATATATATATATATATATATATATATATATATATATATATATATATATATATATATATATATATATATATATATATATATATATATATATATATATAGTATATATATATATATTTTTTTTCCTTTCTTTTTTTTTCAGTGCAACATAAATCTAAGATCGAAATAAGTCGAAATATTTAGAGATTTAATTTCGTAGAAGTACGGGAAAAAAATTACAGCAGTATGAGAATAACGTTGCAGCAGCTCGGGAATAAAATTATAGCAATTTAAGAAAAGGGCAAAATATTTTGAGAATAAAGTCATAATTGTGAGCTTAAAGTCATATTATGAGTATAAATTCGTAGAAGTACAGGAAAAAAATCATAGCATTACAAGTATAAACTCGTAGCAGCATGAGAATACATTTCTAGCAGTACGAGAATAATGTCGTAGCAGTACGAGAATAAATTCGTAGCATTACGAGAATAGCGTTGTAGCAGTACGAGAATAAGCTTTGTATGAATACGGGAATAAATTCGTAGCAGTATGAGAATAACATCGTAGCAGTACAGAAATAACGTTGTAGTAGTATGGGAATAACGTCGTAGCAGTATTAGAAAAAGGCCAAAATATTTTGAGAATACAATAAAAATTCTGAAAAGAAAGTAGCAATATGAGAATAAAGCACATCTAATAAAGTAGGAATAAAACCTGAGTAGCGTGCTCGTCAGGCAGTTGTTTCCCCTGTAATGCCCAGGCTGCAGAGGTCAGAGAATCTCCAGGCAAGGGCTGAGCTTTTAAACTGCAGTCCGGGGTCTCGGCAGACACCGGGGGACTCCTGTTCATATACAGGCTGCTTTTTTCCCTGGACAAAGCCCACAGTAAGAACAGTATTAAAACAAACGTAACGCTTTCCTATAGCGAATACTAAAATATAAGTACATGAAACGTATAATCATAGTCTCATTTGAGAGTGAGTAAGAGTGCAGTTATGTGTCTCACCTGCGGCCCTGAGTCTCTGGGGGTAGGAAAAAGGTGGGCAGCAGGTTAGCTGCAGGAATGGTGGGAAACCGCTGAGCACAGTCTGAACTTCTAGGCCACAGCATGCTATGGGTTTCCTGTTCAATGTTCGATAAACGGAAAGACTTCAAGAAACTGGGGTGGTGCGATGCAGCGGAATGAAAGTTAACGACGTGATGCACTGATTTAAGGAAGTGTGAATCAGATACAAGTTGGATACGAATTTGTATCACCGTGCATCATTAACATATTTACATCAAGAAAAACTATAGACCAATTAATTGCCTTTGTCGATTTTTAATTGCTTTATTTGAATACATTTTTATTATAATTGCTGCTTTGGGCAAAAAAGCCATACCGATAGTTCTTCCAGCTATCTGTCCATTGAGATTACGAGAGCGGCCTCTAGAGGGGAATCTCTGACACTACATGCTGTTCGTTTTTACACATGATACTGCACCCCACATGGAGGGCTCTATACTATATTTATCACTCGCAATTTATTCATTATATAATTGTATTTAATAATTAAAATAGTTATATTTATTTCCTGCAGCAGATGTTCATAATTCAGCACTGCTTTATTATTTTTTAAATAAGGTTCATTACTCTTTTAAATGCAGTATTATTTTTTTTTATTATTATTATCCAGTATTCATTTTTTAAAGATCTTGTAAAAATTTATTTATTATATACAATTATTAGTCGAACTTTCAATATTTAGAAAATGACCAATATTTGATATGTCCTAAGAGCGTTGTAACTATAAGAGAGAACTGTAAGGGGGAACTAACTTCATGTCTCCATATTGTAAAAGCATATATAATAAAACGTATACTCCCCGGAGTGTTTCAAACTTTTTAGATCAGGGGCTACATTGACTCTTAAAATGACAGACAGGCCTGATACATACATAATCAATCAAACAAATATCTAAAAGGCATTAATGTTAATAAACAATGTATCACCGTGCCCAATGCGCCACCTAGTGGCATTACAGTACAAGTCAAATAAATGCAGTCATAATTATCATAGGATTTGATTTGGACAATTCTGTACCGGTCTTCGGCCGTAGTTTGCCCACCTGTTATACATTCTTGCATCCAGTGTACATTAATATCTTTTTTTAAATCATCGCTTACCTCGTCAGAGGACGTTTCTCTGTCCCAGTGTGCTGCTGGAAAGTCGCCTCCGGACACAGTGGAGTAGGGCTGGGGGCTTCGGCTCTCGTTCACACTCAACTCCGACACCAAAGCCACGCTGCCGGCTATGGACACCTCGTCGCCAAACTGCACATGTACACGGACAATACACAATTACAATATGACACACTTGATTGTGGTCCGAGGTGTCCACCCAGAAACACCTGCATTATCAAAAGTAAACCTCAAGCAGGGCAACCATCAACCAGATCCTGCTTGATCAGGTCTATGTATATGTGAAAGGTTACCCAAGTCAAGTGATCTGTTCAAAGGCGAAGGCAGAGTAAACAAAAAAAAAAAGCATCCTTTTGAAAAGCAACATTTGGTCTCCTAAATTTCCATCTATTAAATGCATTTTCCTGATACGTTACCAAATTTCTACTAATGAACAAAAATACTGGAGCTAGGACATGGGAGAGTAGAGGATGCCTAAGATATTTTATATCCAGGAATACGAAATTGAGTTTATTAGGGACACCCCTACCAGCAGGTGGCAGTGTTCTGTATTAGGCATGCAAAAAACACAACCTTGGAAAAGCTAAAACTGTGGATATGTAAAGCTTGTGGTGTGATCATCAGGAATGGATTTTATCATTCATGTCTGAACAGGAATACCAAGTGTCGATCATTCCCTCTTTAATTGGTCAGTTAATGTTGTTTGTTTTGTGAGACTGAATGTGTAACATATGGTGATTGGTTTTGGGCAGTAAACAAATGATTCCCCCCGAATAATTACAAATACAGTAAATTACATATTAATGCCATATTCATTCAGATCTTTCCTGACAAAATATGATCATGTAGACAGGGATCTGAAAGTTGCTGCTGAATGTATCTCGGGCTACAACGCTGTGTAAAATGAGTCAAAACAAAACAGTTTACTGTGTCTAACCTGGATGTAGTGTACGTTCTCAAAAAGATCTCCCCGGTGATAACGAACAGGTAAGTCAAAAGGACAGGACAGGCTGTGCTGCTGGCCAAGATGACACATCTGGTGGTTACCTGGCGAAAAACAAAAAAAAAATTATACTTCCTGTTATATTTGAAAAGAGTGCCAACCAGGATACACCTGACACACCTGTATATCCACACTGCTTACTGTTTGCTCAGGTCATAGCCTAATACGATTCGTTTAAACACTCGTATGTTTTCTGGACCGAGCCAAAGGGCGGTCTGGCCGACTGAGCCTCACCGAGCTGTGCCTCTTTGGCCATCTGTGTCTCGTGGATGATGTTGCGTAGAATCTGTTCCTCCTGAATCAGCTTGTGCTTGTCCAGCATGCTCTGCTGCCGCAGGTAATGGTCGTGCTGCTTCTGGTACTCTTTCAGTTCGTTCAGAGTGCGCTGCAGAGACCTGCGAAGGAAAAAGTATTTAAACACACATACATACATATACATCAAAAAAAGCAACACAGTCGACCCCTAGAAAGAGTCTGGTTATTAGAAATTATGCGTTTTTGTATACAGTTATTAGAAGTTCACTAACCGACCCCTTTGAGCACCTCTGTAATTGCAGAGGCCAAGGATATCCCATGATGTCTTCAAAAATCTAAGTATTAAAATATTTATGCAACTTTTCCTGATGTGTGTATACTTTTGTCTGCATGTGTATCCTCAGCAGTCAGGACTGTTTTGGCACAATATTAGGTCGTAATATAGGTGGGACACTTTTACATTCACACTGGATTCTTATTCAGTGATTACGCTGTACAATAGATATATATACGTATTTACGAATCTTCTTTTCTGGAAACATCTCTCTGTTATACAGCAAGCCTTTTTTATTTCCTCTCCCTCCCCCTCACCGGTGCTGAGCCTCGAGCCGCTGCTCGAGCTTCTGCTGACACAGGACAGCGTGCTTCCTCCTCACAGCCTGCTCGAAGCCTGGCTGAGCCTGCAGAGCCTGCTCATAGCAGAGCACAGAGTGATTATACTCCCCCAACATCTGCGAGAGTCAAGGAGAGACAGAGAGAGAGACAGGGAAATATTGGTGGATCTGTGCGACCGCAACAAAAAAGGGCTTGGTCTCGCTAAACTGGCACTCACGGCGTAGATGTTGCCGAGTGTGTAGTGGCTGGTGAACAGATCGCTCGTGTGGTCCAGGGCAGCATGAGCCAAGATGGCAGCGTCTGCAGAAAAGTGAGCACGGTGGAGGACGTTTGCTAAGTTGACGAGGGCTACGTCCTTGTGTTGCCTATAAAAAAATTTAAAAAAAAAACAAAAGAGAGAAAGAAATGTACAGTACGGCGGCCCGTTGCACACATGCAAATGTAGTATGCACAACATGCAAACTGTAGTCAAATGATAAAGGGCTGGGAGAAAAGTGGCTAGACGACACACACGCACCCAAAATTCAGTGAGCGGGCCGTCGCTTGTGTACAAATTGACCTGAAGTGCCGCTGAATCAAGATTTTTTTACAAATGGTTCCAAAAAGCAAACATGCCTAAGACTACAGTTCTGAGAGATCGTATCTGTGACAATCCATGATGACACTGATTTATGACATTAACGATAAGATGTCAACCAGAACAGTTTGTCGGATTCTCTCTCAAATGGCCTAGAACTCAGTGCCCAGAAGGCAGCACCTGGTCTAAACAAAAGACGATTGAAAAGGGGTTTATGCCCAGAAGCCAGCACTCGTACCTGGGAGAAAAGTGCAGCGCAAATATTGCAGGAGATCTTCTGTTGAATTACACCACAGTGGATATTCCGAGATTCACCCCATGGATCCATTGTCTGGGGTTACATCCAGTAGTTTGGTGGCGGAAAAATCACGGATGACACAGTCCACGGCTTTCCCAGGCTCGTTCTTCATACGCGGTAGGATGAAAGAGGAAGCAGTAGAACGAGGCCAGATTGTAAAGCACCCAGGAGGAGGAATTCTGAGCATAAATAAATAAATAAACACACACTGTTTTGATTAAATGATAAACATTTTATATATATAAACACATATAAAACATACATACATACATATACATATACAAAATATATATACATATTACTTATATATATATATATATATATATATATATATATATATGATATATATATATATATATATATACACACACACACACACACACACACACACACACACACACATACACAAACTCACCCTTAGAAGACCCTGGTATATTCTATGGCCAACCTCATCCATGTGATGACCCAGCTCATGGGATACAGAATCGAAGATAGGGTCATCCTTCGAAAGCAAAGGCGATGTGAGGTTTTTTTGCTCCTGCACACCCTAAATGATGAGCCAATATGAGCAATCAGAAGACAGGATTATTTATTTATTATATCATGTGTTTACTTAGCATGTGTCGGGACTGTTAAAGGTATCAATCTATCTTTAATGACTTGCACATTAATACACACACACACACAGTTTTGGTATTGGACTTTCAGTTCAAATTGAAGCCAATGAAAATTCAGTATTCTACCACATGACTTCATCCTGATAGTGGATTTAACTCTCGAATCACTTCTTCTCGCTGAACACACTGCGAATATTACGGTCTTATGCGTATTGAACGGAAGAGGGCTTCCTTTCACGCAATGAGTGAAAACGAGAATTACCCTTAAATGCTGGTACGCGTGAATGCTGTAAGGAAGCTGAAGGATCTCTGCACACTCGGGCTGTTTCAGGTCAGCAGGTAGAGGTGACGCGACATCCACGTGACCTTCGGGACTGCAACGCACACAAAAGGAAGGTGTTACGATTTAAGCGAAGCACACGACCGACCGGGTGGCAAGAGAAACTGCTTTACTTTATGCCTTTGCTCTCCAGAGAGATAAAAGTGCCGTCATAGAGGTCCAGGTCCCCGAGAGGGACTTTCGCCATGACGCAGTCGGCGTCCTCTTTATAGTGTCTCTGTTCTAATCCGGTGTCACGGTCTTCGTTCTCTTCGATGTGGATTTTCTGAGCGACCAGCTGCTTCTGTAGAGGGCAAAAAAAAAAAAAAAAAAAAAAAAAAACCTGCATTTTTGATTTAACCTGAAAACAACTCTCATGGCATGTGGGTCAGGGGGAAAAAAATATTTAACCACAATTAAACTAATGGCAGGTCCTAGTATAAGCTTTAATAAATGTGCTAAATGTACACCACATTATATGTTTGAGCACAGGAGAAGTTCATGAGGCGAGATATAAAATTTTCGGAAAACTTGCATGCAGCGTCGATAAAATTATATCCGTAATGTGACGAATATTTGATTTCCAATATAGTGCATACACTGGAACTGGCAGAAGTATTGGAACACTTGATGCTGTACAATAGACTTTATTTGTCACATCTACATTGCAGCACAGTGAAATTCTTTCTTCGCATTGTATACACAGGGATGACCAAAAGTATTGGAACACACAAGCTTTCCAAGCTATACGTGGCATTTCTCCGAACTTTCGTTTGAGCTAGGAGAACTAAACCTGTCCCAGCGTGATAATCCCCCTGTGCACAAAGCCAGCTGCAGAAAGATATGCTTTACATGGAGTTGGAGTAGAAGATATCGAGTGGAGGGCAAAAACCTCTACAAAATCTCCTGGAACATCTCGGGAAGAGCGGGGATTATTATAACAGCAAATCACCTACATGTGGATCTAAGCCTATATGTGTATCCCAGAGTCTCCATCTTGTAGGACATGCACGGATGATACAGCTTTCCCCAAGGACCGACCAGAGCAGGAGCATCCTTCCCAAATCTATTTAAGATCCTAGTCTCTTCCTATTTGACTGAAATTTACATTTGACATCTTCAGCTCACAGTTTTCTGAGACACACTCCTACCCGATCCCAGACAGCCGTGAGTCTGGGACCGCCCAAATTTTTACACACATGGTTGTGAGTAACACTCGTTTAAATCTGAACATCACCTCTAATTTCTTGAGGTAGTTGACGCGGGTCTCCTGCTGCATGAAAAGGACTAGATGATGGGGGTGTTTCAGGTTGAGTGGAGAATCCACCTGCAATTCAGTCATGAGAAAATAAAGCATGAGTTGTGGAGCTCGGCATGTATGTAGAAAAACACCAGGCATGTGAAAAGCTTTAGGGTTCGCATAATCTCTTGAATATATATCTATATATATATGTATATATCTATATATACATACATAACTCTCTCTTTCTCAATATCTATTATATATATAATATATATATATACAATATATATATATATATATATATATATATATATATATATATATATATATATATATATATATATACACACACACACACACACACACACACACACACACACAAACCCCTTTAATAAACTGACTTCTTGGACACCCAGTATCCCTTCACTGACCTGATGCCTGTTAAACCCCAGTAGTAGACATTCCTTCTATGACCCAATCCCCGGATAAACCCAGTACCCAAAATACATCGAATTATCCGACCTATGAGGAATCACTTCCATGACCTGACCCTTTGGAAACCCAGTACTTGAAAAGCTCTCCATGGCATGACCCCTGAGAAAAATAGTATTACTATTGCATTATGTGACTTTAACCTTGGGAAACCCTGAACTGGAAATGCCTTGCATGACAAGACCCCAGAGAAATCCCTACCATCTTTTTGGACTGGATATGCTTTGCAGAAGAACTTACCAGGTACTAGACACTTCTTACATGACCTGACCCCTGGGAAACCTCTTCCATTACCAAACCCCGGGGGAACTCATTCATTATAGATGCCATGACCTTAAACCTGGGATACTCCTTACAGCACCAGACCCCTAGGAAACCCAGTACTGAAAGACATTTAATAACCAGATCTCTGGGGATCCCAGTGCAGTGCAGAATAGTATAGAATACAGTGCAGATGTCCTCCAGATGCGAACAGCTGCTGTAACTCTATAAACCGACATTCTGTAATAGCACTCTGTATGCTAATCAGATTCAATTGTTTGATTTGGTCCAACTCCAGCTACACAAGTCGCCACCTCAGATCAGGGAACACAGCTAGCGTTAGCTCAGATCTCACATACACACAAATACACACACACACACACACACACTTCGAACCTGTTGTTGGATTTTCCCGTCCTCTGTAACCACCCAGTGAGTTGTAGCCCGTCCAGGTTCAACCAACAGCATACAGATAAAAAGAAGCATCCTGGCCCGGAGAGACGCTTTCCATAACACGCTGAAACACACACCATTTCTCCCTAAACTGGCTCGGTGGACTTCCGCCATGTTTTTCTCCGACTAGCTTTTAACCGTTCTGTTCCTTTCCGCGTAATTCCACCCATATTCTGACAAGCCCCGCCTACTCAGATGTACAGGCCAAAGACCGGTCTAGAAACTAATGCAGGTGGAAAGACAAAAAATGCAATAACTTCCGCGTTGGGATATTTATTTCAAAACAAAAGTTACAAAAAATATTTTTGAACGTACAGGGAAACAAGGGGGGGGGATCCAAATCAAATCTAAAACGCATAACTTATATGTGTGTATACATATATATATATATATATATATATGTATATGCCTTACCCAATACAACCATAATTCAAATTAAATTCAATTATCACTTTTATGGTGGAAAAATCATTAAAGCAAGTCGTAAAAATCTTTTGACTGGAAAAACTTGAGAAAAAAGTTTGTCACTCCTCTCAGAATGTGAGAAGAAAGCTTTCGTTACAGCTTCATTTTATAGAGAAATATTACCTACACATTGGTTATTTAAGCATTCTCGACTATGTAACACCATACAAGTTTCTGAGGCAACTCACTTCTCAAGCACACACTGTTACACTCAAATGGCATGTGAGGACAATAAGATACAGTTAGACACATATCTCAAAAAGAAACAATATAGATATAGAAAGAGATTAATTTTCCCACTACATTTCCCTTTAAATTTTTATTCTAGTTTTACTAGTATTCTACTTTGTCCTAATCAGTGAATGTTACACGCTTGAGTACTACTGAATGAAAACAATTCGTTTTCAAAATAGAAAAAAAAAAAAAAAACATCAACCCAAGTATTATAATGATGATGATGTTAATTGTACTGTTTATTGTGGACACTGTTGAACACCGAGCGGCGTTCAAAAATAATTTCATTTAGTGAACCAACGGATACAAAAAGTGAAGACCAAAAAAAAGGCCGACTTATAACAATATATTGTGCAAAACATTCATGATAGGTGTAGACTATAGGTGTAGGCGTGTGTAACAGCCTAAAAAAAATCATACACCCAATCACCATTCTACTAACGTTTAAAAATGTTACAAAGCGAAGTGAAATTAGTATTAATCAGAATTATTCATATTAACAACATACATACAGATTCTTTTATAAAATATAAAATATACATTTATACAGTTCCCTCATTTACATACATATCTATAAAAAAAAAGAAATACAGTAAAACATTGAAAAGGTGAACATTAAAGCTTTTGCAAAGTGATCATATAGTGTTTCCCTCTGTAGGTCTGACAATATATAGATTCCTTCAATTTGTGTGTGTGATGGTTGAGTTCAAGACTTCTGGTGTGAACTTTGATTTGGAGGCTTTGGAGAGATCTCTCTGCGGAAAAACAGAAGATTGACATGTCTGTTTAGTACAACCTTACTAATACTAATACTTATTCAGATAATCTATGTACAGTATATACATTAAGACGTTTGTGTCATATACTAGAGTTCAATCAACTGATCAATTTTAATGAGTAATTACAGATAGTTGATTTCTAATACTATAGGCTGTCAGCAAAATCCCTAGTAAGTTTTTCCAGGTCGAATTATACAGTACGAGAGCGGCCTCTAGTGGAGAATCACCGACTTCACGTGCTGTTTAATTAAAGTGTCTTTTTTCTTTATTTTGGATATAACTGTTTTTATTTATTTGGAGAAAGACAATTTGAATGCATGTCTTATTAATATAATTAATATAGTCATATTTATTTTATTTAGCACATTTTCATGATTCAATATTTCATTTTACATTTATTTTTATAATATATTGTCTGACCTCTAACATAATAATGTATGAAAATAAAGACGCCCCCCCACCAAAACACACACACATACATATATATTTATACACACACACACACACATACAAATACAAAAGGTTTCTGCTGCATGTTATAACTATATGTTATAGTATTCTATTGTCTTGACAGACTGCAGAAAACATTGATGAACATCAAAAATCCCAAAAAGAAAAACACTATAAAAATTCAGATACACAGACTGCACAGCCTGAAAAAACAGGTTAGAGGTTGCAGTGTGTGAAAGAGAAAACGTGCGACAGCTCAGCTGCATGAAACAGACACAGGTAGCATAGGCACTCAAAACATTCAACATTATTTACTAAATACGTATAATTAAACGTATTAAAATCCGCATAATGATGTTCAGCTAAATTTGTACATTATTAAACATCTCAAGTTGGAAAAAACAACCATAACATTTCAACTTGGAGGGAAACACAGTCACTGAGCTGTTGCAAGTGAGGGAAATGAAGCATGCACTTTTAATTAATAATTTAATTAATTAATTGTTTATATGTTGACAAACCTCAACTGAGTGCATTCAGCAGCGACGGTTTCCTTTTGAAAGAGATGTTAGGATAAACAGAATGTCAGGACAAAAGTTTACAGTGTACGTTAATATAGAGGACATCCTAACTATGAAAAATGAAATGATGAAATTATGCATTGAACCCGGTTTTTCGATTCTTTAATGCTTGGAATTCTCTCAGACTACGTTTACATTAATCCAGACACATTTGAAAACGGAAGCCTAAATATTCACATATCCACATTGAAACATCTGCAAAAACTTACCCATGAGCAAAATGTAGGACGCTTTGACCCACATTATTTCTACCTGATGTTTATTTAGTTTCTGGCTACCTGAAAAATGGTGGCAATGTCGTGGAAAAAACAGTGCTGCATCACTCCAGGTGAGATGGCATGTCACCGTTAAAATGTTGTGTAATGAATGAGGGTTAAGAGTGTCTTATATATATATTATATATATATATATATATATATATATATATATATATATATATATATATATGTATATATAGAGAGATAGATTTACATTATTCCATACAAGTTCTTTCATAGATTGGATGTCTTCAAAATTAATGCACAATGCTGGAAAGAAAAATAGATGGAAATCTAATTACCGCAAACTCAGAATAGGTGCTGGCAACGGAGTTGATGCTGAAGTTGCGCTGTGGGCTTGCCGGAGTCTTCATCACGCCAGCGAGATGACAGACGTTCTCCTTATTACGTTCCGTCAGTGCTTGATGAGGGGGTTTCCCTCGAACAGGGGTCTTTGAAGAGTGGCCCTGTTGTAGAGACAAAAAATTAAATCATCTCTAATGTTTCGGCTGGCGTCACAGGTTGCATGAGACAAAAACAAAATCTGTGCTTTTTTTTTTTTACTGCAGAGTTGGACCAACCTTGCTGGCTGATATAGGAGGACGAGACACGGGTGAGTGGCAAACAGTTCCGCAGAATGCAGAGCGCATAGTGCTGTTAGAAGTGCCGGTGGTGCTGGAGGTAGCGTTTAGCTGAAGGAAATGCCTTAAGAGTTAGTGCATTACATGCATTCAAAAAAAAAAAAAAAACAAAAACGTTTTTTATATATAAAGTATTCAATTATATATATATATATATATAGATATTATATATATATATATATTTTTTTTTTTTTTTTTCTTTCTTTGATGCAAAAAATAGACTAAATATATCAATAAGTTTTGACATATAAAAATACATACTTTGTTCTGTTTATTAATAAATACCCAATATTTGCTGTTTGCTGAAACTGTTTAAACTAAAAAATTAAAAAAAATTAAAATAAAAATAATATATATTATTTACAAAGTTTCATGACTTTTGTTTACTCAGTATGAAAGTCAAGTTAAGAGTTTTCCTGAGAGGAAAAAATACATTTGGCATGCACACACATGAGCACACACTGCCCCCTATACTCCAACACTCTTGCCTTCATGTTTTATCTTAAGTAATGGTACTAATAAAACAAGGAATTGTATCGTTTACACACACACACACACACACACACACACACACACACACACACATATATATATATATATTATGCAATATATATATTGTGCAATAACAGAACATATTTGTACAGAACCATTACAGAAGAGGGCTTTCGTTTCGTTGCACATGTCTATTGAATGTTATCCTCTTTACATGCGGAACAGAGTTAAAATTACCCTCACGAACATGTTAAGACAAGTTAGTTTAGTCTCTGCCTTGTGTTTTAAGCACAGTGTCATTGTGTATACTCCCTCTATACTGGAAATATATTCTTGTCATCGACAGCATTTTTTAGCAAGATTCTTTAGCATTTTATGTCTAGCTTCAATACTTTCTCCTAAAATTAAAAAATGTAATTATCCATTAATTTTTTAATCTGTGCCAATTTCTATTATATTTAATATAACATAAACATTATGGGCAAAAGATTTAGGACACTGGACATGAATGACAGCACATAACATGGATATTTCACATTCTAGCATTGCGGGAGACACAGCAGTACCGTACCATATACACCGTTGCATTCTTTTATTAAGGGGAATGTATTAAGATGAGTTTGCATTGAAATCAAAGTGTTTTGGGACATATTCCAAATTCAAAGTTTAAATTTCGGGCGTCGACTTTACATCGAGCTGAATGTCTTGCACTAAGGAGTTCTTATTTCAGTTATGGTGAGTGTGAACACTGACTGCACCCCATGCCTCCTCATCTCACCTACATCAGTGCCTGACTTTACTAACACACTTATGGATGAATGAATACAAATCACCACAACTAAAATCTGTGGAACATCTTCCAAGCAGACAAGGACAGCAGACAAAGCTATACATACTAACCAAAAAAAAAAAAAAAAAAAAAAAAAAACACACACACACACACAAACATGAATCTTATTGTCAGGTGTCCACAAACTGTCACCCATCTATACACACACACACACACACACACACACACACACACACACATATATATATATCTATCTCTTACCTTTCGTGCTTTGCTAGGGGTCACACTGCCCAAAAATCTCCGTTTATTTGGTGACCGTACGGCAGTGCCGTACAGCATGTCTTCCTCCGTCTGTTTACTCTTTTTCATTTGCTAAGAAAGACGAGAATCTCAATAAAGTGATAAAAGTTGACAAAATGTGATGTGTAATTAATTTACACACATATACACACATATACAGAGAGAGAGAGAGAGAGAGTTAGGCGTACCCGCTCCTGTTTCTCCCGCTCCTTCTCCAGTCGATAGAGTTCCCACTGCTCAGAAACAAACTGCATGAACTTCTGACCCTGTACCAGGAACTCTCGGCCTTGCTCTTGCTCCCAGTGTTCGATCTGGTCTTTCAGCTTCTTTTCCAGCTAAATGCCAGATATCGAGTTGTTCAGACGCATTTTGACACACTGAGCAAACAAACCAAAAAAAATGCTTTCAGGTAAACAGAATAAATTACCTTAGGGAGGCCTTTGTGCAGGTCCGATCTTTGTTTCTCCTCCTTTAAAAGGTTCCCTCCTCTGTTGGTAAACCTGGATGGATCTGTGGCTTTTTTCTTCATATTAAAAATGATTAAATTCAACAAATCGACGGATTAATTATAACAGCAGTACTACTAATAATAATCTGAAAACACATTTCAACATCTCGCTCTGTCTACATTACATTCATTCGTGTTTATTGTTTTGAAAATATGTTAAAAAGTAACCCAGATATAGAAGAATTGATCAATCATCAGTAATGGTGGCAAAGTGGAACTGGACTTAGACCGAGAACAATATCAACAATTTCTCTTTTCTTCTACTCACTTCAAGCTCCAAGAAAAGCTTCCAGCTCTCTTCCCATTTATGGACACCTTCAAAAAGCTCCTTATGGTCTTCATAATGCTGTTGAAGGCGATGAATTTCGGACTCGTGCAGGTTCAGAAGATCTTCGTTAAAATCATCTATGAGGTAGAAATTGTTCGACTCTGACTCTGAACTTGGTTGCAAACCGAAACCGTGTATGAATCAGGATTTACCGTCGTGGTAAGGAAGGAAAGCCTGGCGCTGATCTGCGCTGTAGAAGCATTTATCCCAGAACAGTGAAATTTCCTCACGCAGAGCCTTTCGTTAGAGCCTGAATGTTTTGAAGCTTCAGTTCCTCGAGACGTCTGACTTCTGTTTGCAACTGAAAGGAAACAGATGGCACAGCTCATTATAAAAGATAACTCTATACAGTGTGAACCACTTTATCCGATCGGTTGTTCGTGTCTACATACGGCTTCCATGTTTCGTTTCTTGGACGCCGTCATGTGCTCGGCTATGGCGTCGCGTTCCACCTGTGAAATCTGCAACCTGTCCCAGAGCTCCTGGATCGTTTCTCGGTACGCCCTGCAGATTTGCTCATTCTCAGCTATCCTGCTCTCCAGCTGAAACGTCCAGGTGTTCGAGCTTAAAGCGCTGTCAAGTATGAGAGAACATCTGTGAAGAGGGCATTGACATTACCTGGTGAAGGAGGACTTTGAGGGAGTCAATGTTGTCTTTGGAGAGACAAAACGCCTCCTCATCCTCACAAACAATATCCTTCTCAAAACTGGTCTCAGGAAGTTGATCCAGGTCATCCATACAAAGTATTATCTTTTTCTTCAGCTCAACAAACTTGCTGTGTCTTTGGTCCTGAAAAAAAAACAAAAAAAAAAAACAAGTGTTAATATACAAATGTTACATTTCTTATATAAAGGAATTATTGAAATTCTCTACCTTTTCTGCCCTCAGTTGTGCAATGTGTTGTCTAAAGTTTTCCAGTTGCTCCAGGGATGGGACTTCGCTCGCACTGATGGAGAACGGCTCTAAGCAGAGAATATCGCAGAGATCCTGGTCCTCCTCTATTAAGTTTTTTAGTGTCTGCATTCGCTGACCTTTCTGTTTTAACATAACCTCAAGACATGTCCGGATATCTTTCTCTTGCTGGAGCATGGTGTTTGCTTTTTCCTCCTGAAAACAGGCACGTATAAAATCACAAGAGGTGGAGAAATCAGTATTCCAGGACACTGGGATGTTTGGGAATAGAAGATGAGAGCTGTGTAAAATTACACAAGGACAGGCGTTATACCTGCCTTTTAGGATCCTATTATAGAATATGTTGCCTTTAAGGAGAATTGGAGCTCATGCCTGAGGCAGTCAAGACAGATAATCCCACCTTCCCAAGATAATTATCACCAAACAAAACTATCAGGGAAACTAAAACTACCAATGTAAAATGGATTATGTCCATGGAGAAAGATACACATATATTTGATTTTGATTTGATATATATACTTTATGGACAAAAGCCTATTTGTGTACACGTAAACATAAAATTTGGCAATGCTACATTTGACACACACACACACACACACACACATGTGTATATATAACCACGGTCACCCACCAACCTGATCAGTTAAGCATACGGGGTGGTTTAATGTCAGTATTGCTTGATAAGCATACTTGAACAAAAGAATAAAGAGACTTAGTAAAATCAATTTTTTTTATGGCAACATAAGTTAAATTGTGTCAAATTGACAATAATTATTTTCTTTAAATATCGCCCAGTCCCACTTTCTATTATTATTAAATTATGAAGTGCAGTTCCCTGTGAAATGTTTTTACCTACAAACTCATGCAAGAAAAAAAGAGAATCAATTTTGTTTTATCGGTTTTGGTGCCAGATGAGCTGACTCTCGATGAGCAAGTTGAACCGGTTAGGGTCTACATGCATGTCTGTTCACTTACCTGATATGGAGGAAGCTGCAGCTCCAGACACACTTTCTGCAGCTCTTTACGGCAAGTCTCAATACTGCTCATCAGGCGCTTCCTTAGACTCTCCTTCTTCATTGATCATCATGTCCAGGAGACCCTAAAAACATCAATTAGAAAAACTACATGCAACGCACAATGTTTGTTCATTTCTGTACTGCAAGTAAAGATTATGGGTCTTTTTGGACAGAATCAACTACATCAACTACTGAATGAACGCCATTGAAACACTACACAGAATCATGACGGTTCAGTTGTTAGGGTTATATTATGTTTATGTTCATATCCCAACATCATCACGGAGGGTACCGTGAACAATCTCAAATCTACATTCCAATGCCATAAGTCACACGATCTCAGACAGCCTTCATACTCACTTTGATGTGAGTTTTGACCACATTCGTTCTCTCCAGCCTCTGTTCCTCTGGGATGCCGATCTCCTCCCAGATGTCCTTCAGGTGGCATAGGGCTTTATTTAGGCATGACACTGCCTCTGCAGCAAGCACCTCACTACACACACACAAGAGGAGAAACGTGGACTTAATGTCCAGACTACGACTTCAGCAAGGTCAGTGCGAGGACTTGTATACGGCAAAAAACTGACCACCACAATAATACTGTACTATTATTATAATCTTATACCTTAACCATGTATACGATTATTGATGCATTGTAGGGACTTCTAACTACAACAGAACTCATTATTAATCAATGCATTGGACATAAATCTTAGAAACTAGTCCTTATTGTGTTTCTTTATACTTTTGTTTTTAATTTCCCAATAGGTTCCAGAGTGGGAGTGAAGCATAAAACAGAACCGACCCTCAAAGGACCCTTTTTGCAATGTTCCTGGGTGGATGGTCCTATGCTTGAGATATCAGCCCTATGCTTTATAGGTTGAACGCAAAATAAACATTGTTTCATGCATTAACATAAAACCATCTTTCAGGCATTGTATTTGTATGGCTCCCCGTTTGTTTATTGTCTTATTGATTTAACTGCTGTTAATTGTGTTTGTTTTTATGGTATGTAAGGTGTCCTTGAGTGTCATGGTGCCTATCAATCAAATGCACTATTATTATTATTATTATTATAAATAACCCGTTCTTATAGTGGTCAGAAAAAGGTGTATATTATTTATACGACACTTTGAAGCCTGGTCATTTATTCTATATGGTACATTTCAGAATAGGTTATAACTAGGAGTTATTAAACCGGAATAGCACTGATTCGGGTTTGACAGCCAGTTATTATATAATAAAATAACATAGATGACAGTTACTGACCTCTTCCTCATCGCAGAGCGCCGGACAGTACGGGGTTTTGGTGCAGGTTGCCCAGAGGTCGGAAGAAGTTTCGGGGAAACGTGTCTTAATGACGGGACTGTATCCGCGCTACAGCCGTTTTCTGGTCGATTCAAAAAATACGCGTCGAAACAGCGCGTCGGATGTGATTGGCCAGCGCACGAAGGAAGCGGGGGTAGTAAACTGCGCATGCGCCAAGGCCAGTCTGGGACAAACGACACTTTCTGACGTCAGAAACGGTCCGGTCAGTCGGTGCCGTGCAGCGCCAGGCGTGACGTTTGGCACGTGTCCCAGGCGTGAGATGAGATCATTTTCATTTTTTACATTTTGAAAGGAAAATTTGCAGCCAAAATAACAAATATGCAAACGGATTCAAATCGGATTCAAAAGTTGTCTTACCTCCAAATAATCTGACTTATAACTCATTACCCAAGTCATGAACATTTTTAAATAAAGGTGTTCATTTAAAACAACTAGTTTGAGATTTATAACTCATTTGACCTACACTAGAATCCACCAAAAAAAAGAAGCAAAACCTTTTTATTTTTACACAAAATTTCCTTCTAGAATACATTTTCTAGATTGTATTACTCTTTCCTATATCTGTATACGACGCCTTATTCGAACCTTTTCTCTTTAATGCAACACAGCTGCTTTATCTGCAAATGTTATCTTATACTGCAAACCTTAGGATTCAGTCCTGATCTTGAACTTTCGGGTTTCGGTATAATATGGGTTTCCTTCCAGCACCCGAAAATGCATGGCACGTAATACTATCATTATAGAAATCATCAATATTATAGAGAAATCCAGGATGACGGAGCGCTGCCTCCCAGTCATTACTAAAGCAAAAAAAAAACAAAAAAACCCCATGAACACAATTCAACGAATCTCCTTTCACTGTAGCTACAGCTGCACAACCCACATGCATCATCTTAACCTTACTGTTACCCCTTAGTGTTTTCTCTATGCTTTATTATTATTATTATTATTATTTTATTTATTTATTTATTTTACCAGGGAGTGTTTTGTGCAAATTTGGCAGGAAGCAGAAATACAGAAAAAGCATGATGGTTTTGGATGTCCATTTTCTTTCTTTTTTTGTGAGTGTATTTGCGACCAAATGAAATGTGTTCTCCTCTGTCAATCATTGTGGATTGAGAAAACGGCTATTACTTAAACAGATGAATATATTTGAGGTTTTGCTACAGATGTGGTTTGCGAGCTCCTATTTGTGCACTCTCTGACAGTCCAGTCCCCTTTGATTTAAATCAACAGCTTTCAAGCAACACTTGCAAAAAACATTATAGGAAACAGGGCATGCGAGAGAAATGCCATGTAATTACGAGAATAGAGTATTGGGGATAATTTATTACATAAAACACAGCATAAAACACTGCTATTGTTCCCCTGCGCTTTCACAATTGTACAAAATAAATGAAACAAATACACATTCAATGAAATAACGTATTGATTTCGTTTCCACTCACAGCCTTCGTGTCCGTTTGTAACAGACAGTAAGTCTCTCGACTCAGCTCGGCCCTGTACACACACGCCATGAAATGGACACCAATTATTACTGGACTGAATGCATTCAAGTCTGAGATTTTAATAGAGCCTCCAGAAGCCTGGCGCTGTTTGTGATCGCCGTCGTCACCACGATAAACTTATAACCTGTGATTAAACAAAGAATGGTTTCAATGTCAATGACCTCCAGAGTCGGACGAGTCAGTCACAAATGATTCAGCGTGCAAGAACCCTCACCTTTCTCTCTACCCATAAAGCGTAAAGCTGATATTTCAGAGTAGGAACATCCTCCCAGGAACATCACCACAATAATTCTTTGAGGGTCGGTTCTGTTTCCTGCTTCAGTCCCACTGGGACCACCTGGAAATGAAAACAAAACTTATTAACATGATAAGGACTAGTTTCACTGTTTAATATCAAGTCTCTGGTACTAGTGCGGGCTGAAGTTAAACATTATGACCATCCGGATTGTGTTGGTCCCCTTTTTCTGCCAAAACAATTCTAAACATGAACTTATTTTTAACTAAAGGGGCTTGTCTGAGTTGTTGACTTTACCGCTCATAATGTTATGCCTCATCCGTGTATAAAAGAGAAATAAAAACATTATTTTTCAAATTTAGGAATCACTCGAAAATAAAGTATGTCTTGAAGTATTGTACTCAAATACAACTTAAATAAAACACAAATCTAATAAATATATAAATAACAATCATCTAAAGGAGAAAGAAATAATAAGGAATAAATAATAACCAGGAATCTAGCATGCTAAACTCAGAAGAAAGTGTGGAGCTGTTTGATGTGTGCACGCGCTATCTGTATTATGAATCTACGATTTCACTCATTATCTTAAATGACGTTCTAGCAGGAGAATTTTTTGTCAGGGTATTTTAAATTTTATTTTACTTTAATTTGTAATTTGCTTGTAAATTCATTTACAAACAAATAGTTTGCGATTTATATCTCACTGTCTTTTGTGAACTACACTAGAAATCCCTACCATCCCCACGGTTTATAAAAATAAAAGAATACAAAAATGTTGAAACTTTTTCATACATGAGTAGAATATTTAATTACTCTTTCTGCCTCTGTACATGATAAATTCAACATTGACAGTATTCTCTTTAATGTAATACAGTTGTGTTGTCTGCAAATATTATAATACTGTTTTAGTAAGGTCAATCACTGTATATCAAAAGAAAAAGGTTTTCTGGACCTGCAACAGCAAACTCATGGCTGTTTATCAGTCGTGTGACTTCCTCAAGTCCTGTCCAGCCATCTCTCTCTAATACCTGCAAATGAAACACACACACGCACGCATATACATATTAAAATGTTACACATACATACACACACACACACACACACACATATATTTATATATAGCAATACGCATCTGCTCTTCAACCTGTTCGATAAGTTTGCAGCTCATCGGGATGTACGCTCCACTGAAGATGTAAGCCATGTCCCGTGGCACTCGGAGGTCGTACTCTTCACCAGTCTTGGGTATCTGAGCAGATAATAATGTCTTTAGTGCATTGCTGGTGAATATACACAGTGTGTGAGGATGTATGGAGTTACATACAAGCATCAGTTTTTTGCTCAGTGCTCGGAAATTGCTCTTCTTGGCCAGCGAGGAGAACGCGTCGGTCAGCTTTCCTGGGAAAAGAGCGATTTTAGGAAATGCATGCGTTTTGGAAACTTGAGATTTTTAGTGAATCCGTCCCACGTCTTACCCACGGTCTTGTCGTTGACCAGTTTGCCCACTTTGCTTTCCACTGCCGTTAGTGCTTCTCCAGGCTGCTGCTCCACCAGCAGGCCTATCTGCCTCAGGTTGGCAAAGGTCAGTAGATGCTCTATGCCATAACTCTACAGTGCATAAGCAGGATGGACCAGGAGCAGGAGTTAAACGTCTGTTTGAATGGATTCAAGGCAATGCTGTTGCCTTTCTGTTACATATCTTTTACAGTATGGACTTACCTGGAGGTACTGAGCTTTTAGAGAGCGATAATCTTTCGACAGAAGTCCTGTCATAGAACAAGATACAAGTAGTGTCATGTAATGAGAAGGAAGGAGATGATTGTGTTTTATTTCTATTATGAATTGATGCATTGATGCTAAAAAGCAGACTACTTAAAGGTAAGATCAGAAGGGCACAAACTTTTTCCTCTGACAGGACAAAAAAAAATCAAATTTGATTGACTGCAATGGGAAGAATGCAAATGTTGAATAATAACAAACTGTATTATATTAAAATAAACGTTTTCTCAAACTTTGACTCAATTAATTATTAGCCAATAAAAATAAACAAATATACTCTATAAGTTGCAGTTTTTAGGGGCACGTGTCTTAGTGGTAAGCACGTTCACCTCATACACCCCCCCCCCCCATTCAGGGTGTATCCTGCCTTAATGCCCATAGACACCTGAGATAGGCACAGGCTCCCCGTGACATAAGGGAAGATCGGATAAAGCGGTAGAAGATGAATGAATGAATGAACTTGCAGTTTTATTTTTTTATATTGTCTAGTTATTTCCAAATTATATCAGATCCGTCTCAATCTGTATCAGGTGTTTGTCTGCAATGAGCGTGTACATGTGGACATGTCTGTGACTCCTATCTCCTGTATGAAGCCACTGATGGATTATGGGCCGATCTATATCAATTTAGATCCGGGTTGTTCAGGTTGTTTCCCACGAACCCAAATAACCCAAAAGTCAATTAATAAGAAAACAGGGTTCCATGTTCATCCATTTGCTTTTCAGTCTTTTAAATATTGGCCTATATGAAAACTATATGAAAAAACTAAGAAAAATGTTGCATAGTAAATGATAAAACTCACCATTTTCAGTAAGAGACAGCAGACAAAGGAGTCTCAGACTTTCAATCATGGACACCTGAAGAACAGTGCATTATAACAGACTTTTCACTGAGAATGGCTTCTGGCAGTGATTTAATATATTCATATATTATAACTACATATTTATTTAATAATTATTAGATGCATTTTAAAGTTATTTATATTTACTTTACCACACCTGTCTGTTAATGTGTTCTTCGATGAAGCCGATGCATTCCCGAACCTCAAAGTCTTCAAGCAAAGCTAAAGAAGGAAGATTTTGATCCACCATTGCGTTATCTAACATAAATAAATACATTCATAATCACTCCAAACGAATGAGCGTTCCTTACAATGCTCGGTCTTCAGCAATTCCTGGAAGTCTTGCTTCGTTTTCTTCTTCATTATGGACTCGCTCGCGCCGATGTCTAAATAAGACGTCGCTCGGAAAGTCAGAGATTTGCTTACGAGCGTTCGGGTAACGAATCGAACTAAGCTGGTGTTACTCACGCAGACTGAGAAGACGGTGTTCCTGTTTCAGACATTTCAGCTCTTCTGAAACGAAAGTCTTCATCTGCTTGATATCCATCCCACGCCGTTTCTATCGCAGACAGGAAGGGGGGGGGGAAGCTATAAAACCGACAAACTGCGAAAACAAAGAGGATCATTTGAACGAGAGACGTGAAGCGAGACTCACGTCATATGCCGTTTGAAGATTTCTGGCTTTCTGACTCAAGAAGCCGAACACGTTGGAGAAGTGCTCATTTCGGATTTCATTGAACACCTGTAAAAATAAACGAGAGTCAGGCACATAAAACACACACACACACACACAAATTTGTGGACACCTGACCATAAGACTTGTATCCAAAATTCATTTCATTCTACATTTAGTTATAGTAATAACTCTTCTGGGAGGATGTTACACTCGATTTTGTTGAGATTTGTGTTTATCCAGCTACAAAGGTTTTACTGATGGTACTGGTGCAGGTGAGGTGAGGAGACCTGTGGTGAAATCAGAGTTTCACATCACCCCAAACGTGTTCAAAAATCGCAGCTATAAATCAGAAGATCTTCCAATCCAACCATGCTCGCCTGGTTTCAACATCTCTCAGGGTAAGAGGTAAGATCAGCTCAAGGCTCTTCTCTGTTCTGGCACCGAGGTGGTGGAATGACCTTCCCCTGGATGTCCGAACAACAAAGAAACGGTCTACCTTACCTAAACGTCGATTGAATACATGCCTCTTCCAACACTTCTTTCCTCTCACGGTCCTATGGGCATAAGGCAGGATACACCTATCCTAACGGGGACAATTTTTCTTCAACCTCCTCTGGACCGGGGGGAAACCGGAGAACCCGGAGAAAAACCCCCTGAGGCACGAACATGTCCAGGAATCGGTGTGAGGCGAATGTGCTAACCACTACGCCACCATGCTCCCTGAATCCATATTAATATGATAAAAATAAATAAATAAATACATAAATAAAAACTCACATGTGTCTATGCTTATTGTGTACGTAAGTTTGTACCAACCCTACCTGAATGAAATTATCCTTATATGGAGACCTAAAGCACTACTTTGCCCTGGATAAGGGCATCTGCTAAATACTGTAAATGTAAATGTAAAGCATTTAGCTGGTTTGTGTACAGAAGCATCCTCAGGCTGGGACAGATTTGGGTCTAACTAAGGGGAGAATTTCAGTCAACCACCTCCAGAAACATCCTACACAATTGTGCGCCCCTAACTTTTGCCTAACAGATTGATGAACACCATAAAGCTGTCAGGCATACAAATACTTTTGCCCACATATATACATATATATATATAGATAGTATTAAGTGTCTCTGCAGAATCTCTCTGTACCTTATCCTGAGAGTTAAGCATCACTTTTACACTCTTGTCAGAGGAGGTGACCTCAGGACCCAACTCCACACAACCTAATGAGCAAAGACTGACTTTAGAATATGTTGCATTCACAGTAACTAATGGTAACAGTAACACGGTTACAGGAAAACCTTTGTTCATATTTACAATATTTTTAAAAAATAGTATTTCTAAAAATAATATTTCAATCACAATCTTTCAAAATTTCAAAAGAAACTTTTTTTTCACTGGTTCAGAACAGCATGCATTCAAGAGAGTAAAGATCGACATTGCATATATTTATGTTTTATTTTTTTATTTTTTAAAAAAGAGAATTGTTGCCTGGTAGTCTAAAAAGGGGTGTGGTCTCAGTGCCTGATAAGCTGCATAAAAGTGTTGTGGCCTCTGTGCCTAGAAGTTTGCAGAAAAAGGGGTGTGGCCTCTTTATGGTCTCTATGTCAGATGGTTTGTATAAAGGTGGGTCGCCTCTGTGACATAATAAAAGGGGAGGGGCCCCAGTTCGTGGATGCTTGAATATTTAGGGTGTGGCTGCTAGACCTGATAATTTGAATAAAATGGGCGTGTCCTCAGTGCATAGAGTCTTTGGATATTTAGGGTGTGGCTGCTAGCCCTAATAATGTAAATAAAAGCTGTGTGGCCTCTGTGCCAAGTAGTCTGAATTAAATGTGTACAGTCTTTGTGCATGGTAGTTTGTTTAAAACATAAGTGTGGCCTCTGTGCCTAGTAATCTGTATAAAAGAAATGTGACCTATGTTCCAGGTCATTTGAATAAAATGGGTGTGGTCCCTGTGCCTGGCAATTTGTATTAAGGAGGTGTGGTCTATATGGTGGTAGTGTAAAGAATACCCTACCATACTCTACAAGGATAGCATTACATCTTGTTACAAGCACATATACAATCTTCCCCTTACCACATTTAATCCGGAAAATGTCATCCACCAGTCCTTCATAAACCACCTGAGAGCACAGAGGAGTAACAAAATCCACATCTGTCAAACAAATAAACAGAAACCTAGTTAGGAGTTAGGAGGCCAATACACATTGCATCGCCTTATCAGCATAAAACCTACTCATTTTAATAACGAACCTACCTCTATCGATGAGGAAAACGTTGCCAATTTCAGACTGATGCGCTTTCTGCTCGCCGTCCTCCACAAGCTCCCTCCATGACTCGTACACCATCTACGGCAAGCCCGAAAGTTCACTCACTGGGCCGAAAAACTACTTTCTGGGGTTTTGTTTCTTTAAGATCTTACCTTTGCACATCGTCCAATCCCGTAGACCTTGGAGAACGGGCCGTACAGCGAGTGTAAGAGATGTAACGCGCTTCCTGCCGTCGTCACCCAGCGCTGATCTCCCTCCTGGTGTGTGTGCAGCCACAGTCTTTCAATATTCACTTTACACTTCAAAAAGATATACTACATCTCCTAATAAAAGGCTCCAGAAAAACAACCGTACACCTTATACTGTATATTCTTTTTTCATATTCAGTCCCCAATAGCCCTAATCATGACCTCAATTCTTCTGGGAAGATGTTCTACTAGATTTTGTAGGGAATTCGCACTCATTCATAAACTCAAGGGTAGGATTCGGTCTAATTTAATTTTATAGACTCCGATTCTTATCGATTCCCAGTTTCGATTGCCAAATGGTGAAGCAACCACAGGTGCTTAGTCATGTTGGTCATGACACCTTGCTTGCAACATATTATTCTTATTATTATATTAAAAACTGATGTTTACATTAGAACAGGTCCTAGCTGGTTGCCAGGTGAAATGAAAATGCACCCAGGAATTCTTAATTCTTTTGTCCTATAGTGTATATGTTCATTATACGTTTTCTGAACACACACACACACACACACACACACACACACACACACACACACACACACACACACACACACACACACACACACACACACACACACACACACACACACACACAGTTCATTACCAGAAAATAATCTCTAAAGAACTCGGGCAGTTCCAGACTGATGATGTCATCGTCTAGCGGAAGCAGGTAGAAAGCCCATTCGTCAGACGTCACATCTGCGAAAGTTTCAGAAGCGAGTGTCAGGAATCACGTGATCGAACCGCCACTGAAGCCGTTTGCAGATGTTCGTGGAAGACCTACCACCATAGACTCCCTGCTCTTCCAAAACTGCATCACACGCATAGAACTGCAAACAAACAAAAGCGTTCAATTCAAGACACATAAGCTTGCACTCTGATATTCATATACTTCATACATCAGGAGACAGACGAATCCCATTCGCTCGAACGACGGAGCTTACCTTCTGAGGTGTAAAGATAATTTTATATCTTCTGAATCGTCCGGTTGCCTTGTCAGAGTTCACTATATCTGCAAACATAAAGGGTTTTAGACATCGATTTGAAGCATACACGCGGAATTATAATCCCCGACATACGCCACGAACCTGCGATCCACTTCACCGTCTGGATTCGAGGACGTATCAAGAAGCAAAGTCTAGAAAATAAACAGCAGATGATGTAGAATCCAGAAAGCATGTTATGTAGAGTGGAAGTGGATGTATAGAACACTTACTGATCTGAAACACTGACGATTGGTTTTAACTCGGCTTTATAGAGTTTGTCCACTTCATGTTGCTGTAAAAAGGAAAAAGGAGGATTCTTCAAAATTTGGGTGCAAAATTACACCTGAGCAATGCATGCAACTAATCTCCCAATATATGAGGCATCTTGAATTATGTATAAAATACATTTCAGTGAGTGTGGTCAATACAGTGACTGCATCATTTCACATTATTACACATAAAGTATGGACATCTGTGGGTTGATATTTTTGCACATGGGTTGCTACTATCTATCTCTCTCTCTCTCTCTCTCTCTATATATATATATATATATATCTATATATATATATATATATATATATATATATATATATATATATATATATATATATATATATATATATATACAATGAAAGATATGTTGATGTACACCATTTGGTAGACGTCTTCCAAAGTGACTTGCATGTTCTTTTACAGAAATGACCAGTTCAGGATTATGGTCCCTGCTCACGACATTTAAACCCAGGAGTCCAACATTTTGACCACTAAACCACCCCATTTCTGAACAAAAACATGCATGTGTGTTTATAAGGTGCTTATATTATTATTTATGAAGATACGTGTAAATACACTGTCTATAACTCCTACCTTAAGTGTAGTAACGTTGGCTATTCGGTCAAGGGGGCTCATCAGATCTGCATCAATAAACAAGTCCTTTTTTCCTGGAAGCTGTAAGACACGATGGTCACATTATTTCCACATCATCCAACACCTGCAGTTCCCTGAAAGCTTAAATGTTTATGCACATTGCTTTGCAGAGCATTGTACCTGCTCCAAGAGGAAGATGAGCTGATCTTTCGCCAATCTTTTAAGCAAAGCAAAGTCCGGGATTTCGGGAGCATCCTTCCTGCCAGGGTGAGCCATGTGAGATCCTGATGTGCTTCAGTTTATCTGATAGACATCACAGTATCAGCAATACGATTAGGAAGATATCATGATGTCACATCTGTAACTGTTCCAAACCAGTGCACCACGTGATCATTTCTAAAGCATTCATCTAACTCTTAATTAATGAACCTAATACAGGATGTGGTTCTGAACCAGCTGGATCTGGGGTTCTGGAGAACAACAGCGTGATCTGAATTACATGACAGCGCGTGTGAAATGTAATGTCATTCTAACACATACGATAGCTCCAAACGTACCTTAGAATTTTTTTTAAGGATAAAAAAAATAAAAAAAACCTTTCAAAACACACCTACCTTACATTCCTCGCTTCCTCGATTGCGGAAGTCATTTAGAATGGACTTGGTTTCTCCACGGACAGGTGCCACGGAGGCACACGAAAAGACCATTTAGAATCACCTTGAAATAATAATTAAAATAAACTAATTAATAAATAAGTATATTAATTTAAGTGAATTGTGTGTTGCATGGGAAGAACCTGCAGAACAAAACACTTAAAGATTCAATCTTTTGGCCGTTTCTAATGTCGCTTGACCATAACGTGATTGATTTCTCTATTGGCCAATCGGTGTGCTGGTATGTACAAATGCACCAATCATAGTGTAGAAGGCGGGACTTGTAATTGAAACGGACCCTGTCCGAAAAGACTTTCGTATGGAATGGGGATGAAATCGGCTCTTTTAAAAGATTCGGTTCTTCAACAAAATGGCTCCCAAATGGCTCTTCTTTTCATTATCACTCGGATCTTTATTTTTAGCCTAATTTGGCAATTATGAATGGTTTGTTTACTGTTAAGAATTTTTTTTATTTAAATTTAGTGTGTTCATAAACGCCTTGTTTTAAGTTAAAAAAACAGTTACCGTTGCTTAGTATTTTAATCAAACTTTGAAAAGAACTTAAAGACAGCAAAAAAAAATTGTTACATATGTGCTACATATGTTATGCCTTGGTGTGTGATTGGCCAAATGATGTGCACGTCAAAAAAAATCGATCGGCTGCCCATTCATATAATGGGCAGTAAAAATGACGTCACGGACACGAGAGCGGTTCCAGGAAGTAGCAGGACCACGATTCATTGCTAGAAAGTGTTTATTTGAGGAGCACTCGCCGGTTTGCTCACCTGTACCTGGTGTGTTATATTTTTTTGTTAAAACGCCTGATTAAGATTTTGGTGGTGTTTTATTTACGTCATTTGAAGCAGTTATGAGCTCCGAGGTTCCGCTGCTGCTAGAAGCCGTCAACTTCTCTGCAGAGAAGCACCGCAATCAGCGCCGCAAGGATCCCGATGCGACCCCGTACATCAACCACCCCATCGGTATCAAACCCACCAGAAATGACCCCTCAAATCTGCCCCAAAGTACATGTGATCTCCTTAAAATAACCTTGGTACGCTTTCATTTTCAGGAGTGGCCAGGATCCTGAGCCATGAAGCTGGAATCACAGATATTGAAGTCCTGCAGGTGAGTGTATAATATCAGAAATGACAATAATATGGAGTCTATATGGATACGGATTATCCAAGAAGTGTGTTTAGGTAGAACAGGACCTTCGATGATTTTTGACCTTCAAGGCAAACCAAAGCTTTTCCCTAATTCCCTTTGTTTCTTTCGCCCTATGTGTGTGTGTGCGTAATTATTGACACAGTAATTTAATTTACATGAGAATGCATTTTTGGTAAGAGTCTTCAGTGTCCGAGCTTTTTCAAGCGATCTAGCTGCTTACAAATACAGTGAAAGGTTTTAAATTCCCCAAAACCGGCAAAGTAACAGATAACCAAATAACAGTGATACACAACTGTAAATTTTTTTTTACACAACTGTATTTTTTTTTTCATTTATTTTATTTAAACACACAGAAAACGTTGGCAATCATATAGCGAGATCGATTTTGTGTATATTCCTAGAAATATCACATGTATAGTGAGTACTGTAACATAAAACTACATAAAAACTGTGTTTTATGGATAATGCGATATACAAGGAAAATGCTCAAAAAATGTCCTTATTCCAAGTAAAAATACACCGGGCCCTGTATTTACCATTTGGAGAGACTTTAACGTCAATATGATATGATCATCTTTCCCATAATTTAGGCAGCGCTGCTTCATGACACTGTAGAAGACACAGACACCACTTTGGAAGAACTGGAAGCTGTGTTTGGGAATAAAGTGGCTCGAATAGTCCAGGAAGTGACCGATGACAAAATGCTACCAAAACAGGAAAGAAAGCTAATGCAGGTGAAGCACGCGCCACACTGCAGCCACCAGGCCAAGCTGGTCAAACTGGCCGACAAACTGTACAACCTGCGCGACCTCAATCGCTGCACCCCTGCAGGTACGTTCGTCTTTCCCTCCGTGATGAGCAAAGGAATCTGTCTGTATCGTTCCATCGTTCCATTTACAAACGTTCTTCTTGTGTTTTACTGACAGGCTGGACAGCCGAGCGTGTTCAGGAGTATTTCATTTGGGCGTCGCAGGTAGTGAAAGGGCTTCGTGGAACCAATGCTGCCCTCGAGGAAAAGCTGCTTCAACTCTTTAAGGAGAGAAATGTGGACATGTGATATTATTATTATTTTTTATTTACTCCATAATATTTATGGATAAAACAAGGCATTATAATTCTATTCTTTTTTTTTGTATTTATATTTTAGTAATACAATAATTGCAAGTATGTATTGCTATATTACTGGCGCAATAAAAAAAAAAAAAGATTCATGTACCCGGTCTTTTATAGTTTGTAAGAGACACACATGCATGTTCCTTTTGTTTCTATGCAAATTTGTAATGTGACAGTATAAAGATTTATTTTGGAACAAAAAAATATATAAATGTCCAGATGTTCCGTTAAAAAATACTCCCTTAAAATGAATAAACGCTTTATGTGCCATGTTGGTTCCAGTCTCCAACCTCTCTTACTCCAACACAACCCCAAACTGTTAAGCTCCCACCTCCATACTTGATTGTGAGGAAGTCTGATGACATCTTCTCCCCTGTTACAGTCAAAACTTTCCTCCTGTCACTCACTGTCCAATTCATGTGTTTTTGCTTTTGATTGAGTTTGCTGAAACATGTCTCTCAAAAACCACAAAAGACCAGATGTTTCCACACTTTTGGCTAATGGCTGGTAATTCCTTTACACTACTTCTCTTTCTTTACCCGTCCCGATGGATCCTGGGATTGTGCCGGCTGTCTCGGAACATGGAGATCGTGGACATCCCAAGTTATAAAGAAATGTACCAGTGGCCTTTAGATCCCACTTCTTGTCGAAGTTTGATGGTGCTCATGATCTTTCTCACTCTATGGGTATGTTGCATGGTTTGAAACAACACTCTTGATATCATCCAAATGAAGAGGTTTTTCTTTGCGACAGCCGTCCCAGGCTCCCAGGAATAAACACACACACACAATTCACTTATATTAAAATCCTTTTTTTGTTCTACACTTCTTGCATTCTTTAGAGCCTGAGATGTCCAATGTTTAAAAAAACGAGTGATATAGAAGGTAGCTCTTAATCTCCTCCTGGGATTGAGAAAACTTGAACCCTGATTTCGGAAAAACTAATCTCATATCTTCAACATTTCTTTGGGCTCCCTGGTTTCCTCCTACTTGTTAAACATGATAGTACATGAATAGAATAGGCAATATATATATAATTACTCCTAGATGGGAAGGAAGGCGTGTCTGCGCATGTGCGCGGGTTGCCTATTTGATTTCCATAGACTGATCCTGTTTCTTGTGCCCGGTGCTCCTCGTATATGTGTATGTATGTATATATATATATATATATATATATATATATATATATATATATATATATATATATATATATATATATATATATATATATATATAGATATATATATATATATATATATGCTCCGGGTAACCGACAATAAAATAAATTAATAGATAATTTAATCTTCAATTAAATTAACAAAGCCTTATGAAGTGGTTTGCAAACCGATACGTGTCCTGAATACATACCATTATTTAAAAAATAAAACAAAAAACGTCATTATTTAATAAATAACATCAAGTCTAGCGTGTGGAACGTGATGCTCTCGTAATGTTTCACAGCAACGGAAATTTAAGAGCACACTCTAGTTTCTGAATCTGATTGGCGCATCCGAGGAAGTAACAGCCATTAGGCAGTGAGAACGGAAGACTTTAGCCAATAAGATTTTAGAAGGCGGGTTTACTTGTCACCGGAAAAGGAGGGATAGAAGTTTCGGGTTCTACACGCTAGAAACAAACGGCTAACGGGTGTAAACTTTGCACCTAAAATTAAATATATTTAATAAGTCGAGGGGTTTATATTAATCTGTCCAACATGTCTGGACAAAATAATCTTCTAAATGCTAAACAGCCGCCGATTCAATCCTACGGCCGGAGCTGTACCTGTCCGAAATGACAAAGGTAAGTGCTAAGCTAATCTAATCGCTTTAGTTTGGGTATGCTAGGTTGCTAACTATTAGCCTTTAGATTGGTATTTCTTGGATGTTTAAAAATAAATGATGTAGGGAACAACATGAGGCGATCAGGATCGAACCGTTCATGTGTCATTAAGTTAAATAACATTTCTTACTCAAATAAAACTCTGATCTGAGCTTCTCTTCCAAGTTTATAATTACGCGTGCTTGCGTACCTCGGCTTATAGTAAAGGGGAAAAAAATGAAAAACAAGTTATTATTATTATTATTTTTTTAAACATTTATGACCAACAGTTTAAATAAAATTAAAGATTTTTGTAATACACGTTTTATTAAATTGAGTAATCCAGTAAAATGGCACAAAGTGAATTGAGTAAATTGAAATAAATAGAAAATATTAAGATGTTCGTTTTGTTTTTCTTGAAAGTGAACATAAAACACAAGTGTGTAATGTAGGTGTGTGTATATGTGTGTATATATATATTATATATATAATATGTATAAATATATATATATATCGAAAGATATATATATATATATATATATATATGTATATATATATATATATATATATATATATATATATATAATTTTGTCTCGCGACTCGCTCGAATCTCGGAGAGAACACATGCACCAGACAGAGACGATCTTTGGGTGAACAAGCACAGTTGGCTAGCGGCCACTCACCACGTCGTTCGCCAGCCATACTCGGCCACCTCCCGGAAATCTCCGTGCATGCAGGTCACTGGGATGGTTTGAGCCATTCTGGTCTCCAGGCCCACGACAGAGTGTCTGGCCAGTGTGATGTCAGTGTAATTTATTCTTGGATGGAGACCTAAGGCACGATTTGTACGTCGCCCTGGATAAGGGCATCTGCTAAATACTGTAGATGTTAATGATGCTGCTACCAGAATCCATGAGCACCACCACAGTCCTGCCGTTCAGTTTTACCCTCTCAACCAGCACATGTGGATCCATTGGGGAGTGCATCACGCACCCCGCCAGCCAGGGCTTCTTCCCCTGTGCTGGAGACGTCAACCCGGGGTCGGTCGGCATGGGTTCAAGTGGTGATGGCGGCATGTGACCACTTACAGAGGTCCAGTCCTGAGACCTGCACTCAACGCCCGGGTGCGAGCGGCCACAAGGATCTCCCGGCTCGCTACCCAGTGTGGAGAATGTGTATTCGAGTGCCTCCACCATTTCTCTGGGCTCTTCGGATGCTGGAACAGGGGCTATTGGTTGAGCCCACACATGTTTGGGCCCGTGCTCACGCACCGCAACGCATTCAAAAAGGTTTATGAACGACTCTGGATCCTCGGTTGGTGCCATCTGCTGGGAGGAGGGCAGTGCGGCATTCTCCTCTTTGATCCCCAGGATTTCGTTCGTGGCTGCCTGTACCTCTTTTGAAAGTTCCTTAGTGATCGTCTGCTGTTGTAAGAAGTGCTGTAGGATCTGCTCCATGGTGCATGTCGGGATGGAGGTTCCTCGATCTGTGTTCTATGGCCTGCTTCTCCACCAATTTTGCGACTCTTGGACAGATCACAGGACACCAGACAGAGACAATCTTTGGGTGAACAAGCACGTGCACGCATTTTATTTACAGTGAGTTGGATGGTGAAACGAATGAAAACTGCCACATCCGGGATTGAGGTAAGTTGGGGTGAGTTCGTAGCACACATCGTCCCGTGTTGACTCTGGACTTTCTTTCGGAGAGCGGCTCACATTGTTTCCCTCTTGGTACCTTGGCTTTTCTGTCGAAGCGAAACGACCCCGGTGTTGGTTGCGAGCAGGTGCTTTGGAATCGTCCTCGCTGCTTCCCTCCATTCCACCTGAAGGGAAAGATACAGAGAGCATACTGATTAGATAGCATTCCATTATCATCCTCCTTCTCGTCTTCTTCAAATGCTCCTTTTATACTGCTGGTTCTTCTCGATGGTGGAGAGCGGCTGATGACTTGATTGTCTCCCAGCCGTGCTTGATTTTGCAGATCCGCCCTCTTGCCATGTGTTAGGGGTCTTTCCATAACACAGGTGCTGAAGAAGTGGCGCTGTCCTATATATACACACACGCACGCACATGAATAAAAGAATGAATGAAAGAAATGAAGTCGATACCGATTATTACAGATTAAAAGCACCAATAAATTATATATTGAACCGATGTGTCTGGTGTAAAAATGAAAATTTGTCAAAATTGGAGCCAAGTTTAATTAATCTAAATTTAATCTAATATAAAAAGCCCATTGAACTATTTTCATGAAACTATAACATTAATAGCCTGTTAAGCACCCTTCCATAGCTTAAATATCTGGTTTTCTGTTATCCTAACCGAGGCCTATGTGACATTTCCATTTCCAGTTTTAATTTACAGTACAGTGCAAATGAAGGCACATCATTAATTTATCTTTTAATCAAATGAGTTAATAGGCAATTTAATAAGTGTAGTAATGGTATTACATAAAGTATACTGCAAAACAGTAATATTCCAGAATTGCCATGAGGACCTTTTTAAGATTCTGTAGCCTATGTATATGACATGATGATAGTTTTACTCAGATGAAACAGTCAAATGCTCATGAAGTGATTGAGAGAGCAGTTCTGGGGATGTTGTTAATATATTTGTCTTCATCTAGTGATACGGCAGATGCTGAAACCACCCAGAGCGTCGCGCACTTCCATGCGTTTTAAATAAAACCACGTGCCATATACTCACAGAAAATGCGGCATTTATATTTAAATAGTCAGTTTGCGGCTTAATGTTTATAGATACTAGTCCATAGCATGAGTTAATTTAAATGTACGGACCTACTTTTGATTAATTCATCCACACTTTGACCAATTCCGTGACATTCCGTTATACAGTACATTCCAATTATGACATTTTTCGCATCGCGGAAATCGTAGATAATATTGAGGTGTTTTTGCAACTTCAGTGTAGAGGATTATGAATTACTGCAATACAAGCAATGTCTGCTGCTGACTTACCTTTGTGAGAACTGATAACTGCCACAGCTCCAGCAAGCCCTTTCTCTTTTGGAGTGCCTTCAACCTTTGTTTGACTCCCAACAAATCAGATGCGTAGTGGGCGGAGATTGCTCTAGGTGAGCGGTGAGCTCTGACGCTGCATCGGAACTGCTTCGTCTTCAAATGCTCCTTTTATGCTGCTAGTTGTCGATGGTGGAGAGCGGCTGATGAGTTGATTATCTCCCAGCCGTGCTTGTTTTCGTGGCTCCGCCCTCTTGCCATGTTATCGGTCTTTCCATAACACGGGTGCTGAAGTGGCGCTGTTTTGAGATATATGTATATATCTAATCTCACACACCTGCGTCGGAGCCAAATGGCGCGTTTGAAAATGTAATTATTTTATTGGAAATCAGTTTTGATTCTGATAATCATTCCGATAATCATAAAAATGCTTAATATTGGCACCCATAATCAGTTGACCCCTAATGGATATGTTTTCTTATAAAAAAGATGGACCATGCAAAGTACAATTTCTGTTAAACACCATGGGATTATAATTCCGGAGGGATTTTTTTTTTTGGTAAAAAAATACTAATAATCCTTACAAAGTTTTTCCTACTCCTTTACACCTTTTACAGGTGAGCTTTCTATGGAAAAAGTGAAGGTGAAGCGCTATGTGTCAGGAAAGCGTCCGGATTACGCTCCGATGGAGTCCTCTGACGAAGAGGAGGAGGATTTCCAATTCATCAAGAAAGGCAAAGAGGCCGAACCAGAGATGGAAATGGAGGAAGAGGACGTCTCGGACCCTCGACTTCGCCGTCTCATGAACCGCGAGTCAGAAGATGTAGAAGAAAGGTATGTTTTTTTTTTTGTTTTTTTTTTTATAAATATGCGCTTCCCATGTGCTGTGCGTGTAAACATGGTTTCATGATTGTGCTGGGTTCCTTTGCTTGTCAGACTTGCGCGACACAGACAAATCGCTGAGCCGGAGCTGATCGCCGAGAGCAGCGAAGATTCGGACGAGGGAACCTGGCACCCAGAGCGAGAGGAGAGCAGTGAAGACGAGGAGGAGGAGGAAGAGGAAGAGGAGGAGGAGGAGGAGGTGGATGATGAGGTGAGCAGTGTGAAAGTTAAAAATACTCAGACCTTCACATTAAGGAACGGAATGGGTGTCCCCAAACTTTTGGCCATATAGCTTGTAAATGTGTGTTCAGGACCTTTGTCTGCTACTGTGCCTAGGAAATCGAGAGACGGCGAGCGATGATGAGGCAGCGAGCCCAGGAGAGGAAGAACGAAGAGACGGAGGTCATGGAGGTGGAGGAAGAAGGGAAATCTGGAGAAGAGTCAGAGTCCGAGTCTGAGTACGAGGAATACACAGACAGTGAGGATGAAACGGAACCGCGGTTAAAGCCTGTCTTCATTCGCAAGTGAGTATCGGTAAACTTCAGTACGGTTATCCTAACCTTGCCCTATGTGACACTACACATTTCCATTTCCAGTTTTAATTTATAGTACAGTGCAAATATAGGTTTATATTTTAGTCAAATGAGTTAACAGATAATTTAATAATAATTGTAGTAGTAGTATTGCATAATCGGTCGACCCCTAGTCAAAAGTATTGGGACCCTCAAGTATTCCCACCTTTATGTGGCTCATATATATATATATCGATTATATATTATATATATATATATATATATACCTATATTTATATATATATATATATATATATATATATATATATATATATATCTCTCAATAAATCGTTAATATTAGTTTCCTACTCCAGGCGCATAAATTTACTGTGTACTTGAGTTTGTATTAACCTTTCTTGAATAAATCTTATCCTTAGATTGAGACTTAAAGCACTTTCTGTACGTCGCCCTGGATAAGGGCGTCTGCTAAATACTGTAAATGTAAATTTGGGCACCACAAAAAGGAAATCATCCCAATATTTAGTAGATCCACCTTTTGCAGAAATAACAGCTTCTAAACACTTCCTATAGTTGCCAATGAGTCTGGATTCTGGCTGATGGTATTTTGTACCGTTCCTCTTTACAAAACATCTCTAGTTCATTCAGAATCTGCTAATATTAAGTGGAATCCATGCGTCCCACAACTTTGACAAGATTTCCAGTCCCTGCACTGGCCACACGGCCCCACAGCATGATGGAACCACCACTATATTTTACTGTAGGTATGCATAACGCCCCTTGTTACGCCCAAATAACTTACTTTTAGTTTCCTCGGTCCACAGCACCTTATTCCAAAATGAAGCTGGCTTGTCTAAATGTGCTTTAGCTTACCTCAAGCGGCTCCGTTTGTGCTGTGGGCGGAGAAAAGGCCTCCTCTGCATGACTCTTGCATACAGTATCTCCTTGTGTAAAGTGCGCAGAATAGTTGAATGATGCACAGTGACTCCGTCTGCAGCAAGATGATGTTGTAGGTCTTTGGTGCTGGTCTGTAGGTTGACTGTGACTGTTCTCACCAGTCGTCGCTTCTGTTTATCAGATTTTTCTTGGTCGGCCACTTCGAGCCTTAACTTGAACAGTGCTTGTGGTCTTCCATTTCCACAACATGTCACTAACTGGGGAAACAGACAGCTGAAATCTGAGACAGTTTTCTGTATCCTTCCCCTAAACCATGATGGTGACAATCTTTGTTTTCAGCTTTATTGAGAGATGTTTTGAGACCCCCATGTTGATACTCTTCAGAGAATACTCAAAAAGGATGGAAAACTTACAATTGCCCCTCTTAAATACTCTTAGTCATAATTGGATTCACCTGTGTATGGAGGTCAGGGGTCACTGAGCTTACCAAGCCAATTTATTTGCAATAAATAAAATAACAGTGCCCAAATTTATGCACCTGCCTGATTTTGTTTAAACAATTATTGCACACTTTCAGTAAATCCTATAAACTTTTTCACTTCTCAAATATCACTGTGTCTCCTATGATATATATTTAACTGAAATTTTAATCGTAACAAGTAACCATTTATACATAGCCATTTATATATATATATATATATATATATATATATATATATATATATATATATATATATATATATATATATATATATATATATATATATATATATATATATAGATAATATATGCACACACACACACACACAAACGCCTACCAAACTGTGAATTCTTTTGTAGTGCCACACACCTAATGGAGCTCCAACATAATTAAACAATGAATCTGAATACTGACTGCACTAATGTTGCACAATATACCGGTTCTAGAAGGGTATCGCAATACCCAACCCAGCTTTTAAAACCTATGATTCTGCATTGTATTAGTACCTGTTCTTTAAAAGCAATGGCTGTAGTTGAGTGTTGGACTACAGGGGGCAGTGTGAGTACACTGTGCTTTCTTCGTCTTGTATTCACTCGGACCTTCATGCTAATAAAAATTGAGGTCTGAAACTTTGTAAATAGTTCATATTAATTATTAAATTTTTAAACAGTCTACTTTTTCAGCAGACAGAAAACGTTTTTTTTCCTCTCCATAGCACCAATTACATAGGGGTGTGGTGTAATATATTTAATCGAGGTATCATATCTAACTTAAAATGTTGGTGTTGTCATTAGACTTCTACCCTCAAAAAGGTCTTCTACCAGATATAAGACTAGAGTTTATTATAAGAGCAGACTAATTGTGGAACATCCTGTGGTCAAGTGTCGACTTCTTTTTTGTTTATATATATATATAAATATATATATATATATATATATATATATAAATATATATAGATATATATATATATATATATATATATATATATATATATATATATATATATATATATATATATATATATATATATATATATATACATACAAAATATATAAAAACATTTCGGTGTGTTCCTTTCAGGAAGGACAGAGTGACTGTTGCTGAACGCGAGGCTGAAGAGCAGAAGCAGAAAGAGCTGGAAATCGAGGCCAAGAAACAGGCGGAGGAACGGCGTCGCTACACCCTGAAAATCGTGGAGGAGGAAGCCAAGAAGGAGTACGAGGCCAACAAGCGCTCTCTGGCCGCCTTGGACGCTCTGGACACTGATGGAGAAAACGAGGAGGAGGAGTACGAGGCTTGGAAAGTTCGAGAGCTCAAAAGAATCAAGAGGGACAGAGAAGCTCGAGAAGCGTACGTTCTGGAGGGGTTATTATTATTATTATTATTATTTAGGACTACATGTCTTTATTTTATCGATCACCAATCTACAGGATCGAGAAGGAGAAAGCCGAGATCGACAGGTTCCACAATCTCACAGAGGAGGAGCGTCGGGCCGAGCTCCGTGTCAGCGGGAAGGTCATCACCAACAAGGCGTCCAAGGGCAAATACAAGTTCCTGCAGAAGTACTACCACAGAGGAGCTTTCTTCATGGTGAGCGACGCTCGGTCAACATGTGACGAAGGTGAGCAATTCGTTTTGATCCGAATTCACTTTTTCTGTGCTTTGTTGCAGGATGAAGAACAAGACGTGTTCAAGAGAGATTTCAGCGCGCCCACGCTCGAGGACCATTTCAACAAAACAATCCTGCCCAAAGTTATGCAGGTGGGTTTGGAATCAGGGTTCAGAATCCAGCATGCACTTAATGTGTATACCGCTCTCTCTAGTTCAACTCTGAACTTATTAATATAATACCTGATACGCTGTTTTAAAAATTGAGTTTCTCACTTTTTCACTCTTCCAGGTCAAGAACTTTGGCCGTTCAGGACGTACAAAATACACACATCTGGTGGATCAGGACACCACTTCATTCGACTCTGCTTGGGCTCAGGAAAGCGCCCAGAACAGCAAGTTCTTCAAACAGAAGGCAGGGGGCGTCAGAGATGTGTTCGATCGGCCGACAGTGCAGAAGAGGAAGACATGAGGTTTGTCTTGGACGTGACTTTTTTTTGTTTTCGCTCTCGTATTTTAAATGTATATGAAACTGAAGATAACGGGATTTATTACATTTTTAATTTGTACATTTAATGAGATCCTTTGCATTTTTGTTTTCTGTTCTGTAAAAATCGTATTGTGAATAAATTACTGATCGATGTCTTGGTCTTATTCACGTTGAAACTTATACAAAAAAAAAGACTAGAAATGAAGGAAAGTCCTTTAGAAAAGCCGGGCGGTGGACACGGGACACGGTGGAACGGGCAGGCTGAGAAATAGTCACTGCTGAGGAACCGGGTGTGGCCGTCAACATCCTGATGCTCACAGTTCAGTTGGTCAAAGCAATCAAAGCTTCCACGACGTTCCCCATGTGTTCCCTCAGACTGCGCTCGGCTACACCTCGGCCGATCTCCATCTCCGCCATCTGCAGAGTGAACAAAAGTGGAATATAGAGTTTCAGCAAGATGTTCGCGTGTCAACATCTCTTTTTTTCGCTACACTTACCATGAGCTCCACGTCCTCTTTCTTAATGGTAACTTTGGCCAGTTCTTTTTCTCTGTGGAGAACAAAATAGCCATGTAGTAATAATGTAAAAGGATATATACAATGCAGGGGTGGATTAATACACAGCAATGCAGAACATTTACTATCCAAGTTTACATGGGAAGATGTTAAATGGCGGATAACGAGTTAGAGTATCTCTCAACTGAACCGCATTTTTCAATTACAATTATTATTAAACTAGAAAACATACACCATACAAATGAAGCAAGAACTCCTGTTGCACGTGCATTAATCTGCAGCGAGGAAGTGACTAACATTAGCGCTATGGATTCTTGTCCAACTTGATTATTTTCTTCTAAAAAGAAAAAGTAAATGAATAAAAGAGAGAAGAAAAAGACATTTGTTGACAAGTACGCAAAAATAAGTAGAAAAGTCAAATAGCTCCTATCTTTAGAAATTTAAGTATTAAATTATTCAATTTATATTGCATTAATTAGACCTAATCCCACAAACTGTACCAAAACATGATAATGTAATTTTGTGTACAATTTGTGAACGTGATCCAGAAACCGAAGCCAAAACCTCATTTAAACTGTCCTGAGGTAACATGGGAAACTGTTCGGTGCTCAAAGTTTTGAAAACCTACGGACTAAAGACGGATCACACGACTTGCACATTAATGCTAAACAGTATACAGACAATCCCCACCCTATGAATGACTTACATTTCCAAGAGTTTGTTCATAGTATGAATTTGTTCACAAGTTGTTCTTGGTGTGTGCTACTGAAAACGCATGTCTCCTTAACTCTGTTCGTAAGATATAAGCTATAAAAAATGGTAGTTTGCTGCATTCCTGAATGCTACTTATGAAAAGTTATAAAAACGGAAATACATTAAAAATTAATAAACAGTATAAAATATCTAATGTATACAGTAAGTACTGTACTTACCACGGAACGTAAATGTTACTATGTGTGTGGTAGGCATTAAACGGGTACTACACTCATTGGCTAAGCCCCATGACTATCTAGAGGCGCTTTATTTCCGAATCCGAAAATTTGTTCCGAGTATACTTAAGCAAGACTGTGAGAACACCAGAATGTATCTATTAAAATAGCAAGACTTTGCAGGAGAAGTATCCTGAACTGAATGCAGATTAGCCTATTTCACCATTTGGTGCACAGTGAAATGAAAAACACAATGCACCCAGAAATTTAAATTTTATAAAAAGTATCCTATTTTAGTCTTAAGTACCCGATTCCCAACCCTAATCAGACACACACAAATCTTTCTCCAGTTTCCCGGTGCATACCAAAATGCTACACAGAGGTAAACATGGCCTGTCACAACGTGGTTTTTTTTTTTTAAGACGTGTTGAAGAAATCAAATTCAAGATGACTTTTCTTTACCTTTCCTGTTTCGCCTTCTGTTCTCTGGATCTCCTGTCTCCGATCACAGACATGGCCTTCAAACACAAGCACATAGATGATCAGTAACAAAAAAAGAAGAAAAAGAAAATACAAATCTCACACATCAGTTCATTCCAGGAGATTGAACATGGTGTGAAACAGCTTTCATAAGCGCTTTCTTCATTTTGTACTTTTGAATAAATCATGCCATGACAATTTCTATCAAACCCAAATCACTATCTGACAACAACTCGAAGGTCACCAAACGTTCACCAGAAGCAGAAGATTCTAACCTGTTCCATCATAAATCAAGCTACAAAGGGGGGTGTGTGTGTGTGTGTGTCTCCTGCTATAGAGAGCTGACCTCAACCCCTACTGAGTGATGAACTGGACCACTAACAGAGATCTGCTGTACGACCACAAGCTGAATATTATACTTCATCAACATTGATTAGATCTCATCAGATCAGTGTCATAATGTTATCTCCTGCACAGTGACCAATTTCAATGGCAGTGTGTGTCCATCTTCATCCACCAATGCCAAATTTGACATTGTCTCTAACCTAAGAACATTCTGTGAGATGGAAAACACCACAGAAGATACCCATACAATCCACACACACACAGCTTAATGCTTTGGGGTTTGTTTTGAAGCAAGGAAGACGTATTCCGACGAGTGAAAGGAAACAACATGGCAACCCATTCCAACACGCACCTAAGCGACAGTACAAATAGAAGTCGATGAGCCGAAGCTACAAACACGCCCAAGCTCTATAAGCATTATTTAAAGTGTCGTCTTGAGCGTTATCTATGACGGAATGACCTGCCCAGTCTCTGTACCTAAAATCACTCTCTCTCGTTTCATATTGAATTATTGTGTAACATTAACATGCAATACTCTCGCCATATTTTCATTATTATGTTATAGCATTCTCATGTACATGTAAAATTCACTTATTTATAATATTTCTCCGCTTTCAATAGTGTTCATTTGTTATCTATTATTATTATTGTTGTTGTTGTTATTGTTGTCTTAACTGCTCCAATGTCGCTGTGATGAAAACTGAATCTATAAAACAAAAACAAACGCGTCTCTCATCCTTCATTTAAAAACTCGCAAACATTACTTTTTCCCCCACAATAAATGAATGAAATTAAATCCCGAAAGACCCGAGCATTTTCCTTATTTCAGCCTCAGGACGCGCAGTTTCTCCCGCGGCACATGGTTAGCTAACACGGCTAACACCGCGTATCTCCGTTCCCCGACTCACCGTCTCCAAGTCGGAGCTGGAGATTTCCTTCTCCTCCGCATAGTCGGTGACTCTTTCCAAATCGGCGGCGCCGCTGTCGTGTTTGCGCGGTTTCTCCGTGGGTTTACCGGTGCAGTTCTCCTCGGCCTCCAGGTCCAAATCCACATCTCCCTCAGCCGCCATGTTCGCCTCCGTCCGGAACACCAAGCAAGAGAACCTACAAGAGACCCGAGAACAAATTAGGGTAACACACGACAGGCGCGTGACATAGCAAGTTCCGTTTCCGGCGAGAAGTTAGACGCTTTATAATAATTTTAATAAACATTGTGTTTGTAAATAACTATAATAGATATTTAATTTATAATAATTGTAATTATTGGCATAATCTTTGTAAATATCATATGAATATGAAACATATTCATAATAATATAATGTAATAATAATAATAATAATATATAATATATATAATATAATAATATATATAATAATAATAATAATAATCTAATATAATATTATATATAATATAATATAATATAATATAATATATAATATAATATAATATATAAATAATAATATAATATAATATAATATAATGTAATATAATATAATATAATATAATATAATATAATAATAATATAATATTATATAATATAATATAATGTAATATAATATAATATATATAATATAATATAATGATTATAATATAATAATGTAATATAATATAATATAAAAATAAAGTAATATAATGTAATATAATATACTAATATAATATAATATATAATATAATAATAATATATATAATATAATATAATATATAATATAATATAATAATAATATAATATAATATAATATAATGTAATATCTATCTAATAATATAATGTAATGTAATGTAATGATAATATAATATAATATAATGTAATATAATATATAATGTAATGTATATAATGTAATATAATATAATGTAATATATATATATATATATATATATATATAATGTATATAAATAATATAAATAATGTATATATAATGATAATATTATATTATATAATATAATATGTATATGTAATATATATAAGTATAATCATATATAATATAATAATCATAATATATAATATAATATAATATAATATAATAATATAATATAATATATAATGAATATTAATATAATATAATATATATATATATAATATAATATAATATTATATAATATAATATAATGTAATATATAATAATAATATAATATATAATCTATAATAATATATCTAATATATATGTAATGTATATAATATATATAATATATAATAAGTATATATAATGTAACTATAATATAATATAATAATATAATAATATAATATAAATAATGTAATGTAATATAATGTAATACATGTAAATGTAAATAATATAATATATAATATAATATATTATATATAATTATAATATAATGTACTAAATATAATATATAAATAATATATAATAATAATATAATATAATATAATAATAATATATAATATAATATAATATAATGTAATATAATAATATAATATAATATAATATAATATCTATAATATAATATAATATATAATATAATGTAATGTATATAATATCCATATAATATATCTAATAATAACTAATATATATATATAATATGTATATCTCCTATAATCATCCTAATATAATGAATATAATATATATAATATATATATATAATATCATATAATGTAATGTAATAATAATATATAATATAATATAATATAAGTCCCTATAATCTCCTATCTATATCTATATATATATGCTCCTCCTCTAACTGTCCTGTCCTTCATCCTATACTCTATATAATATATAATATAATATCCTTATATATCCATCTATCCTATATAATAGTATAATGTAATAATAATATAATATAATAATATAATATAATTTATATAATATAATGTAATGTAATATAATATAATTCCAAGCACTACTAAAAATAAGAGGCATAATATTTGAAGTCTTCAACCAGGGTGTTCGCGACCCCTGCTGGATCTGCGGAGGTACTGCAGGCGGTCCGATAATTAAAGATGAATTATCGGAACTCCTGCAGTACCTATTAATAGTGATAATAGTGTAATTATCACTATTACATTTATTATATTCTTTTTTATTCAAATGAAAGCTGAAGTTCATGTATATGTAGGTTATAATATTCCACCTGATGTATAAAACTGCAAATCTGATAAAATACAACTGTGAACAACTTCTTAGATTTTAATTGCAAAATATATATTTGGGGCATCCATATTTTTGGAATATATCAAATTAAATGTATAAAATACATTCTCATTGACTTAACATAATATAACTTATGTAACATGATTGTTTTCTATTAATATCAATGTTTATGTCTGACACATTTCGTCATGTCTTTATTACATTGACATGAAAAAACGACCCCTATTTTGGTTATTACATTAATAATATTAATTCAAATAAAACAAAACAGTAATCTAGGTTGGAATGTTTAAAACTATAATAGGTTTTATAATTATAATATAATTATAATATAAATTATAATAATTATAAAATTATAATAGGTATAATAGTTATAATAATTATAATAATGATCAGTATTCTGTTATTCAATTAATAATATGAATTCAAATAAAAACACTTTTAATAACAACATTTCCTGAATTTCTAACCATTTCATAAAAACCCATAATTTTAAATTCTAATAATGAAATGATATTAAATTAAATATTAAATATTATTTAAATGATATTCATTTATGATTTTATAATTGATGATGATTATTTATGTTCATATAATATTTAAAACACATTTGTGGTCAAATTGGAACTAAAAGTTAAATGAAAACTTATAATAACTGATCTAAAATAAAGATGTGTAAAATTTGTGATTACACATCTGGCTCATGTGCTGTCAAGTCCTGGTGTCTGACAAGCTACAATATTCACATTTTTTTGCATTGCTACTTGTATTTTGTAATGTTCTAGCTGACCATGATGAACCTGGATTGATCTCTCACTGAATTATTCCCAAAGATTACAGTGTAGAGACGAGTGAAAATGTATAATTCACTAGGAGCAGAATGGATTCCATACTGAACCTATCTATCGGGCTTTCTGTCTATCTGTCTCTCTGTCCATAGCTCAGTGGGCTAAGGCACTGGGTTACTGATCGTATCCAGGTTCGAGTCCTGGTGTTGCCAAGCTGCCGCCCTTGGGTCCTTGAGCAAGACCCTTAACCCTTGTGCTCCAAGGGTGCCTTATCATGGTTGACCCTGCGCTCTGACCCCAACTTCTACAAACAAGCTGGGATATGCGAAGAAAGAATTTCACTGTGCTGTAATGTATATGTCACAAATAAAGGCTATTATATTCTTTACATACATGCATGTAAAGCTGATCTGTAGCTGTTTCTACTGATAAAAGTGTTCTAGGATGTTTAGAATCTCACCTGTTCCCTTCTCCCTCCTCCTTTCTCCTAAACCAATCACTCACCTTAACTATAATCAGCTTAACAAAAAGGAAGCTTTCCAACCCTAAAGACAACATCCACTACTCAGTCATGACCTGCGGCGCTTGAGGAATGATTCGGGAATGCGATTGTTGCCATTACTCCATCATCACCAGCATCTTCATCCTACTATATGACTGATGTGTGGACCTGGAGCTCTTCTTAGCACACACTGATTACTGACAAGTATGTGTTGCCGCTGTTGCTGGGCCCAAGTAAGATCATAATGCACATTTTGTGGATCCTTTTTTTTTTTTAGCAATTTAACTTTAAATATAGCCTGAATGACCTGAATGTGTCTCGTAGACTTTCTTCCATAGACCCAGGGTTATTTTTGGAGCTAGGCACTTCCATATGTTTTATCTGTCTCAGTTTCATGTGGATTCTTTAAAATAAAATTGTCAATGACATATTTACAGTGCTTTGGCTTGACTGCTGTAAAAACATGCTTTTTAACAGGGCCCCTTTTTAAACAAAGGCCCCCAATTACCGTCCGGGTCCAACAATAATCTGATGTTTACAGTGTGAGAGAGGGAAATGAAAGCCTTTTGTGTGTATGACCTGTTTTCTATAATATACACTAATTGGTTTCGAGAAAAATGCAGTCGGATTTATCCAAACCCTGAATCAATAGCCTTCTGTTTGAAGTTATAATTATGTCTAACGCAATAATGAGAAAACTTTTAACATTTAACATTTAACATAAACTTTTAAACATTTAAATACATTGACATGCATATGTATTAGAAGCAGGAAAATTTGGAAAGTGTAAGGATTTGAGACTGCAATAATGCTCAATCGGTCAGAATTATTTGATTTTTATATATATATATATATATATATATATAGTATATATATATATATATATATATATATATATATATATATATATATATATATATATATATATATGATTGTTTCATAACTGAGGTAGGTGAAGGTCATATCACATCCCAGTCCTTAACCCCATAGCTTCCCAGTAGCATGAACGAGATATAAAATGCAAGGTGTTTTTGATAAACGCATTTGCCGAATGTCACAAACGTGGATAGGATTGAAATTGTTGCTGGATGGAGCGATTTTTAGTTTTCCTGTAAAGAAAAATCCTCCTATACAATGGTGTGCCGCGGGTTTTGTGGTACTAGTTTGAGGAAGAGCCACATACAGCTGAAAGTCGGGTGTCCCAATAGTTTTGCCCCACTGCTGCTCGAGTATCATGCTCTTATTCGATAGTTCCAGATTTTTATTAAATCTCCAGACTGTTTAAACAGACTGTGACTATGATATTTAAGCACGTCTTCATTTTCCTGCTATTGGAAGCACCCCAAGCAGAATGAATCCGAGTTCTTGATCTTCCTTTCTATGTTTTTGGGTCAAGGTCTTATGATAGGATTATGTATGTAGCTTCTATCTCTGTGTGGCTCGTAACTGGGAAAAACCAACTATAAAGGATTCCCCCATTACCACACTATAATTACTGTACAGCACTTCACTTAATTGCATTATTTCCCACAAACCGATTTAAGCTCCTAGACCTGGACCCTGATCTTTTTTTTTTTTTTGACCGCATGCTGTGGTGCTGCCTGGGGGAAGGGTGAAACAGATGGACTAACCCATCTAACAAACCCCCCCCTCCCTCCTCTCTAATCTCTCTGGGGGAAGAGAAATAGGTCTATCAGACATCCAGCCTCGATCATACGCTCTACTGGCACAGATAACTGCCGTCCACCAGTCGACAGGATGCTGTTCATTTTGGGTTCACTACACAAGGTCTACACAGGAGGAGATCTTCTGAAGCTTTAGGACTTTCACAGGCCTCTGTGGAACCTTCTAGACTCCTCTCACTACTAAATCAATTGGAATTACCAGTCGATCACATAAGTAACCATGTCATCTGCTCAGGTGATAACCCGCAAAGGCGTCTACAACTACTTCCTCAACATGGTGGCCTACCAGGTAAATACAAACCCTGATGAGAGAGCCTCGTCTGAAGAGTCTGATGTTGGTAAATCTTTTTCTTTCTGCATCATGATGGGAGAACGCAAAGAAATTCTCTTCTAGTGCTCTGTTCTTGATCAGTTTGCTATTAACATTATGAATGCGTTTAAGAATATGAAGTTTTAAATAATATTATTATAGACCCAGATCTGGATGATTAATCCCCTTTCTTATCTGTTAATAATCACTTTTATCCTGTATAGATTTGATGCCTCTATTTAAATATTGTCTAAGCAATGCATGAGAATCAAGTGCATGTGAAAGAGTGTTTAATAAACAGAGTAGACAAATCCAAAAGATATATATAAAAAAAATACCATGCAAGGCAGAAAAATGTGAAGCGAGTCCACACACTGCAATTCAGACGATCTGCCAGTGCAATACGACAATGACACTAGGCTTTTGGAAATAACAATCTGTCTTAAAAATAAGCTTTACAACACTTACTCCAAGCAATCAAATTAACTTAAAACTAGATTTTAAAACAGTTTGTTTTTTTAAAACCAGATCAACTAAACATCATCACTGAATATTCTGTTCTAACATGAACCAAATAAAACTAAAAACAAGAATATGTTTAAAATCAAGGCCGTGTGCAAATAAATGACTTGTGGAAATATTTTGCAACATAAAACATTATCTGAAAATATAAACTGAAATCAAACTACAGAACATCTTATTGTAATAAAAATCCATTAGGTGGTAAAAATGGCTCAATGCATTTTGTGACATTATTTAACCTGTTGCTTCATGTTCATGGACACGAATTTCCCTCGTTTCGTGTCACTGAGGACGACTGCCTCCACTTGGCAGAGGATCATGGGTAATCCTGACAAAAATGCCAGTGTTGAGGTTAAAAAAGGGAAGTCAAATGAATAAATTGCTCAAATTAACGCTAATAGCGAGCATATATTGACTGTATTTTGACTTTGAGGAACCACTGACTGTGGTTTATAACAGCGAGTAGCTTATGAGGATAAAAAAGGATATATAGGATAAAACCTATTGCTTAAATTTGCCCTCGAATATTGAGAAATCCATAACAAATGAGAAAAAAAGACAATACAGTGTATGTGGTAAACAGTGGCTGAAAGAAAACTTTGCCAGAGGCACCAAAAATAATTCCTATTGAAATACATGACATAGAAGCCTTCCTCAGTGACATGATTTGTATAGATTAGATTTCATGACTATATCAAGACATGCTGTGAGACTATGTTAAAATTAATACTAATGAACAAGACTTAAATATTTTATCCTTATATTCTATCCTTTATATCCTCAAATGATGTCTCTGATGGTAATTAGGGTCAATTTGCAGGGAAAATAATGAACTTTAAGCCTTACCACTTTATAAAAACAAATACTCGTAAAAGCAATAATAATAATCCTACAAAGAGGTGGCAAAAAGGCGGCAGAAAAAAATATACTTCATACAGTAATATACTTCATTTATTTCCATCTCTAATATACAACACATCAAAACTTGGATTAGCATCTGTCATCAGCACCCAATTATCATCTGTCCAATCTATCTAATTTGTTGTCCTTGATGGTTCCTCTCTCGATTTCTTCCTCATTCCTTCTCCTTAACGCAGTCGCCACTGGCTCTAACATTAGGTATAAAATTATAATTATAAGGAAAAAAATATTCCTTATTACCGTTTTATCTCTGTAAACCTGCTTTCAGAATAATGTTCATTGTTAAAAGCGTTACATGTAAAACTTGACCAACAGAAGAAAACGTTCGATGTGATCTCCCTCTGATCAGTATTCTATGGATTCTACTGTCTGTCCTGAGGTGCCGTTCAGCTGTAAAGAGTAGTTTCTTTAGACTTCCTATCAGCTCAAACCAGTCAAGTCATTTCACAATATCCTTTACAACATATAGAAATTAAATGCTAGCTCTTCCAAAGACATCCTAAACAATAGTATGCCCCCATCTTCGTGGCGCAATGACCCCTTGCCGTGCATCTGCCAAATAAGATTCATGCACCGATGACGGATATCTCCTCATCTCGATATTTATTACATTTCGATTCACATTCTATATATGAGTTTATTTCTTCATGATGCTCTTTTATACAAACTTTAAGAAGATATTTCATTCTTCTGCTATTGGAAGCACGTTATACAGTTGCCGTTGCATACAGAGTTCTCTGCTTTTCTGGGTCAAGGTCTAATGATAGGATTATCTATGTAGCTTTCATCTCCGCATACAGTCTAGGTTTCTTGTTACTGGGAAAAAGGAACTATTCAAGGATCCCCTGAAATCACACTACAGTTACAGTGTTGCATAATTTTTTAATTAAACTGTGAAAAGATCTTGCTTTTGACTGACTCACAATGTGGTATTTTGCTGTTACCAGACATACACCTTCATATCCACATATGAGATGCATTTCTGCACACTACAGCTCTAAAGAGTGTAGACTTTCTGTCAACTCAAACTGGTCTGTTCATGTCTGAACTCCTGACACACCAGTTCTTTTGGAACCAACAGACTTCCACCTTAGCCTTCACTCTTAAATATCATTCATTCATTCAATCGTCTTCTACCGCTATGTCCGATCTTCCCTCGGGTCACAGGGAGCCTGTGCCTATCTCAGGCGTCTTGGGGCCTTGAGGCAGGATACACCCTGGATGGAATGCCAACCCATTGCAGGGCACACACACACACTCACACACACATTCGTACACTAGGGACAATTTCCCAGGGTGCCAATCAACCTACTGTGCATGTTTTTGGACCGGGAGGAAACTGGAGAACCCGTAGAAAAAGGAGGAGAACATGCAAACTCCACACACACACGGCGGAGGCGGGAATCAAACCCCCAACCCTGGAGGTGTGAGGCGAACATGCTAACCACTAAGCTCCCATGCCCCCTACCGTTAAATAATTTAGCATCTTTCTGCTAAAGTTTAATATACAATATGTTTTATTACAGTACTTTGATTTAGGATGCCCTCCCTCCTTCCTCTCTTCTTTACTTTTTTAGTGAGACATCTGAATTTAATCGCTTCTAAATCAATTTACCTAATCTAATAGCTTTTCCCTCTCAAAGCTTCAGCAACTCTCGTATCATTACTAAAACTCCTTCATTTCATATCACTCAGGTTTTGCAGAACCTTCCTGGGCTTCCTTTAAAGCTTAGCATTGACTTCAAGATTCTTCTTCTCACTTTTAAGGCTATTCCCAATCTTGACTCCTTCTTATCTCCATATTCATGTTCCATCTTTCTATCCTAGATCTTCCTCTGCTCTTCATCTCTCTGTTCCTTCTGCGCGTCTCACCACCTTGGGGTTCTGCTGCTGCTCTGCTCCCCAGCGATGGATTTCTTTACCTCCTTCTTTAAATCTTGAATCAAATATCACCTTTTCAAACTAGCATACTCACTCTTCCTAATTCTTTCTTCCTTTTTTATATGTCAAACTTTGTTTGGTTATTGTGCTGTGTGAAAAATGTACCTATCAATAACTTATTATTATATTATTATTATTATTATTATTATTATTATTATATGTCTTTAACCTTTTTTTATGGAAGGTTGCGAATGATTTGTATGGTGACAGGGTGAAGTTGGGCTACAATAGAAATCTTAAATATAGGGTGCCAAAAAGTTTGCTAGAAACGACGGCCCTGGAGTGTTTCCCATTCACGTTAGAGATCAGCCTCTTCTCTTTCCTTGGAGATGATACATCAAATACACACCATGTCTTTTAAAAGTCAAACTACTTGCTTAGGGAAACAGACTGGGTTTAATGAGCGAGTGTAAAAGCTTTTGCAGCGCACTGACTGTCCTCATATAACTTGATGTACCATTGTATCTCTTCCTGTGGTGTCTATAGTGTTTCCATTCCGGTGTCTGAACATATTAACCTCGCATGGTTGCACTTCTGAGTGGAAAAGCGAAACTGGCCCAGCGATCGAGAAAGACACTAAATCTATATTTTCCATTAGAGTGGACACAGTTATTAGTGATCAGTACAGTATGTATCAGCTTAGGTCAAATCCAGCCTGTCCAGAAAAATACGTTTTGACTTACAATTAAAATAGCTGAAAATATATCATTGTAATGATTTACTTAAATTTACTTAAATGCTAATAAACTTTTTGGGAGTCATTTCAATCTATTTTATTTTAGAAAGATACTTGGGACAATGCCCATTGTGAAAAGAGAAAAAAAGAAGAGTCAAATATACAAATAAAACCTCTGGAATTATCATTGCAGCTACCAGTGCCATATGATGACAGTTTGTGAAATATTAGTATGATTCAGAAACAGAAACGCTCTAGTGGAGAACATAGACATGACATGTGGCGTATAATTAACAGCGGGATTTATATTTTTTTTGTTCTTGCTCTTCATTAATATTCATTTATGATTTTCTATATTCAAAATACATTTCAAGCACTCAAAGTAACCATGACATTTTTTTGCATTCCCAAATTTCTGTTCAATGTTAAGACAGCTATGAATTATTATTGTAATTATAGACAAACAAAAGATTTTTATATCTTATCAGGGTCCAGCTCAAGTCATATACAGATAATGGAGGAAGTTAGTCATTGCCCAAATCTATATATACTCATTTTGCAATTATTAGACAACCGGACCAAATATGGTTCCTGTGTAAGATCTCTATGATGTGTTAGCATTACATTTTCACCTCACATATATAGTAGACTCAACCTGTTTCAGCATGACACTGCCCCTATACACAAAGCCTGCTCTATGAAGATATGCTTAACAAGGGCTCGAATAAAAGATCTCCGGCAATTGAGCTCCAACCCTGTTGAACCATGAATTGGAATGTCGACCGCACCCAAAATACACATCTGAACGGTATGGTGTCCACGGTCAGGTGTCCTCAAGCAGGATGGGAATCGGAAACTTTACATGTATATGACTCTCTGAATTTCTTAGCAAACTTTCTCTTGCTAAGTACTTTTTCTATGTTGTACATCTGACCTCTGAGCAGCCTATCAGCCTAGATCCATTAGAAAAATCCAGATGCCCTACACTGTAGGGATTAATCCCAATCTGAGCTGCCCTACCCGCACTATAAACTCCCACACAGGCTCTATTAACGCTGTAAACATCCTTCTCCTTTATAGATTTGTTGCTGCTGTGGTCCTGCATCATGTTCACTGTGCTGCTCCTTCTGTCCACCCATCAAGTCCTCCACAAGCACTCGCCTGATGTACACTCTGTTCCACATCCTGGCCTGCGCCGTGTCATGCCTCATGCTGTCTCGTACAGTCTCCGAGGCCGTCAGAGAGAACGTGAGTCGTTTTCCTCTTCCTGCTTTCCATCGTGCATAAGACTGCGGCAGCACTGAAACCGTATTCCTCAGCTGCTCTCGTTCAACCCACATCTGTTCGTAGGTGCCTTTCTTTCGTGTGGTTTGTGACGAGGCCCATGGTGGAGGAAACTGTGACATGTTGGTCGGGTATTCTGCGGTCTACAGGGTCTGCTTCGGCACAGCCTGTTTCTACCTGATGATGGCGCTCCTCCTTGTGGACGTGAAGTCCAGCCAGGATTTCAGAGCTCTCATCCATAATGGGTCAGTAAGATAGACCTGTGATTCTAATACACACATGAATATAATGCGGAGGTGATCGTGGGAAGAGGTATTGTAGCTCCGGGTCACTGTTATTGCAAGCCCTAGTATTGCCAAGATGCCACTAATGGGCCCTTGAGCAAGGCCCTTAACATTCTGTGCTACAGGCGGTGCTGCAATATGGTTGCCCCTATGCTCTGACCCCAGTTTCCTAACTTTGCTGCTATATGCATCAAAAAAATCCACTGTGCTGTAATGTTCATGTGACAAGAAAAACAAATGTAAGGAAAGTTTCAAAGTATTTTTTGTCCCTAGCTCTAAAAAGAAATATATACTATAACACACCGTATACTTTGCTCAATATCCTTTTCATGTTGCTACTATAGTATATCCAGTGTCATATTCAATATATTCTTTCTGTTTATCATTTCTTGTTCAAATGCACTACAGTACAAGGATCTAACCGATCGACTTCCAGGGATTAGGCTCGTTTCGAGTGTAACAGGGCCATGGCAGGCGCTCAGCGCTAAAGCTCTTATATCTAAAGACTGAACATTGAGCCAGGGTGTTTAAACAGGACTGAGGCACACACAGATACAGCTCAGTGTGAGCCAGAAATAGACTACACTCATTCAGCCCATCTGTTCACTATTTACAGGTCGACACGTGCAATAAAACATTTCACTTTTTCACGTGCTTTTAACCAGATTCTGGTTCCTGAAGTTCATTTTACTGCTCGGGATGGTCGCAGCTGCTTTCTTCATCCCCACTGATTCCTTTCTGCATGGTGAGTCGAGCTATCACCGAAGATGTTTGGAAAAAATGTTTTAAACTAATATACTAAATACTAAAAATTAAACAAACTAAAACAAACTAAATAATTAACTGATTAACTAATTAACGAATTTTGTAACATTTTGTAAATTATATATATATATATGTGTGTGTATTTAATTTTTATATATATATATATTTATTTATATATATATATATATAATTTATTTATTTATTATTATTTATTTATATATTTGTCTTCTAGCATTATTATAAATTTTGAATTAATTTTTCTGTAAGGTGATTTTACAGATTTTTTTTTACTTAATTCATTTCTATTCACTGAAAGGATTATACCGGTTATTAAAAGAAATATCTATCAATCAGTCAGTCAGTCAGTCAGACAGACACACAGTCAGACAGACAGTCAGACAGACAGTCAGACAGACAGACAGAACATACTGAAAGCATAATGTATATCAGTACACTTCTCCTTGAATTCATCCAGGTGTCGCTATTGGCCTACAGTCTTTTTTCATGTATTTGTCTTGAAATCATTGAGTAAATATTATTCCTGGAGAGCAGAAGCAGAACCGACATACTTGCCTACTTGTACTTTAGCTGCCAAGTAAGAAATCTCCCAGCACATCTCATCAGCTCAGTTGATTCTGATGTGCTAATAGTAGAGGAGTAGAGTAGTAAGGGACAGCAAATCCCAGGGACTATTAAAGTTCATGGTATGAAGTGTGCATTTTTCTCTTAGTTTACTTCCCTTCATTCATTGTGTTTTTTTCTTCTGTATAAAAAGCTATACGGCTAAACGGCTGCAATAAATAGATAAATAAATAAACAAAGAATTTCTTGTTTGCCTTTTTCCTATTTTCCTATCTCTATTAGCCTGGCACTATATTGGAGTGGTGGGAGGTTTTTGCTTCATCCTCATTCAGCTCATCCTCATCACTGCTTTCGCTCACACTTGGAATAAGAACTGGTGAGTGCAGGTCAGAGGGTTCAAGCGGGCAGCGCTTCCCTCTCTCTCTTTGTCTATCTTTCTGTCTATCTCTCTATTCAAACACCTGCACACACTCATAGTCACTCATCCTCTTGGCTTGCTCTTCCGTACACAGCTTTTCCCCAGATGTCTGTGGGTTTCTAACAGGCATCATGAGGCATCCCTTACTCATAATAGCAGACATGACAAGACTTTAACTCCAGGAAAAAAAAAATCCCAGAAAATGCCTCATTGCAGAAAATGGCACCAGTCCAATGAAAACACACAGTAGTACAAACAATCCTCTTAGAGTAAATGTCTCTCACGTCTCTCTGTTGTTGATCCTCAGGTTAACCGGCGCTGCCGAGGATAAGAAGTGGTATGTGGCGGTCATGTGTGCCACCTTTTTTTTCTACACCGTCGCCACGGCGGCCTTTACCTTCATGTACAAGTACTACACACACCCTGCTGCGTGTCGCCTCAACAAAGCTCTGCTGTTTACCAACCTGGGCCTGTGTACAGTCATGTCCTTCATCGCTGTCACCCCCTGCGTCCAGCAAAGTCAGTTCTAGTGAATGTACACTTAGTCTATTAATGCCTAATCAGAATTATTCATTCCCTGTGGTGGCTTAATATTCATTCCCACGAGGCTTAATATTACTCTGGTAAAAGTGTTCTCTTTAAACTGATGCATTTCTTTAACTCGCCTCTTAGTGTGAGATCCTTTACAGAATATATCCACACAGATACACAAATGATTTATTACTGTAGGTACTAACTCTTACTTTGGCCTCTTGCTTGTGTTTAGAGCAGCCACGTTCTGGATTGTTGCAGGCCTCCATTATCAGCTGCTACGTTATGTACCTGACCTTCTCCGCCCTGTCAAGCCGTCCACCTGAGAAAGGTGCAGCAAAAACACAAACATGTATATGTATATATGCAATATATATTTCAAGATTTTAAAGATTTTTTTTATTAACTCCACCAAAACATAATTCTGGATCAATGTATCAAAAAAGTCCCAAATCAAGCACTAAAATCCGCCAGGATGCCACATCTGGCAATTAAAAGCATCTGTTTGGAAACATAGTATAAATTGTATTTGTATTTGGTGTCCTGATGATTTACATCATTTAAACACCATCATTACTTTAAAACATTTACAAGAATATTTTGTCTTCAATAGTTTGGCTTCACTAATAAATATCATAGATTGGCATAAAGCATCCGTATTTGTCAAGTAAGACATATGTGTCTTACTGTTTGTGTCCTTGAATGTAATATACCTATACATTATTATATAATTTATTATTATTATTTTTATTATTTTTATTATATACCACCTAATATATATAAAAAAGTTGGTACAGTGCGTACAATTTAATTTGTTAATTTAACTGTGTTTAATTTCAATAAAACAGAATGCAATTCTCCTAAACCCTTAATTTATTCACAATTCAACATGGCACAACTTTGTAGTTGAAGAGTTCGGGTGCTGACCTTGCGGGTCAAGACCTTTCACTATTTGGAAACATTTGTTACATGATGAACCAACCAATGCAACAAAGAAGAGAGGCTAGAAGTGTATTCATCTCCCAAAACTTCAGCAATTAGTCTCCTCAGGTCCCAGATGTATACAAACAGAAGACATGATACACAATGTTTTAATAAATGTTGTATAGCCATCAAATTCAAAATTATTGATGAATGGTATACATTCTCAGTATAAACAACAGATATTTTTTTCTTACTGTGAATATAAAACACATTCTTTTCAGGGCAAAACATTGCATTCTGCATGTATTTACATTCTATTCTGTATTTATTTACATATATTTCTATTCTATCTGAATACTGTTGATGTAAAGTTTCTCTCTCAATTGTGTTTATCCATTGATGCCTTTCTGTGCATCATCAGAATGGCAAAGCCATCTCTGAAGCCCACATCACGTTCCTAACATACTGACTGACATCCCATTAACACAGTAACACAGTGATGGGGGTACTGATGTGTGCCATTAGGCAGTGTGTTACAGCAGTTTAAATACGATCAAGGCTCAACCTGTCAGTGGTAAAATGAGGGCTTGTTGACAGTGTATGGAAAGAGTCAAGGGTCAATCACATGAACACTCCTGAGTTAGAAGAAGTGCCTCTGAGTGATTCGGTGCTGATCGCGATGTCTTGTTGAGCTGTGGTATGCTCTATAGGAACGTAAATGTGACCAACAAACCTTGCATGATCTTATCAGACCTCTGGCCTTAAGCTGGTGGTAAAATAATGTTGGCATGTTTCTTAAAAATCAATTCATCTTCAAATGAGAATCAAAAAAATTCATTTTCATTAACTACAATACACATAATAACGTGAACTCGTTATTGTTCCTGTATACCCATTTTAATATCTGGAAATGTGAGATACAGGCCATGATGAGTCTTATGAGCGAGATATCAGGGGTTGGAAGCTGCTCTGTTGTAATTACATGTATTTATAAGTTTATAGTTTTAAATGCCTGATTTTACAGAACCTATCAAATGTATAGAAACACCTGCTATTTTATAATATCCGAAGCTGAAATACTTTGCTCTGCCTCTTGTAAAATATAGTGGTATATCTCTTTCTCGTGATCCAGTTCTTTACAGATAGGATTTTTCAATAGGATTTATGTGCAGTGACTGGGCAGGCCATTCCATTATGCACTGCTGATAGTACTTTCTATCACTGATTAGACGGAATTGCGTGTGTTTGAAATATGGAATAGTAGCCGTGTTGGTTCAGGATTCACTTTCCGGATTACGTCTCCAAAAGATCCCAAACCATTAAGCTTCCACCTCCATGTGTGAAGGTGGGGGTGAGGAAATCTGATTGCATCGTCTCTCCTGTTACACAGGTCTTTCTGTTTTAGAGACAAAAACATCACATTTGGACTTTTCTTATCAGTCCTTGTGAGTTTTTGTCTCCTTCGTTGTGTAGGAACATTTGTATGTCTCTCGTGCGTTTCTAAACTTTTAACAACCTCTGTGAAAAGATTAGCAAAAAAAAAAAAAACACTAGATATTGGAATGAAATATGGGGTCAACCCGGTAAAGGGAAATGAAACTAAAGCTTCAGACTCAACTTATTGAAATGAAAATTACCAGAGGAAAGTCCGGAGGCGTCGGACGATATCATTATAACACTGTGTGCAAAATATGCTTATAATGTTTATAAGTGGCCTCCAGGCGGTACGGGGTTCTGCTTTGACATGCTCGCCGCGCCGTCAGCTTGCTGTAAAACTTCAAAACGGCTCTTCAACAGACACAAACTCTTTCGCAATAATGATTTCAATGAAATGATAAGTAGCTCAGGAGGTGCACAAACCCGGGGGAGTTCAATCTGGAGCTTTGATTCTTATTAGAGAAACAATGAATTCGTCCCGATACAATCAGGGCTACAGTGTTGTCACATTCCTTAATAACTGAATCACAGGCCCTGAAGGGTTTGGTCAATTGCTCATATAAGAGAATCTGTTCCTAAAACAGAACTAAATACAATCCGTTTCTACACCAAACATGTGCGTGTACTTTTTCAGTGGAGTACCAGGGCGTGAACGTGACGGCTTGCTACCCTAACGTGGGCAGGGATGAGATTCAAAATGAAGGAAACGTCGTCGCGATCATCGGCGCCGCCATCATGTACTGCTGTGTCTTGTTTGCATGGTGCGTATTTATTTATTTTTCTTTATGTATCCAGCTAAATATCAGCATCTCCTTAACAATTCATTTTCCGCTTTTAGTAACGAGGCTTCTTACTTGGCTGAAGTGTTCGGACCGTTCTGGATGATTAAAGTTTACCGATATGAGTTCCAGGTGAGGCGCGTCTCACACTAGATGATCTTCCTACCTGTTCCTTTGGTCCATATTTTTTTGCATTCATTCATTCAATCTTGTAATATAGAAGAAGGGCATTCATACATCACATCGACACTTTGCGACGCTTGCTGTAGAAAGGTGCAATAGAAATAAAGCACGCACTTACTTCTAGTTTGTTTGTAAACTATACAGACAAAAAAAAAAATACACCTATATGGTTCTTCTCCAAAATGTTTCCACAAAACTTGGAAGCACACAATTATATAACTCCCTGGATGAGGGAGCATGAATTCCACACTCGAACTAGGAGATGCAAACCAGTTCCAGCAGTTCCACAAGCCTCTGTGCACAAAACCAGCTCTATGAAGATATAGTTCATATATATATATACTGAACATCTTTGGGATAAACATGAATTCTTTGTGTACCAGTATTGTCACAATACCAAAATCTTAATTTTATATCGCAATACCAATACCAAATCGATACTTTAATTTAATACTGGAAATCAGTTTTATGTATTAATAAACACCCAATGTTTTGCTGTATATTGAAACAAAATTGTAGAACTGCTCAAAAATTAAATCAATATTTACAAAAATTATTAGACATTTCTTTTATTTAAAAATGCTTCTAGTTTCATCAGAATGAAAATTGAGTGCACCAGAGAGCGGAAAAAAAAGACAAGCACACAATGTGCACACACTGCCCCCTATAGTCCAACACTCAGAACTACAGTCATCATTTTTAAAGCAGTGGTAGTCATAAATTGAAGAATCGTATAATTTTTAAAAAACAGGGTATTGTGATACCATCAGTACCTCCCTAGTAGTTTAGTGGAATATCTTCCCTGATGGTTATTGTAAGAGCAATAGGAGGACTAAATGTGTAATGAGATGTACTAAACTCATGTAAAGCATATCTTCACCGAGCTGGCTTTGTACACTAAGGAATTGTCATGCTGGGAAAATCCCCAGAGACATTGTTACGGTTGAGTTTCTCCATCTTTGTGGAGCAGCTTGAGGAAGAACCACATACTGCAGGAAAAGGTGTCCAAATAATAGATTTGCTTTTTACTCATAACCATGTCTGTAATTACAGAAAGCCACGTGTTGCTTCTGTTGCCCCGAGCAGGAAGAGGGTGAGCACGGACGTGCTATATAATTACTATACGATGATAAACACAAAATACTGGTTCTTTAATTCTTATGTATGAATTTCAGCGAAGGAAGAAGTTCCAATTGATGACGAGAGCAAAGAGTGCCAGAAGGTGATCCATAACGAGTGTCAGCGTGTGGCCTACAGCTACTTCTTCTTCCACTTCGTCTTCTTCCTCGCCTCCCTGTACGTCATGATGACCCTCACCAATTGGTTCAGGTCAGTTATATAGAGCTTAACCTTGCCAATCCAACTAGATTAGACGCGCGATTTTCGTTAAACCTGGATTTAACAAATTGTATCTCCTTCTGTGTAGCTATGAGACAGCAGTGTTGGAGACCACTTTCACCCATGGCAGCTACTCCACCTTCTACGTGAAGCTCTCCTCATGCTGGGCCTGCGTCCTACTCTACTTCTGGCTCCTCTTGGGCCCGCTGTGCCGCTGCCGCGCCCATCCCAAAAAGCCGCAACGCGCGCGGATCAAGAGGCGGACGGTTTCTCAGTGCCACGTCAATATCAGCATGTGACCTTTTTATAGTCGGCATCCCGCAGGATTCCAGGGTGCAACTGGGAATGAGTCCTTCTCTTATCAGGAAATCCATGAGTCAGAGAAAAAGGTTTTATAGCAAGGATTCTAACTCTTTATAATACAGCGGGACTCCTGGGAGCAAAAAAAACGCGAGGCCCGGACGATTGATTTGTGTTTACGATTACGATATTGCCAAAAAGGATTACAAAGGTGAACAAGATACCACTTTCCTGTCCCCTTTTTTGTAGATGATAAAATAAAGACATTTCCTCTAGAGGACTAAGAAATTACATAATAGGATACACTGTATAGACTAAAGTATTGGGACACCTGATTTCTCCAGCCATATGTGTTTTTTCCCCCAAAGACTCTTACCACAAATTTGGAGGTACACAATTGTATAGGATGTCTTAGCGTGAAACAGGGTTCCCACGGGCAGTGGTGTCACATTCATTACTCAGGCTTGTGTAGAAGTATCAACGCAAGTTTTTTACTGACGTAAAAGTGTAAAAGGAAAAATAAAATAAAGGAAAAAATGCCATTAAAGTCAAAAGCGTAGGCTGCGCCAATCGCAATCACTAATTTATTCAAACGTCTCTCTAGCGAACTCCCTACTGTCGCTTAGGATGATTTGCAGAGGATGAAGAGAAAGCACCCATTTGGTAAATGAGCCAGTAATGGAGAAATACTAACTTTTAAGAACTAACGTTTTTTGAGTAACGAGCCCCAACACTGGTTATGTGACGTGTGGCGTGATTTGCGATGGATCGCCTACAAACCAATAGGGTGTCGTAATGGTATATGTTTATATCTCATCCAACCGCAATCACATTCACTCTATCCGGATGGAGCAATTTATTTGAATAGGTATTTTTTTGGTTTTTAAACGATGAAAATGAAATGAGTAATGAGGGCTATTTTCAGAATGTAAGCAGTAGAAGTAAAAAGTCAGCTGAAAAAGAATTACTCCAGTAATACCCATATAGATACCTATAATTTCTACTTAACGAAGTATTTCTACATCTTTACTTGACACCTCTGCCCACGGGTCATGGAATTTCTGGAATATTAATGAATTTTAAATAACATTCCTTGTATTTTTTGCCATGGAATATCATGGAACATTTTTTTGCTGCTTTAAATTTTAGTTTCACGATCTTTTTATTGTGTTGTTTCATGCATTTTTTCCGACATCAACTCGCACTTAAGTCAAATGCAATCACCGAATGAGGCGAACATGCCAGGAAACTATACATTTCAGGAGCATCGGCCATAAAATGACCACTACAAAGACTGTGTCAAAGCTAGATGACAGAAAAGATGCATGTCTCTATCTTTTTTCTGTCAGCGCAGGGGCGTCCTTTTTTCCATGCATTATACATTGTTGAAATTAATCTCCAAAGTCAGTGAAAATCCTGGAAATTAACATTTGGCTTAGAGAGGGAATCCTGATCAACTTTTCTTCCAGCATGACAATGCACCCTTGTACACAAATCCAGCTATCCACTTGCTTAATCCACTTGTCCCAGAGTTCTTCTGGAATGTGTCCTGGAAGCCTTATAGCGCTGGATCTCCACAACAGGGTCAAAAATTCCACAGGAGCTGAATCTGGCGATTAGGGCGGGCGTGGTGGTGAGATTATGCGGATCGTTCTCCGGCGTTCATCACGCACAAGGGTTCGGTGAAGGTCTTCCTGATCTCTAGTAGTCTTCCAGTGCTTCCTACCGCCTCTTGATACTTAAATCACCTCAAAGACCATGTTGCGGCATAGCCGCATGTCAGATGTATGGCCTTGACAAGCATCTTTGCCCACATAGGATGTCACATTTACTTTATGTTCTAAGCTTGTTCTATCCATGACGAAACCATATTATTTGCATGGATTACAGTAGAAGCTCTTTAGTGGCCGGCTGTAGACCTCTGACCTCAACCCGATCGAATAATCAACACGTTTTGTATCTGTATGAGCACCGATCTACACATCCACACTGAAACATCCCAGAAGAATGGAGTTCATTATGACGACGAAATGTGGAACGAGAAAAGCACAACCCTAATCTTATAAGACTAGTTTGTGTCCACAAACTTTTCCCCATATAACTGGATTAGATCTGTGTACGACTTTATGAATAGCTTTCTTTTAAAAACAGCGATAAACATTGATGTGAATTATGAGCCGTCCTGTGATTTGTCAGTGCTGTTGTTCAGTGAGTCGTTCACTGCACATGAGGCAGCCATATGCTGCAGGCCACAGCTCCATCCGCTTCCTGAGTGTAGTGTGAACCAAAGCTTTGATCTGTACATACTTTTTTTTTTAACTAGACCAAATGAATTCTAATTTGCAAGCTTAATCTGTCGTATTTTGTGAAACAGTCATGGAAAAAAACAAGCTATTTTTGTAAATATATTTATAACAAACCACACAAAAGAAAGCGTTTCTGTGTAGTTATTCAATGGAGGGGGGCGTGAAAAGCATTTAGAAATGCACCTAGAGGGGGGGCAAATAGTATTTTAAAATATAATTTCCGAAATAATTTTCCTTTTAATTGCCTGAAAACAACATGCCATGTGCAACAAGATCATCAGATTCAATTTGACCAAATGAGCTCATAATACAGTTGTTTTCGTGCAATACCGTGATGACGTCATCAGTCATGAAATAACGTCGGCAACTTCAAGCCAACTTCAGGTTATTGATAAAACTGAATGCTCTCGTCCAGCAGACTCGACACATACTGGGCACAAAAGCTGTATGAAGTAACCTTCCGAGCAGTCCAAGTTACTGATGAAGACATGAAGAAACATGTTGAACCTTGAAATGGATGCACACAGATTTCATGCCCTTCATGCTTTTCAAACGTAAGGGTAACGTCACATGAAAAAAAAAAAAGGGAAGAAAATACATTTTCACGGGGGATCGTTTTTTCTAAAGAAGGAAATTCTGAACATACTCCGTCATCCAATCGCATTTCCATCGTGCCACTGGATCAGAATCATTGTGGTAGTCACTCAAATGTAATCATTTATATTGACGTAATTTGGAAAAATGCCGTGATCCACAGGAATACAAATGAGCAATTGAGAGTTAAAGCTCTTCACCAAGCAGTGTCAGGTTGGTGTTGCTGGGTTTTAAACTCCAACAGAAAGTTATACAATTTATACAAGTGATCATCTGTACAACCATCAATCATTGTCCAATCGCAGCTGCACTCGGGAGATCACGAAGAACCAAAAAGTGTCATTTTCTATACACTACAAGTGTATACAAGTGTTCTATACACAATCCTTATGTGTTTTATATATTTATATATATATATATATATATATATATATATATATATATATATATATATATATATATATATATGATATATCTATATGTGTGTGTGGTGTGTGTGTGTGTGTGTGTGTGTGTGTGTGTGTGTGTGTGTGTGTGTATAAATTAAAAGCAAAGCACATATATTGATGTACATATTATTTCTACATATATGATAAATATAATACAAAATCATAACTGTATAAAAAAACAACAGCAATGTGATACACAAACATCAACCAGCCACAACATTAAAACCACATGACTAATAATAATAATAATATGTCGATTTTTGTTGTTTCACCAAAAACAGCTCTGACCTGTTAAATTCGGGACTCCACAAGGTTATAAGACCTGCATATAAGGTCTATAAGGTAAAACCTTCATGGTTCAGACCAGTACAGATGTGAGGAATTTCACAGCCGAGTCAATGCTCTTTGTCCTGTTCCTCAAACACTTTCTGCAGCGCGTGGGTGAGGAGAACATTATCCTGCAGCATAAAGACACTTGGAAATAAGGTCGCCATGAAGGGGGTTGTTGGTTTGAAGCAGTGTTCAGGTAGGTGATACAATCCTCATGAATGCCAGACTGCTTACTTACTGCTCGGTAAATCCCACCCACATCACAGGTGCCATTATAACGAGACAATCAATCTTTGCTCACTTCACCAGTCAGTAGTTTAATGTTTTTGGCTGATTAGTGTATCTATATACCTTATATAAGCAAAAGTATTGGGACACCTGACTTTTCCATCCATATGTCCATTCTTATTTTTTAAACATCCAAATATGTTATCACAAAGTTGAAAATGCCCTTGCGCACTAAGCCGGCTCCATGATGATATGCTTTACATGGTATGGAGTAGAAGATCTTGAACACCTTTGTGATTAATTGGAAGGGCGAAGACTACTCAGGAAGAATTAACATCACTCACAAATAGGGTTGGGCATCGAAAACTGATTCCGATTCCGATTCAATCTGCCAGGACCTTATGTGGTAATCTAAACATCAGTTTACAAGATGGACCCTGGGAAGTGCTCAAAAGTGTGGCTACAGATTGTAAAAACCAAAGACAAAGCTAATATGTTATTAAGGTCTCACAACAAACATGACAAAGCATCTTCGCTTGGTTCACTGTTTGGAATAGAAACTGGGAATCGATAAGCCGAATTGGAATCAGATTCAGTAAAATTAAAATGATATCCAACCCTACTCACAAATCTCCAATAAGGACACTCCATAATCTAATCCAGAAGAGTGGAGGTTATTTTAACACTAAATGAAGATTAAAAGATTAAAAATTACAACCCAATCTAAGATGTCCACAAACTTTGGTCCATATAGTGTATACAAAGCGGCAATAACTCTGAAGGTAATGATACAAAAAATATATATGTTCTTCTTTGGTATATGCAGTTTTAAAGGTAGGCTCTCTCCCACCTAAAGTGCTTCATTTGGTGAGTAACTTTGGTATAACTCTGGACCACCATTACTTCCTAAGGGCTCCTGTGATATACACAGAAACACATTAAAGCCAGCGTACAGGTAGTGTTTCGTGTCGTGTGAGTCTTTTTTTGAAAGCAGGATTAAATATGTGCCAGATGAACACAAGCCCAGGACATGTTCTACCCTCTCTGGTGAGTTCTTCCTCCCCTGTTATTGCAAAGATACTCCAGGGGGAGCAACAGGCTGTCTTCACGCGGCCGGTAAATCGGAGCGTAGCTGTCCTCCTCTAGCAGAATGCGATCGAGTGTTTGCTCGTGGTTCACGTGGCGCCTGACCATTAACACGTACTGATAGCCCTCATCCAGTGGGGGGCAGTCACACCTGTTAGGGGCCCATAGGTATTCCCGGCGTTCCAGGCGGAAGCGGTTGCGGTACGTGTGGATTATCTGCACATCGTACCGCGTTTCCTGGCCAACGTAGACCTTCCTCAAGATCTTCGCTCTGAAGACTGATAAAGATTTATTTATAAATATATAGTTAAGCTCCACATTCTTGGTTGAGTGCAAATGTTTGTACCCCCCCTTATCTCTATTTCTGTCATTACATTTATTACTGATACAGTTACAATGAAATTATATCTTAGGGGTGTAACGGTAGGCAAAATTTGCAATTTTGTACGTACCTCGGTTCAATTTTGGTATAGTTAGCAGGAAGAAATGCAAGGGTGTTTATTATTAACGCTTGTGAACATCAAGTGTTACATTCATTCATTCATCTTCTACTGCTATATCCGATCTTCCCTCGGGTCACGGGGAGCCTGTGCCTATCTCAGGCACCTATGGGTATTAAGTCTGGACACACCCTGGATGGAATACCAAAACATCACAGGGCACACACACACACACACACATTCACACACACATCCACACACTAGAAACAATTTTCCAAGGTGCCAATCAGCCTACCGTGCATGTTTTTGGACCGGGGGGGGGAAAACCGGAGAACCCGGAGAAAAAAACCCTGAGGGACGGGGAGAACATGCAAACTCCACACACACACGTGGCCGAGATGGGAATCGAACGGATGCGGATGCGGCTCGAACGACCGATGGCTTATAACCGGACCCTGGTATCCCCAAAACAGGATTGTAACTGTTGAGGAACTCGAACATGCTAACAGACAAAGGTTAGGCATAAACTAAGCGTCCGTGCCACCTAGGTATGTGTCGGGGACGGGGATGAAAATCAAGAAAAGGCCTATTGTGTGTGTGTGTCTGTGCGTGTGCGTGTGTGTGTTTGGGGAAAAGAGCAGGGAGGAGAGAGAGAGAGAGAGAGAGAGCAACCACCAGCACACTTTTTTAAAACGGGCCAGAACCAAGAGAAAATAAGCGCTATTTACAATTTCTCCTGCGTGTTCACGTACCTTAATAAAGATAGAGTTTGTCCTCCTTCTATGTCTACTTTATTAAAGAGGAAAATTCTTCTTCTTTGCATTTATTTTGTGTTAGTTTGATTCATTCCGGTTGAGCCCCTAGCGGTCGGGAAAAAAAATAGCCGCACAATGTATAATGGCTTATACAATACGGTAAATAATAGTTTAAAATTAATTAAATAGTTACTTTTGTTAGGACCCATTTCAGTAACACAAATGTGTATATGTGTGTGTTTGTTGTGTGTGTTACATATTGCTATAACCAATATTGCTAGCTTGCGGTAAAACTGAAGGGGTAGCTCAGTGGTTAAGGTGCTGGGCTACTGAGGTCAGAAGGTCAGGGGTTTGATCCCTGGTATTGCCAAGATGTCACTCTTGGGTCCTTGAGCAAGGCCGCTTAACCCTCTGTGCTCCAGGGGGAGTTATTTAAAAATATTTTATACATTTGCGAGGGAACTTTTAACTGTTCGGCACGTAAAAGGATTGCATATAAAACCGATAACTCTGTACAAACACCTGTATCGTTACGCCTCTAAAAGTTAATATTATATAAGTACATACAGATTTTTCAAAACAATATTTACCATAATCCTTTTGGCAGTACTGCCTCTGCCGCTCTCCACGCCCTTTCACCTTCCTGCATTTCCCACAGTAACCTGTAACCAAATCAGATCTGAGTTTCATATCCACCAACCGAATCTGTGACGATGTGATGAGTCAAAGTGAACTGAAGTCGATGCTGCAGTGATGATTAACATGCACTGACCTGTCCTGTGTTTCCGGGGTAGGTAGTTACTGTTCTCATCTCGTTCCAGACGCGGTAGTGGCTGCTGCTGAAACGGAGGTTTCACAGACGGTCTCATGGGAGGTCTTCGTCCACCTGCTGGGCCTGACATAAACCAGTCGCCTGAAGTCATAAATCTGACATTTTCACCAATCACAATAACCAAGACGGCTAAAACAAACTGATTCCGACATTTCCATGAAAAAAATAATTGAATTTACACGTATATTCTGTGTATACACGCGTATCAAATTCTTGTCTAATGCAAATTAGATTAATAAAGAACCCTATAAATCTTCCTCAGACACAGATACAGGACGGCCTCAGCTTCACATTACATCACATATTTCATTCGATGCTCGGGGAAAAGGGAGCGGCTTGCGTGCATTCCTCCGTGCCGTCAGGCATGTATGTACAGATATATGCATCAGGAAAGACACCGAAAACCATTTCCGTGCCCCTTTGGAAAGGAATGTGGGTTTAATGTATAAAGACCATTCAGCACACGGCTCATCAATCATCTTACATGAGAGAAAAATAAAACACACACACATATATATTTATATACTATTTTTGCTTTCAATCAGGACATTTCACCTCAACTACCGTCTCTTTTCCCTCTCACAGTCCATTATCACTCTTTACATTAGGTGTCAATTCAGCGTTTAGCAGAGTGGATGCAAGACAGCCGGTCCTCATGACACAGTTCTCAGAGCATGCGTTGAACATCCAGCACAGGTCTTCAATTACATTTTCAACCTGTCACTGGCCTATGCCATAGTTTCTACATGCCTGAAAAACGACAACCAGCATACCAGTGCCTAAGCGCTGCAGAATGTCTGAATGATTAATCTGGTTTAAATCTGGATTTCAGAAATTTACATATAATGGTGCAAAAAAACTAACATCTGCAAAAAAATTCTCTCCTAAAATCACCAAAGCTTCATGTTTGATCCCAGATGTGACACAAACCTTTTCTACATCTGCCAATGATGAGGTTTTTAGAGTTATCATTGTAAGGAACCTTAGCATTTATTTATAAATAAGACATTCATCTATTTAATAGAATTAACTGATTTTCACCCCATGAAGGCTGTGTGGATGCAGGGGATCTCATCCTGGTGGTGGTGGTGGCCGTAGTAGTTGGTAATTCCCAGGGCAGGAAATTTGATGTGTGATGATGCCGGTATGGACTCTGCCTTCCGTGATGCAAGGCATAGAGATCAGGAGGCAGCCAATATTCATACTCAATCCCAGAATTCCTATCAGTGGATAAAACCTGCAGGGACAGTATCAGAAGGTGGTCAACAGAACCTAATCATATTCAGACTGCTCGGAATATATAGGATTCGCATTACAATAGAATTGACTCTTCCAATTTTTGTGAATGGCATCCATCAACAATGCCGACCACACTTAACCGTGGATTCACTCACCATAATATGAAGGTCTTCCAGTGTCGGACCGGGCACCTCGAAGCTCTCCCAGGTATCAGCTGATCGGCGATATACTAGTTTGGTCCCAGCCACATTATACTCACCAGGAACACTGATCTTCCAGTTCCCGTTAATTACAAACTGGGAGTGTCCATTCTGAAGAGCTGTATCATGCAAAACAAATCATTTTTACTTAAAGAATATATGAAATTTATAGCCTTATGTGATCTTTTTCTGGAATGAACGTAGATTTTGTTCTAGTTACGGATTGTCCCAAAATATGGTCATTATAAAGAAAACACATAAAGGTCTAAAGACATAAACAGAGGATCTTGTGCTTTACAGTTCTCAGTAAAATGAGAGAGTGACATGGAGACATGGAGAGTTTAAAACTATTAAACTATTAATATTAAGCAGTCTCTCAATCTTCCAGATTCATGTCTTAATGGCTTATTTGCCATTAGAAATAATCCTTAAATATCCAAAGCTCCTTGACATATATCTTAGCAGGTCTGTAAACATGATTTTAAAGAGGAATTACAGTGGAAAGCATAAAAACATAACGCACAAAAAAACAATATATAAACCTTATGTGTAATATTGAGTATAGTTAGAATTCATCTTCTCAGTGGAGTTCATTGAACATCATCCTTCAAAATCTCTCTCACCAGAGCAATAACACGTCTCAAAAATATATAACTCCATTTCAAGTAGTTCATTCATTCATTCATTCATCTTCTACCGCTATATCCGATCTTCCCTCGGGTCACGGGGAGTCTGTGCCTATCTCAGGTGTCTATGGGCATTAAGGCAGGATACACCCTGGATGGAATGCCAACTCATCGCAGGGCACACACACACACTCACAATCTCACACACATTCACACACTAGGGAGAATTTTCCAAGGTGCCAATCAACTTACCGTACATGTTTTTGGACCGGGTGGAAATCAAAGAACCTGGAGAAAAAAACCCTGAGGCACGGGAAGAACATGCAAACTTCACACACACATGGCCAAGACGGGAATCGATCCCTGGAAGTGTGAGGCGAACGTGCTAACCACTAAGCCACCGTGCCCCTTTCAAGTAGTTAATTTGCCAAAATCCTTGAAATGCCTAACAAATTACTTGTACTCAATACATCCTACTTGCACTCTAGACCAAATGTATGCTATATGAGTACGCACTATATACAGCAATACAATGGAGTTGACCCACAACCCCAATTCCAAAAAAGCTGGAGACATAAAAGAAATAAAATAAGGCAAAGGTTTGAAAATCTCATAACATATATTCTATTCACAACAGAACATAGAAAAACACATGGAGCATCATGAAACGAAAAACACAACAAAGCACACCTCGAATTGTTTAGCAGCTAAAATCCTATATCATATGCTATATGTGACAACATGCCTTTTCAAATGCTCTTCCCAAATATATACGGACAGAAGATGTGATGCTGCACTAAGGTAAATTTTTTTGTTAAATCCATCAAATTAAAAATGACCGTTTAACCATTTCATACATTTTGTTTTGTTTGTTTGTTTTGTTAATAGACTATGGGTTCATAAGAATTGTTGGGTTTTTCAATTTACATTTTAAACAGCGTCCCAACTTTTGTGGAATTGGGGTTGTAGCATTAATATATTACTAGTGATTTTAGCGAAAGCTAACATCGAAGACTAAAGTAAAGATAAACTAGCAAGGCAAAGCTAAGGTCTTATGAAAAAGCAAAAAAAGGAAAAACAAAACAAAACAGAATAACAAAAGTAAGTGAAATCAAACTAGCAAGCAAAAGCGATTCCAGTGAACCGGGGTAAAAATAGCAAAAGAACGCTAACTAGCTAAGCAAGTAAGCAGACGATACATATTTCATTATTTAATCTTAAAAATACTGCAATAGTTACTTTGGTCTTTTTTTTTTTTACAACATGAAAAAAGAAGCTATAATTATGCACAGTGTCTGTCAAACGTGTAGAAACACCGAGTCGTTTATGCGTTTTGAAAGACACGTGCGTGTTCCTTTTGTTACTATGCAACAAGCAAGGAAATATAACTATATTCATTTTCATCTGTCACCTCAGGCAATAACACTTGATTCTGGATGAAATATATGTAGCTCTGTCACGTTCCACTTTACAGGGTTATGTTTATTTTTGGAGAACATGAATACTCATTATACATACGTGTGAGTTTAATGACGAACCAAAATGGCTGCCATTGCGTACTTTGACACAGCCCTCGTAATTCCGTCTAAACTGCGGCTCTTGGAACCGACTTCACCATGCAAAGTATAATACGATATGCATTATTTAGAGAGCGAACAGTCATCTAGAGTCGATCATGGAATGTCCTGCTCATCTAAATCCTATGGAATGACCTGGTCACATGGTCAGAAAACTAGTAAAGATCACCTTTTGGAATTGTTTGGATAAACGATCTGTTCTTGGTGCTCAGGGAGATCTTTGCGATGAAAATGTACTGGAACATTTGCACACTGATATATTTATTTGGTCAAAGTCAATCTTTATACCATTACATGATCCGATTTGTTGCTTATAAACCAAAGGAACATGCATGTGTGTCTTAGAAAATACCCATAAACGACGATGTGTTTCCGAATTCTCGACAGGCCCTGTACTGTTAGCTACGTTTAAATGAAAAACACATTTATCTCACAGAGAACAGGAACAAAATGGTCTTGCTCTAACCTAAATAGTTTTTGCTGTTATCAGTCACTCTGATGTGGGTGGCTCCGGCTGGGATCATGGTGACCTCATTGTATCCAAACGGCCCTGTTCAGAGATAAGAGAGAGGGGGGAAAAAAACAGTTGTAACACTGCTTGCTGTGTCTTAGCGTCATACTGAGAGCATCGTTAAAAACGACTATTAGAATGTTTGTATGTGTGCGTGTGTGTGTTTAGGTGTTTTACAGCTTTATTGTCCTTTATTCATCCTGTACACTTTGTTTCCTGTTTTTCTGCATATTGTGAGAAAACCATCGAAGGTTTTACGAACCATCGAAAGTTTTCGAGCTCGGATATTGTTGTATTGTGCGTGTATTCGAGCTCGGAATTGTTGAAGAACAAAGCCGGTATTATCTGCGCGCTGTCCTTTCTGTTACAGTCCGTTTTCACTTTTAAAGTGCTTTTCCAAGAACTTGTGTGTGTATCATAAAAACAGTGTTCTACGGGAAAACACTCGTCAGTGTTCCTACGGGAACCACTTAGGATAAGAATTCCCTGGAAAACAGCCAAAATGTTGGATGTTTTCAAGTCTTTTCTATCATGCCTACAAAGAGGGTCTCGGGGGGAAAAAAAACACAGCCACCGTATAAGTAATTCATGTATCTTATTTCCCATAACTTGCTATTGTACGTCCACACAGATTACGAATGGACAGAAAATGCTGGAGCAATTTACAAGAAACGACAGAGTTGACACAATCTGCTCAGGAGATTAATGTCTTTTGGAGTGCAGGGATGATCTCGACCATCTTCTATGAGGAGGTATGCTGGTGCAGGAGCTTCTATTAGACTTTACAACAATTACAGCTGCTCCCACTGAATCAGTCATCATTCTGTTATTACTGCTTTTAATGCTGTATTTATATATATATATATATATATATATATATATATATATATATATATATATATGGCAACTGTAAATTCATGTTTCCCTGCAAGAATGTGTGCGTGTGTGTATGTGGATAAAGTGTGCACCTGTAACAACATACATTTATATATCGATATATATATATATATATATTATATATATATATATATATATTATATATATATTTGAATTCTGATTCATATTTGCAGTGTTTGCCATTGTAACAGAAATTTTCCTACTGTCGGACAAAATAATGCATATCCTTATTGTCCAACTTTCTTTCTACCTCACATGCAATTTTGAATTTTTATCAAATTTTATTTTTATTGTGTATAAAACAAATATGTGCAAATGGAAGCTTCTGCCACTAAAACAAATTCCTTATTAAATGTAAACATACAATATTGAACTATTTCTGATTCTGATACTGGAGTCGGTACTGACCAATGTCCTGCTCGCCACTCCGGTACACACTGCGGTGATGAAGGCAGGTAGTGTTCTGGCCTCCACACACCATGCATGCATCTTCCTGCTGCTGGGAGCCAAAGATCAGGTCACACCCTGGTTTCTACACAGACAAACAAAAAATAGCTAAGTTTAGAAACCCAACAGCCGTCCCTCCCAACTTATCACGGCATGCTATTTTAGATCGCAGCACACCCATCTGAAAGGATTACACTAATCGAGCATTTTATACGGCACCAGTTGGAATCTACAGTTACATTAGGTTTGCGGTATTTGGCAGACACCTTTTTCCAGACCCACTTATGATTATCTTACTGAGATACCCGAGTATTTGAGTTGTTTAAGGGTCCTTGAGGAGTAGAAACTTGGCAGTGATGGAATTTGGACTCATGACCTTTCAATCCAACATTTCAACCTCTGAGCTACCACTTCCCAAATCATATTGAATTTCCAGGTACAAAAAATAATTACAGTGTTACGACGTTAATCCGTTCTTAAGACGCGTCGTAACCGGATTTTCAGTGTAAGGCGGAACATAAAAAATAAAATATAAATTGTACTGTAAAATTCTGGACGTTCAGTGCTATAATCACACAATGACATAAAAAAAGTATTTAAAAAAAGAGAAAACAATTCCTTATCACATGAATTAAAGTAAATATTAATAAAAAAAAGAGAGAACAAGAGAGAACAACGTTGTCTTCTTTGTCCTACAACCACAACAAAGCATATTCTTCTGCCGTGCGCCCGAAACTAGTTTGCGTTTGTTTACGTAGCTTACGACACTAAACCTTGTAATAGGTTTATGTGGTTCTTCTACAAAAAATGGATATATTGTTTGCTATTCCAGCATGACAAAACCCATGTGCACAAAGCAACTTACAATTTTTAATCTTCATTCATACAAACTGAGCAGATATGGCATTAAGAGCCTTGGTCAGGGGCCCAGGAGTAGCAGCTTAGTGTGGCTGGGATTTGAACTCACGACCATTGTATTGTATTAGCTAATATATATATATATATATATATATATATATATATATATATATATATATATATATATATATATATATATATATATATCAATTGTATTAGCAAAAAAAAAAATATATATATTGTGTGTGTGTGTGTGTGTGTGTGTGTGTGTGGAATTTGCGCATTCTCCCCATGACTCAGGGTTTTTTTTCTATGAGTTTCTCCGGTTTCCTCCCCCGGTCCAAAAACATGGTTGATTGGCACCTTGGTAAAATTGTTCCTAGTGTATGAATGTGTGTATAAATGTGAGTGTGTGTGTCCTGCGATGGGTTGCCATTCCAATCAGGGTGTATCCTGCCTTAATGCCATAGACAACTGAGATAGGCACAGGTTCCCCGTGACCCGAGGGAAGATATAGAGGTAGTAGATGAATGAATGTATATATGAATATAATGAATATACGTACACCTACCTGTACACAATGATCGTCAGAAAACAATCCACCTGCTCTCACTTCCACACCCACCAAAGTGATCCAGGGTTTCTGTCTATCTGTGCCACCCGCATATTTATATTAGGTTTCTTCCAGCTGCTCAGTAATGATATAAATCACATTTACAGCATAAATGCTCTGGCAGATGCTCTTATCCAGAGCAATTATACAGTTCAAACAACCGAGCAGGTGAGGGTTAAGGGTCACACGTCTTCCCAAATGAAGCCATCATTGGAGCTAAGAACACATTAAAATACACTTTGTGTTCAGCCAGAGCAAAAATTCATTCTTGCACTACGTCTCATTTCACAGCTATTAAATCTGTCATCATATGTAAGTCAAATAGATGGTTTAGAAACATGCTTTTTTTCTTCTTTTTTTTTTTTTTTTTTATTAAAGCCCGAAGTCTGATACCTGAAACTTGCACATGGTATCTCGATGAGCCAATAATACTTTTAACTAAATTTCAAGACCACATAAAAAAAGAAAAAGGAAGCTTTTTATCCAACAGGATCTATATGAATCTCTTCAACAGGTCCACTGCACCAGAGCGGTTTTTCTACATTCATCCTGCACCATGACCTTGGCTGAATGAAACAAGGCTGGGAAAAACATGTTTGGAAAGGTTCACACAGGATCTCTGGATCAGAGAGGGCGAGTCCGAAGGAGGAGGAGGAGGAGGAGGTGGAGGGCTCAAGAAAATTTCGAAGAGGGGGATTATCAAATCCATAGGGAGGTATTAACACCCGTCTCTCCCTGGCAACTCCAGCAGCCTATAATTAAACCTCGCGTCCTGTTTCACACCAGCCCTCTCACGCACTTGGGTGTAAACCGAAAGAAGCACTTTCATTCCATTTTGATGGCGCGCCTCCTAACCACCGTGACCATCAATCTGATGAATTAAATAACCCTTCACTTTGTCGTCTGGGGCCAGTGATTGAAAACATACTGTGTATGTCATAACTAGATTTCAAGGTGCACTCCATAATCTGGACTCCATCTATTCTGCACGATCAGACCACCTGCTTCTCCTGCAGGTGGTCCTCTAAGTGCCAGAAGACCCTCTCACACACACACTTCTCATTGCACAGCCCATAAATTCAACTTCATGCTGGTGGAATGTACGCCACGTTAAGGACCCTTTTAAACAAGTTCATTAAAAATAAGTGTGCTGTGACGAGAAAATATGGATAGGGTTCTGGTGAGAAGAACCACAATCTCCATACAGTATTAGACACTTGTAGAAGGGATATATATATATATATATATATATATATATATATATATAGATATATATATATATATATATAAGATATAATTATTGACTATATAAGTAGAAAAATGGAGTTAACCATAATAGACTATCCTGGGAACACTGGGATACCTGACTTTTTCAGCCAGATGTTGTTCTTCACCAAACTGTTACGAAATAGTTGAAGGTACAAAATGTCACCTTCACTGCAAGGTCAAACCTAAAATTCCAGCATGACAAACCCCCTGTGCACAGAGCCGGCTCCAGGAAGATATGCTTCACATGAGATGGAGTGGAAGCTCTCCTGCATAGTGCTATTGAACAATGCACCCCAGGTCTCCTCACCGATATCAATACCTGACTTTCCTTACACCCTAAATAAAAACAAACCTCACAATAATCTAGCAGAAAATCTTCCTATGACAGAGCACCAGGAAGAAATGTTTAAGTTGTAGTGGAAGATCTAGAGTGGCCAGCTATAGAAACTCTTGACTCTCGCCTACGCCATAGTCCTGAAGGAGTGTAGGTTTTGATCGAAACGATGTGGAATGGGATGTAAAAAAAAATGCACATCCCAATCTTATGGTCAAGATGGACACAAACGTTTGTCCATATAGTGTTTATTTATGCTGAGATGTTAGCTTGAGGAGCTGTACCATTAGTTTGGTCTCGAGCACCTCCAAACGGTTCTCCACATGGACGAGTTGAAATTTAGCGATGGAAACTGAAGATTTTCACTCAAATGGAATGGAACTGAAACAGTTTTTTTTCCTTCATCTGTATTTATTGAACAAGCATGAAAAAATGTGCTAGGAGATTAAGTGAGTATGCATGATGGCATATACACTCTGCCTCTGGATAATCTCTGGACTGGGTCTGTCACTAACACACTCATAAAACAGGATCCAGAAATAAGAATGCATTATCAAAGAAAGTAAAGAAAAGGAAGAATAAGGAGGAGGGAGGAGGAAGCCAAATCATTGCATTGAAATTGTAGGTTGTCCCTCACCTGGCATTTCCCATTCACGCACACGGCCCCAGGCTCGAATAAGCAGGGTGTACCATCCAGGACTCGCCCAAAGTTGTAGTAGAAATTGTGTCCCAGGGCCAAACAGCTGAGCTCACAGGGGTCAGAACCTACAACATGAGGACAAACCAAAGGACATTGATGAGGTTATCTTGAGTAAAGCTCGAGGGGCAGTACACGCATGCGTCACTGACCTCCATGAAAAGTCGTCCACTGGTAACTGCTCGCCGCAACCAAGGGCTTGTTATCAAACGTTTTGCATTGCAGTTCTCTGAAGTCGAGGGATCCAGAAGGACACCCCTGTTTTAGAAGAACCAGAAGTGTTTGGAAGTTATACACACAGCTTAAGCTACAGGCTTGGCATCCTTCGGACCGGGACATGTTCGAGACTTTGGTTTGTGCGCACATTAAGCAAAGGTCTCCAACCTTTTGGACCAAAAAACATTCAAGAGGACCATAGCACTATTCACAGTACACATCTTCTCACAGCGGCATTACCGAATATAAGGATTATAGTACATGGTTTTCAATATAAGTGAATTATAACAAACATAAACACTGGTATGTACAGAATGCCGCGTCACCACATACAGATTGCAAGCTAAAATATAGCTACATGAAACCTTAGTATTGTACCTTATTGTTGCAGATCTTATACTGCCTGGGATCGCCTAAACATTGTCCTCCAATTGTATTCCTTAAAAAATTAGCACAACATATAATTTATCACACATGTAATATGTTTAATATGACTTGCTGTAACATATTCAATGTATCCAGTGTGAAATAAACATATATATAGGATATATACCGTAGATGTGCATTTCTCTTAAACACAACCTTGTGGCCAGTAGTTCTGTACCTGTAGATGCAGGTCCTTCTGCGGATGGAGGCTCCGCCCCCACAGGAGCGCGAACACTCAGACCAAAGTCCCCACGAAGCCCATTCGTTCTTATAAAACAACTGCCGAGGCACCCGAGATGGACGGCCAACACGCGTGCCTTTTATCTGCCAAATAGAAACACACAGGCATTGAGTGTAAGAGATGAACGATACAGCGCTGAAAAGAACTCAGTTTAACGAACATATCTACGTATATGTTTGTGACTTTTAAGAATTGTGAGATATAAACTCGAAATTTTAATTACGCAATCCTGACTTTTTTCAACATAACTACAGTCCTGATTCGAACTTCGCCACAACACCCGTAACTTAATTTGCTTTTTTTAAAGTAGCTGAAAAGAAGTATTAAGAATAAATTTGTTTGTGTTTGTTAGTCTAAGCGCACCAATCTATTAATAGAATGATATTAATGACTCAGAGTCTTTTCACATAAACTAAGGCAAAAAAAAAACCAGATATAAATAGGATATATTATAGTCATAACAAATCCTAGCACTTTGGATACTTAAGTACATTTACTAGAGTAATATTTTACTGAGTGCATCTCTACTTTGAATTAAATACACGGTTTGTGTACAACATCCATCACTGCTGCTTGGTGGTTGGTGTGGATGGTTTATTCGGACAAGCATAAAATAAGTGGAAATACAGCAATACAAATGATATGTAACCAGATAAACAATGCTGTGAACCATAAAACGGTCTTCTTATATCTCTGCAACATCATTCCACAGTTTCTGTGCAGAGGTGTCAAGTAACAATGTACAAATACTTTGCCACCTTACTCAAGTAGAAATTTCGGGTATCTATACTTTACTGGAATAATTATTTTTCAGCCGACTGTTGACTTCTGCACGCATTTATCTGTACTAACCCTACTTCTTACATTTTAAAAATAGCCCTTGTTACTCCTGTTTCAGTTCATTTTCATATTCGTTTTCATTCTGGTTTGTCATCATTCAAAACAAACAATCAAACAAACAAACAAAAACCTATCCACCTAAATTGCTCCATACGGATAGACTGAATGTTATTGTGGTTGGACGAGAAGTATAAACGTATACCATTCCAACACCCTATTGGTTTAGACGTCACACTCCAGCAAGGACAGTGTTGGGGTCGTTACTCAAAAAAATTTTTCTTAAAATTGATTACACAGTAGGGAGTAGAGAGACATTTGAATAAATCGGTGATTGCGATTGGCCTAAGCTTTTTTCCTTAATGCCATTTTTCCATTTCCATCCCATTTACTTTTATACTTTAAATAGATTTGAAATTTGAGATTCTAATTTTACTTGAGGGAAAAGCTCGAGTTGATGCTTCTACAGAAGTCTTCGTAAACCCTAGTATCTCTGCTTCTACCTGAGTAATGAATGTGAATACTTTTGACGCAAGTAGTTCTCGCGATTAACAGTAGATCCTCATCACCCGATCAAAGTGCTTGAGATGACATCAAGAGATTAGCAATGTACACCAGAACTTAAAGGGGGATTTTAGACCCTAAGGGCAGCCCCTGGCAAATCCCAGCTTTATATCTATTAAGTGAACATGTTGAATAAATGCTGTTATGTTTATGTCACATGTACTTTTACAGCACAGTAAAATTCTTGCTCAAGGGTTCCAAGAGTAGCAGCTTGGTGATTCCGGAGCCAGAACCCCAGACTTTCTAATCAGGGCATAAGGTTGGACTGCTGATCTCACTTTTGAACTCAGTCTCTTAACAAAGCCATTAACATTGCCTTGGATAAGGGAGTTTGTTTAATGGAACTTAATATACAGTCTGCATCCTTAAAATGGACCTTGTTTCAAACACTATATTGCTCCAGGATCTGTAAAATTTCTATAGATACCAGTTTAACAATATTGTAGAACCTTGTGAATCTTTTAATCATTTCCTAATCATTGGTATGGCTCAATTGGCATTTCGATATTTCCTAAGCACTAGGCAGAGGGAACCTTGTTGACAACGAACTATGTAGCCCCTCCCATATGGCACTGCTATAGCATTTTATCCCCTTGTAGAGGAGAATTAATCGTCCTCTTGAATAACATTACGGTGCCATTCTCAGATCCGTCTCTGGCTTTGATCCGAGACAAACAGGCAGCGAGGGAGTGGACAAGACAGCAGCTTTCATCAGGTCCCTGAGGCCACCCCCATTCCACTGCATACGCATACTTGTGTGTGTTCACGTGAGAAGAGCGCAGTAGCCAGGAGTTCACACCCTCTCATGTCTGTCAATTAGAACAACCCCACACACAGCTTCTTCACTCAAGAAAAAGAATACATGCTTTGCATGTTCCACATTTAGTCCAAGTTTGCTTTTATAATTCTTCTGGGAAGATGTTCCACAAGATTTTGCAGTGTGCTTGTGGACATTCGTGTTTATCAGCTACAAGAGTGTAAGTTAAGTCAGGTTCTGGTGTGGGTAAGGTGAGGAGGCCTGGTGGTGCAGTCAGTGTTCACATTCATCCCAAAGCTGTTCATTAGGTTTGAGATCAGAGCTCTATAGCAGGAGATCTTCCATTCATGGTGCTCGATTTGTGCACTGGGGCATTACTGGATTATGTGCCTCCAGGTTTGTGGTCAAGCTTTAAAGAGCCACATATAGCAGGAAAGGTCAGGTGTCCCAATACTTTTGTCCATATAAGATTGACATATAAATATCTAAAAAAAAAAAAAAAAAAAAAAAGCTTGAAACCTAAATTTATATATCTATATAAAAAGCAGCATTTGTACAGAACAACTTGGGTACCTTCAAAAATATAACACAAAAAATAGATTATTAACCCGGTGTTATTCATAACGCACTATATGTATAAAATATACTTCTAAAGATTGTTTTTTGGCTCATAATCTCCTTTGGGAAAAGGTGAAATGACACTAAACTGCACTAACATGCCCAGAATGAAGATTCATAACCGCAGTCAATGACTTTCTATTGTAGAGTGACCTGCGAATGGCCTCATTAAAGTGCCAAAGACTCAAATTAGTGTTGATAACAAACCGCCATGGGGCCGGTGGGAAAGATGGATTAATGAAATTGACCTTTAACCTTCGGAATGGGAGGTTTTTTTTTTCCCTTCCCATGGGACAATAGACATGCCGACTTCCGATTGGATTGGATTGGCTGCGAAGGAATTCAAGCGTGGCTGAGGCCTGTTAAGAAAAACACACGACTTTGAGCATGCCATTCCACATGCAGCCCTTCATTTGCTCTTCACTCTTCCAGGAGTGTGTTTGTGTAGACCATTCAGATCCAACAGTGTTAGTAAAGCCAGGTAGGGATGTAAGCGAGGAGGTAAGAAGACCAATTCATTGTGCAATAGGGTGGAGATCAGGGTTCTATAACAGGCCACTCAGGATCTTCCAGTCCATCCCATCCCATATAAAGTAATTCTGCATGGAGCTGGCTTGCTGGAACAAGTTTTTTCCTATTTTTCTTAATGCTAAGTCAGCTTCTATGGCTATGTTCCTGACGAAAGCTTGGTCCTGTTATACAAATGTAAAAAAATGATAAAACAATACATTAAACAAGATGTTACATTTTTTTAACTCCATTTCAAAACCTTTTCAAGCGTGTCAACAGTATAAAGCAAGTTACGCTACTAAACACGGCACTTAATTCATTGAGGAGAAAATCTAAGGCTTCAGTATCATATTCAGTTTAAAAGTCAAATATCCAAATATCCATCCAAATATCCGGCATAGGTTTTTTTTTATTATATTATATTATATTATTTATTTTTACAGTTTTTCTCAGATGCTTTTGGAGCGTTTCTCAGTTCAGAAATGAAAACTACTTGTTTACCCTCCACAGCATGGAGTCTCTTATGCAAATACTCTATATAAAAGCAATTTCTTGTTGATTTCTCGATGCTTTTGTACATTCGCTACGTTGATTATGTTGATGAACTGTGCAGATGAATCTTGAATGTCACTAAAGCAGGCGAGCGTACTGCATCCCATACTGATACTGATAACCTAACTAAGCATTTTGTGAAAGATTTCTGTTGCCAATGAGATGCTTTATTGACAAAAAATACTTACATACCGGCTATGCCGTTTTCTATTGTGCTGTTTGAGCTAATTGTTTTTGAGAAATACTGGTTTATATACAAATATTAAAGATAAATCAATAAATGCTCCAAAGCAACTGAGAGAAACTATAAAAATTGACTGAGATTTGTTGTCTCTAGGAACATAATCCCAGCAAATTGTGAAATGTACCCACATTTCAGATGAGGGTAAAAAAAAACCTTTATAGTTAAAACCCTAGATATACCCATAAACCCTTTAATTTCATTACAAACTCAGCTTAATACATTCCCCTTAATAAAAGAGTGTAAAGGTAAAGGTGTATATGGTACAGTACTGTACTGCTGTGTCTCCTGCAGCGCTAGAATATAAAATACCCATGTTACCCCGATATGTACTTTCAATCATGCCAGAGCATTTTCTTGGTCGTCCTTTTCTTTGGTATAAGTAGCGTAAATATGCTAATATTTTAATTAAATAACATACTGTAATAATTTCATGCATGAAAAAATTGTCATCAAAAAATTGCAGTAAAGTAAAAATCTGCAAACTGAGGCTGCAACTCTGAACCGCAACTTGTGTGTATGTGTGTGTGGGTGTGGGGGGGGGTCTATATTATTATATATTATTCAGTTAAATTATAACATGTGGAATGTGCACATTTGTATTAATTAGAGGAGAAAAAAAAGTGTGTGTGTTGGTTCAAGAGGACAAAAAAGAGGAGGTCAATACATTCCACAGGCTACAGACAACCTGTCCAACACCTTAAACTTAAATCATACAAATAGAGGATGCATGGAAGAGTTTGTTTTCGCTGTTTTTTCGCTGTTTTAAAACCCCTCTTGCAAGTTCCGGCTGACAATCAAGAAAACGGAAAAAGATTTTTTTTTTCTCCGCAACTCATCCCTGTCTGACAGCCATACAATGAGAGATTGAGAGACCGCTGTGATGCACTGATGAAGTATTACGCTATGGTTACACTGACATGGGGAATTTGCCAGAATATATTATTACAGTTATTACATTTGAAATGTCATCGTAATAAACTTCTGGCTGAGGGACTTTGATGGAAACAGCTTATATATATATATATATATATATATATATATATATATATATATATATATATATATATATATATATATATATATATATTGTAGACGAGACATCTGGGGTAAAGTGTAATAACGAGTAATTGTGTAATTTAAAGATAAACAGTGCTGTGGCGTTCCTCCCCTCAGGAAGAGTATGATAGAAAATAAGAAGCGGTGTTGTCTTACTTGCTGGGATGACAGGCAATCCGGGGACGTCAACAGCATAACAAGGGTGAGCGCCTGGGACAGAGACAGTTTCCTAGAAACAGACCAAACAAACAGCGAGAGCCTATTACGAACCATTCCAGCCTTGATTATGGAGATTTCATAACCAGACATGCTTCATTGAAACCTCTTAATCTGAGTCATTAAGGCTTATTATGGCACTGAGTTTTATATAGGAAACATAAAAGGATGATCTCAAAGTGAACAAAGAGACGCCCTTTAGGACATTTATTTATAACGCTGTTTTCCGTAAACTGATTCCCTGGTATCAGTAAGCGGTGCTTAAAAATGCCATCAGTGAAAATGCAGAGCATTATTTTATGCCAACCCTAATAAATGTGTATATATATATATACATATACATTGACAATGATCAAATTGTTTTTAGTCATGTAGTTCATTTCATTTCTTTGATCAGAAATAAGAAGATCCCCAACACATCTACATACACCCATACACCAACTCTGACTATAGTTATATAGTTATCTGAATATAGTTATTTCTATAATTAATGTTTGTAGAATGCACTGCATATCACATGATAAAGAAATTAAAGACTCGGACTAGAGGCGAGAAGTAAACTAACCAATTCTGGTTCTTGGGCATAGACTATGGAGATTTTGCAATGCGTTACTCATGCGTGTCCAGAAGCAAATGCATAAAATCACTATTTAAAACCACTTGTTCTTCGGAGTCTTATTTAAGACTCAGGGGTCAGAACACAGCCATGATACAGCACCCCTAAAGCAGAGAGAGTTAAGGGCCTTGCTCAAGAGCCCAAGAGAGACAAATCAGCAACCCAGAACCTTAAACATTGAGCCACTGCTTCCCTCAAACCATCTGAGACTAGATGTACGATGACCAGATTGTCATTTTTTACTCAGACGTAATACAGTATACAATTTCACATCATTTTCATGTATTTGGTTTATGTTGTCTTTAAGTTACTGCTTGAAGGAAAGAAAATATCTGACAGAGATGAGACGCCTCATTAACAATGACCCATTGACCCTGGGTCACTGACGCACCATCAATAACAACCAATGGTTCTGTCTGACCTGCCATGACAATGATTTCCCATGAGTGATGAAGCCAAGGTCAAGAATTCCCTAAAAGATCAGTAACTTCTACATTTGGAGTGAAAGCTGCCTCTCTGAGGCCTTTTCGTATTTTCACTGTACATTATATAGCATTTACATAATTTCCTATCAGTGTGTTGTAAATGTTCTTTTTGAACATCATATTCCATGTTGAGTTCTCATGTGCTGCTATAATAAGATCCACTTTTCTGGGAAGATGTTCCACTAGATTTTGTGCAAGTAAAGTCAGGCACTGATGTAGGTGAAGACCACTGGTGTCACACATATTCACATTCATTACTCAGGTAGAAGTCTAGAAACAATTATTTTTTAAATGTAAGGGGTAGAAAGTACAGATAATTGCATGAAAATATAAGCAGTAGAAGTAAAACGTCAGCTGTAAAAAAAATGACTCCAGTAACGTGCAGATATCCAAAATTTCTACTTAAGTAACGTAACAAAGTATTTGTACTTTATTACTTGACACCTCTGGTGAGGACATGAGGAGGCCTGGGATTTGGCCTGTGTTCACACTCATAAAATAGTGTTTATTAGAGTTCTATCAGGATCAGGTTATCAGGAGATCTTCCATGCCAAACCATATCTTCATGGAGCTGGCTTTGTGCACACGTACATTGTCATGCTGAAACAGGGTTGGGTTCAAGTTCAAATTGAAGGAATTTTTGTTTTTACTTTTTGCATCCAAAGACATACAATGTAAAAAAAAAAGTCCAAAGTCAAATTTCTCAATCCTACTGTCCATATTGTGTTTGTATACACACATTGATCAGACAATGACATTATAATATTATGATCGATGACGTGAATAACACTGATTATTTCTTCATCATGGAACCTGTTTATATATCATTCATTCATTCATTCATCTTCTACCGCTATATCCGATCTTCCCTCAGGTCACGGGGAACCTGTGCCTATCTCAGGCGTCTATGGGCATTAGGGCAGGATATACCCTGGATGGAATGCCAACCCATCGCAGGGCACACACACACACACACATTCATACACACATTCACACACTAGGGACAATTTTCCAAGGTGCTAATCAACCTACAGTGCATGTTTTTGGACCAGGAGGAAACCGGAGAACCCGGAGAAAAACCCCCTGAGACACGGGGAGAACATGAAACTCAACACCCACATGGCCAAGACGGGAATTGAACCCGGACCCTGGCGGTGTGAGGCGAACGTGCTAACCACTAAGCCACCGTGCCCCACTGTTTTATATATATATATATATATATATATATATATACACACACACACACACACACACACACCACACCCACACACACAAACACACATACATAAAGACACACATCTTTAACACTCTTCTGTACATTAATCCCTCTGGTACCACATCCTGTTTATATCTTTTAATCTTGAAATGATTATGTGAACATGTGGAAAGTTCTTCCCACTGATTGCAGGAGTAAGCCAGTCATAAACTCTTTACTGCATGCAGAAGCTTGTGTTCTTCTTCCTGGCAATATTGTCCCTGCACTCAATTAAGGGGAAAAAAAGGCTTGTTTTTTTCGTCAGTAGACCACTTACACGTCATGCTTGTGCTTATCTTTTTATGGTTTCAAACTGTTCTGTTCCTGACAGGTACTTTTTGGACGTCTACCAGAACGGTAGCCACCCACGATATATATCTCCCTCACACACTCCAGTGATCAGACACAAATCCGAGACGCCGCTGTTTATCCACAGCATTCCGAAATGTGTGTGTGTGAAGGGGGAGGATCCTTGAGTTCTCAAATTGGTTCTCTCTGTGAAGCACAGCCAGGGGGTCTTGATATATGGACACTTGACTTTTTCAGCCATATGTGCTTACTTCCTCAGAGTGGACTGTCTGGAAAAAGGTTACAAAAAACGGACAACAACACTGCTTTGTGCTACAATTTTAAAGATGAAAAAAGTATTTTTCAGCCCATACGTGGTTCTATCCCATATATATATAAAATTTCCCCTTCACTTGGACATTCAAGCCTGTTCCAGCATGACAACGCCTCTATGCAACAAAGACAGCCCCAATGAAGATATGCTGGACATGTTTTTTTTTGAGATCTCGTGCTATAGAGCTCTGACCAGCCTGCACCAAGGATTTGCATTCATATTTTTGCGATTCGGGTTCATTAACGGAGGCAAATCAGACGCCTGGATAAAGTCACAGCATGTTCAGTCGAAGACAAAAGCACAACACAGAAAGACAAGCTGCATATTTGAGCTGAATTGAGGTCAAAGGCTTCCCCGGGTCAAGAGGCCCAGACGCTAAAAGGCTGTGACGGGGTCATAAACCTCTGAACGTTAACTTGAAAGAGAGTGCATAGAGCAAAGGGGCAGAGAGCAGGTGAATACGTGATGTCTGCTCTCTGTCGTACGTGAACAAGACCAGAATGAACTCTAATACTGCGTGTGTTTATCAATCTTACACCTGTAAGAATGAAATAATCACCATGATTATTGCGTCATGGTCATGAGAAATGTGTCAGCATTTTAGGAATAAATCATAAACTGATCACCCAACTTTATAAAGCAATAAATCTACTATATGCCAGATTAATAATGGAGGTTGTGGAAATCTTTTCTAGGGGCCACCAGGATCGTTGTCAATGAGGATCTCTTTAGAGGACCAAAACCTGTTCCAGCATCAAATTGCAATCAAGAACCATTGCTTTAAGTGGCAGATCTCTTTCTATAGAGCTCCAACTCAAGTGACCAATACATTTTTGTGCACTTCAGGTGCTGGGATAGGGCTGGGATATATACAATAGAATCTCAATATTTAGAAAAATTATATATCTCAATATATTTGGATTTGCTTTCAAATACTAAACTAAACATGATTTGCTTTTATGTCCCCATGTTCCTTTTGGAGACTAATTCATCACAACCCGTGTGTCTTTCCACACCTGTGTTGTTTGGTGTTTCCGTTTTGCTAACATGTTATTAAAAAAATGTAAATGTAATCTTAGGCTCAGACGTCCACATACTTTTGTCTTAAAAGTGATTAAATAAAAGAAGACTGTACATACATATATTATATACACACACACACACACACACACACACACACACACACACACACACTACACATATATATATATATATATATATATATATATATAAGAAAAAAACATGCTCTGTTCAGAATTAAAAAGCTGTCCAAGTAAAAGAATATTAGGGTCCCTAAAGTAGAATTGTGAATATATATTTCACAAACAATTTGATATTCCTGAGATATCATGCAATTACAAAACACAAAGACATTCTAGTTAGAAGGGAGAAAAAATAAATCCATATACACCTTTTGGTGAACTGGAACAGCCAACTCAATTCATTCCTATATGGTAGAACAGAAGCCACATGTGCTGGCCTGACATATTATCTGAACATCTGGATTGATGCTCCATGCTCCAGGCTTCATTTCAGCTCACTCCAAAAATAGTACAAATAAATAAAGTAATTAAAAATTAAATACACTTACCTGCAGTACTGTTTTGGCATCCTAGCACCTTGGTAAGTTAATCACAATGTCATTAATCTTCTACACATCAAGCTTCGAATGAAGGATGGAAATCAGGGAATTGTAGGATCCTGGATTGGTACTTCTTCCCCACCAGAAACATTACATGGCAGATCCATAAGACAAAACAAGTTTCTCAGTGACCGGATGGACCGAAAGTCCAACATCTTCTCAGTCCAACATCTAAGAATATGGAATATCTATAACAGGGGGGACAAGTGTTTAGGTGGACATCATCCACGGTTTGTAGGGAGTAAGGAGGGGCCAGATGTTCTTTTTCCAGCAGGTCACTTCACCTCCCCATAACAGCTGATCAGGGGAAACCCCCACATGGACCACAACAGAACAGGAGAGGCATCACCATTAATAGATCTGCTCACGGATCCAGTGCTGCTTTGGAGAATTTGGTTCTCTAGCTGGAGGGAATGCTGTGCTGTGTAGATACGAGGAATAGAAGAAACTGGTTAACATCACCACAATTCCATTCAATGCCCCAAACAGATCACATCTGTATTAAATAGAACTATTACTTACAGATGATCAGGCTTGAACAGCAAACGTGCTCCGTAAAAGTTCTGTAAACCAAAAGGCATTTAACAGGTAAGAAAAGTATCCTAAAGCAGGCATAAAGACAGTAACAGAGGATTGCAGTAGCGTGTATTCCGTGCACGTTTACCTGCGGTGGAGAACTCAGAGTGCCGCCGCTCCACACCTGAAACTCCGCGCACCGCCAATCCGCGCCGCTCGGGGTTGCCAGATAACGCCGCTTTACCCGCTCTTAAAGTGAACGCCCGCGCATTTCACACCTAGTCTTTCGGTGGTGTCCTACCTGAGTCAGCTCACCTCTAAATACCATCATTATAACACTACGACTAATATAAAATGGCATAAAATAAATGTCATAGCAAAAACAAAAACCACAAAGAACACAAATTAATACGTCTTCTTTCACTGTGTCCACAGAGGCACCACCTGCATACATCATCTCTAACAAAAAGCATAACAAATAACCTCATTACATGGTATTTCTGTGAATCCCCTCCTATATTGCGGTTTACCCACGGATTGATAATGAACTCGAATTGTGTTTTTGTGCAAAATTACAGGAAACAAAACACAATACGTTGTTTTATAACGTATAACAGAAAACGTAATAGACATTCCTTAAAAAAAAAACACATATTCAAAGGCAAATCAGTGCTAATGATAGTGTTTAGGCAGTGGTTTGTGTGCATGTTCCTTTTTTGTCCACCTTTCACACAGGTTCTACAAACACAGAGAGAGAGAGAATGGGAACTTGCTAGTGTTTAATGAAGGAGATTGTCTTTTCTAGAACTAGATTACGGACATCTAGTTGGGTGTAAAAATACCAATCTGGCAACACTATTAAACACGCCCTATTTAAACGGTATCATTTAACCATTAATTCAAGGTGCAGATGTGCTGCACTTATCTCTTCAAACTTTCATAGCCCATTGACATGTACATGATTTGATGCCAAACAATAATCGCTATCCATTAATAATAATAATAACAATAAACACACACACACACACACACACACACACACACACACACACATAATATATATATATATATATATATATATATATATATATATATATATATATATATATAATATATAATAATGATAAATAAAAATATGTAATTATTAATGAATAACTAAAATAAAAACAGCGATTAATTAATTAATTATTAATTAATGATAAAAACAAAAAAGTAAAAAAAAATGTGTAATATATATATATATATATATATATATATATATATATATATATATATATATATATATATATATATATAAACTAATGTTGAGTCTTTTGCCTCCTCTTGAGATATGTATTAATTCACCTCTACTCCCTCCTTTTTTTGCTGCAAATGATCTACTCTCAATCTGACACACATGATAACACTCTCGACTTCCCAGAAAGCTTAATCAGCCAAAGGACAAAGGAAAGGCACTATTATAAATCAGTGCTTTCCTAGATACTCTGTCGCTATTTGTAGAAATCAGCGAGCCGCCTGCCTGATATATTTCACTCCCGCCCGTAAACACCACAACAATGGAGGGCCAGCGTGCAGGCTTCTGGCAGCTGTTCCAGCAAATCCTCAGTCATGCCTGATCTCCAGCCATGGAGACCATTCCCGAAATAGACCGTATCAGCTTCAATTCTCCATCAGCCCCACACCGCGTGTCTATCCTCGGAAAAAAATATTTTTTTTCTTTCTTTGTACTGCTTGAAGCGTTTCTCCGTAAAGCGATTGCCGAGGCACCTGGGCACACCTCCTGTGACCTGTTCCAGCTTGTGAGTGTAGGCTATAATAGCTTTACACTCCTCAATGAGTATACACCCCTGACTGATACCATTCTTATTAAGGCATGTCCTGAAGATGAGTCCCAAGTCCACACAAATGATCATCTATCTATATCAGAGGTAACTGTGAGGGTCACAATGTTTCCTTTCTTTAAAACAGGGGCCCCAGGTCACCCGCAAGGACCACACGAGTCAGGACAAAAACTCATCAGTTAGATGCTTTTAAATTGACAAATTTCATGACATCATTGTTGATAGTTGTTGTGGGAAATCATTAACACGTTCAGTGTCTTTACATAGATAAATAAGTGTCATTAGTCATTCATAATAATAATATATAACTAAAAGCAAATTTGTTTGCAAATTTCAGAGCAGTGTGTCAAACTGGTATCCCTTCGTATGATTCGGTACCCATGAAGTACCTCTCAGTGTCAAAAAGGCTGGTGACCCCTGTTTTATTGGATCAGAAAACGACATGGGACAGAGAAGATACCAGTATTATTGTAGATGTGTTATTATGATTTAATGTATTTTATTGCTACTTATTGCTGAATCTACTTTATATGAATCTATATATATATATATCTATATATATATATATATATATATTATATATATATCTATATATATATATATGATATGACTGAGCAAAGATCTCCCCAAAGCCTAGTGGAACATTTTCCCAGAACACAGGGACTCAATGGGTTCAAAAAAGTACATTCCTATCTCGTGGTGTTGTCCACAAACTTTGATTTACTTTGTGCAGTTTTGAATGGTCTATAAATGCTATGAATAAGTCTTCCTCTAAATGGTAACAAAAGAGAATAATATGACTGTCAGGTGTCAATCCTAAGTCTTCCTGACACTAACTAGGAGCTCCACAATCCAGTTTATCGAGAGGCAGTCTATTATTTCTTCTCCACGTACAACAGAGACCTCAGTCTGTCTGCATTACTAATCCTCTGACACTGACAGCTGTCCTCACCTTCCTACTCCAGTCCTTTCAATAACACGCAAACATCTCCCATCACCTTCTACCACCTCCCACCACCTCCAAACCCGGCGTCTCGCACGAGCTGACTGTTTCAACACGACAACAGAGCCCATGTTTCATCCCGTAATCCTGACGCCTTTTCAGATCAACATTCATGTCATAGCTGGTCTGTGTGAGAGTGAGTGTGTGTGTGTGTGTGTGTGGGGGTGCACGTGTGTGTGTTCTCTGGAGAGTCTCAGGTCTAGGCTGAACGAGGACAATGCATTACTTGATAACAAGTGTTTCCGGTGGCTAACAAAGACAGGAGTTTTCTTAACAAAACGGAATAAATAAACATAAACGTCAAGTATAGCAACAATAAATTTACTAACAATTAGTTCACATTACCTGCACATGTGCACTCAATTTCGAACTGACAGTGGTTATAATTTTTTATATTATAAATATATTATTTATTTCAACTTTTTATTCTTTAGTTATTTGGCAGATTTATTCGATAATATTGCAATAATATTAAGAGTATTATAGTATTACTAGTATTATTGCAATATTAATAGTATAGAATTCATTCTTTGATAAGCACAAATTCTTATTTCTGGTTCTGTTTTTTTTATTATTATTGTATAATTTATTCTCTAATTATGCTAAAAACATTTTTACCTTTTTTTCCACTCTAATTTTTGTCTCATTTTTGGCCAGGAGCAGTCGGTCAAAGCTTTTCACTTTGTGTCATGTTGTACAGCAACTACGAGAAATGAAAGTGAATTCAAAGATGTTTCGAGTCCTTTGTGATCGATAAAAAATAAATTACACTACAATAAAATAAAAGTAAAATAAAATAAATCAAATTAAAATCAAATTTAAACCAAAACTATGTCATTGTGTCATAGCTGTTTGTGTTTTTTTTTTCTCAAATTGTTACCACAAATGTGGAGGTACACAAGTGTATAGGACATCTTTGTATGTTGTAGCATGAAACTTTCCTTTTACATCAACAATGAGAGCCAAATCTTTCCCAGCATGACAATATCCCTTCTCACAAAGCCAGATACATGAAGATACATACAGTATGTGAAGATACGCTTTACATGAGATGGAAGAGTATGGAATGTCCTGCTCTGACCCTCAAATAATTGTGAACACTGACTGCATCACAGGTTCTTGTGAACGTACCTCCGTATAATAAGTGGAGCTTATTCTAAGAGTCAATGTGGACTAAATGTGATATCAGATGTTCAGATAGAAGCACATACCAATCTTATGATCAGGTGTCCACACTTTTTAACCTGTCACTTCTTCATTAGTACTAATTTGTAATAATACTAATAGTACTAATTTATCATATAAGAATTATTCATCATTCATCACAGTTCCCAAAGTACAAATAAAGGAAGTCAGGGAGCACAAAGAGTCGAGTTCCGTCCCGGTTTTGGCTTTGCGATAAGAAACAGACAGAGAGGACATGGATAACGAGAGCGGACGCCGTATCACCAAACTGTACTATGTAGTAGCAGGAAAGAGTCGACGGCACACGTCCTACACATCCTGCCATTCGATATAACTACACAACGCCTGGTTTTATTTAGATGAGTCTTAACAAAGATGCATTAATCACCTCAACAGCAGCCACACACATCTGCCCGTTTATAAACTGTGGATGTTAACAGTAAGGGGTTTGTAAACTGACACACACACACACACACACACACACACACACACACACACACACACACTGCTTCGGTTCCTGAACATTCCTCCTTGCCTGATCTCATGCAGGGTTAAGATCAGATGTTTAGACACATAGACAAACATCTACACTACACTCATGTGCCCTCAGGTCTGATCAGGCAACAGCTTAAGAGGCTCGAAGTTCATACAGTATACATTACATCCTCCTGCATTAGTGAATCAACACTGTCTTTATAATCACATATTTAATGATACTTGAGGTAATTGGGGAATATATACACTACATCATTTGAGTTTTGAACTTCCTATTCCACATTAAGTCCCCACTTTTAATGTTGTTATAACCTCCTCTCTCCTGGGAAGATATCAAAACTGGAATCTAAGAAAGGAAATAAAAGCTTATTTCTATAAACTATTTGCCACAAAAGATTCATTTATCTTCAACTGCTACAGTTGAACTGCTATCTTCCCTCGGGTCACGGGGAGCCTGTGCCTATCTCAGGCATCTATGGGCATTAATGCAGGATACACCCTGGATGGAATGCATGTTTTGGACCGGTGAGGAAACCGGAGAACACGGAGAAAAAACCCCTGACAATGATATACTGAAACATTCTTATAGCAAGATTCTTAAAAAAGGGTACAACTTTTAGAAAACCTAGACAGGAGGGAGTAGCTCAGTGGTTAAGGTATTGTCCTCTGGACCAGAAGATTTAAATCCCACCACCACAAAGATGCCAGTAGTGATGAAAAAAATAAAAGTAAGCATGATACTGGTCTTTTTGTCTGGTTATAGGATCTAATAGAATTTATTATCAGCTAGATATTAATGCTAGTTTCTCATCAAGTCAATTTGTCTTACTCCATTGGGAGATATATATATATATATATATATATATATATAAATATATATAAAAGGCGGGTGTCCGAATAATTTCGGCCCAGAGCGGAAGTTGTATTCTAAGCTCTAAGGATTCACGAGCCGATGGTTGACCTACGGAGCAGCTGCATGGTAGCTGTGAAAACACGCAGTGTGAAATCCCATCGGGAAAAACAGATGGTTGCCCTCTGTGTTTGGTGTCAAAATATGCATAAACATCACGAAAGGGTAGGAAGAGAATGTTGCTGGAAGGGTGCGAAACATGAAATATGAAACACATGAGCATCATAAGAGAATTTATTGTCCGCAAACACCAGCTTCATGCAGAGAACATCTGGTCCCTTACAGTTAATGTACCTTATCAACAGAATTGTCTAGGAAGTACAAATACTTCATTACCTTACTTAAGTAGAAATTTCGGGTATTTATTATCTATATTTTCTACTTTTAAAAATAGCCCTCGTTACTCCTACTGTCAACATTCAAAAACAAACAAACAAAAAAAAGCCTATCCAGATAAATCTCTCCAAACGGATAGAATGAATGTGATTCATTCTTTCATTCATGTTCTACAGTTATATCCGATCTTCCCTCGGGTCTTTTGTATGTGTCTTTGGGCATTAAGGCAGGATACACCCTGGATGGAATGTCAACCCATCGCAGGACACACACACACACACACACACACACACACACACACACACTAACATTCATACTAGGGACATTTTTCCAAGGTGCCAATCAACCTACCGTGCATGTTTTTGGACTGGGAGGAAACCGGAGAACCCGGAGAAAAACCCCCTGAGGCACGGGGAGAACATGCAAACTCCACACACACATGGCCGAGACGGGAATCGGCGGTGTGTGAGGCGAACGTGCTAACCACTAAGCCACCGTGCCCCTTGAATGTGATTGTGGTTAGATGAAATATAAACATATACCATTCAGACACCCTACTGGTTTGTACGTGAACCACCACGCTACACAAATCACTCAAGTCACACTTGACATAACCAGTCGGGGTCGTTACTCAAAAACAGATTATTTCTTAAAACATGTGCTTTCTCTTCGTCCTCCGCAAATGAATCAGCGATCGCGATTGGCTAAGCTTAATGGCATTTTTTAAAAGTACCTTTCCACTTTTACTAGAGTAAAAAACTCAAGTTGATACATCTGCAGACATCTTTGGGAACCCTAGTATCTATACTTCTACCTGAGTCATGAATAAGGAATACTTTTGACACCGGTGTTTATCGTGTCTTTTGCAGATAAACACCGGATGAGATAAGCGGGAGCAAAAGGTGGCTCGGAGGGGTCTGTGTGGAGAGATCAGTGCAGAAGAAAACAACACCACCAACCAGAGACGTGGAGTATGAAGTTACACAACACCACAACATCCCCGTGTAATTACAGTGGGGAGGGAAGCGCGTTCGTGTGCAGGAGGAGGCGAGGGCTTCTGGCCGTAATGAGATAAAGAGATAAAGCTGAAGAGTTCCAACTCGATTTGGATTAACTGCTGGAAAACAAGTCGAGGAAAACACGCAGGAATGCGGGTCCTTCCCGAGCGCCGAGGTCATCGAAGGTGGCAAAGGGAACAGAAAAACATTTGGGAGTAACATTACAAGGAAAACAGAAAGGCTCTGAGGGGCGAATAATTTTACCACAAACCGCCGAATCTCAAGTGGAAGCCGATGCCACGCGGTAAGCGGCGCTTTCGGAGCAGACGTCTGGGGGGCGAAAAACCCAATAATAGTAGATCACACGTTTACCTTCACGCAACCGCGCATGTGTTTTGGTATTTATTCGCTTATGGAGTTGAATAAAACATGCGCAAATACATTCACTTTTGAAGCGATGGGTTTTTGCATGATCTTCCATTTATCCGTCCTTCTTTCCTTCCCTACATCCAGCCATACCTCCATCTACCTCTCCATTTGTCCCTCCATCCATCCTTTCTTCCATTTTACTATCCGCCCATCCCTCCGTCTCTTCTTCCAGCCATCCTTCTATTCATTCATCCTGTCCGTCCATCCATCCTTGCACCCTACAGTCCATCCATCATTCACTCCATCTATTCATTCGTCCTTCCCTCTATCCATGCATTTCTCCATCCATCTATTCTTTCCTTTCTTTTGCCTTGCCATCCACCCATCTGTCATGCCTTCAGTCCATCCTTACTCCCTCATCCAACTATCCATCCATCAGTCATTCCGGCCACCCTTTCTTGCGTCCATCCATTTTTTCATCTGTTCACCTGTGTTTACTTCCCTCCTTCCTTCCATCCATCCATCCTTTTACTCATGCATCCATGTTATACATTGATTCATGCTTACTTCAGTCTCACACATCCATCCTTTCTTGCATCATCCTTCCGTGTATCCTACCATCCATGCTTCCTTCCCTCGTTCCATGTGTGAATCCAGTGTGCTATACGTCCTTGCATCGATCCGTCTTTTTCCTCTTACATATCCTTCTTCGCATCCTACCATCCATCCCCTATTCCTCCTTCCTTTCATCTGTACATCCATCCATCCCTTCACTCCATCTATTCATCCTTTCTTTCTTCAAGCCATCCTTTCTTTTGCCTTACCATCCACCCATCTATCATGTCTTCCATCCGTCCTTACTCTCTCCAGCCATCCGTCCATCCATCCTTTCTTCCGTCTTGCTATCCATCCACCAACACAGCACCCATACTTGCATTTCGAAGTCATGGCATCAATTTTAACGCGCCTGCAGACGTTCTTAGAAAGTCCTGATCTGCCCGACAAAATAAGTCGACCTACATTACAGCACGCCGTTTATAAAGAGCGAATGAGAAAGGAGGAACAGAACATAAATCGAGAAATAGTTTACCTCGGACTTCTGGAGAAGTAAAGGACAGAATCATCAGAAGAGACCCTTTGTTAGGACTGAAGTGAGTGATACGCTGCAGAGTCATGATCACACCAGCTGTGGATCCAGATCACTCCTGACCTCACTATGCACCACAAAGTGAAAATCCATTAGCAGGTTTAGCGAGGTCGTTCCCATGTGCTGGTTTCCACGAAAACGTCTGATTCCGTCGTCTGTGTGGTGCAGGAGGGCATTTAATCTGCTTGTCATTGGTGCCTCAGATACTGATCTGTTCACCTAGAAAACACATAAATAACATTTCTCCACATAAACACATAAATAACATTATTATGTCTCTCTGTAATAATAGAATTAATTTTACCCCCCTGAGTCCAAACGTCTCGATTCATCCTAAAAATAACTCCAGAAAAAAGGTTCTACCCACCCACAGCTACAGCAAACACCCAAATCAAGAGCAGTTACTTGTCTTATACCATACCACTTCTAACCATCCATTTATTCATTCATAAATACTTCTTTCCATCCATTCATCCATCCATCCTTCGCATCTACCTCCTTCCATATATTTTTCCATCCTTCCTTTCATCATTTAAACACCCCCACAATTCCTTTATTCGATCCAATTATATTTCCTTCCTTCCCTCCATCAATCTATTCATTCATCCATCCTACTATCTGCCCTTTCTTTCTTCCATTCTGCCATCTATTCCTCCATTCATTTGTTAACATTTCTATCCATTCTTCCTTCCATCCATCTATCCTTCCTTGCATCCTGCAATCATTCCATGCTTCCTTACTTTCATTCAAGCATTTATCCGTCCTTTTCCCCCCCAATCCATTCCTTCATCAGTCTTTACTTCCTACCATCTACCCACTCATTCTTCCATATACACATCCATCCACCTCTTCTTCTAGCCACCCATTCATCCATCCAACTCTTATTCTGTCCATTTATCCAATCACCCATCCATCCACTCTTTCTTCAATTTACCCATCCATCCATTTCTTCTTCTGTCCATACATCCATCCATTCTTTCTTTGTTCCTGATTTAACAAGAAGATCTTTATATATTCCCTCCATTGTACTGATACACACAGATTTTTTTGATACTGAACAACTGTCTTTCTTTCCTTCTCTGCATCATTTTATGTATGTCTGGGTGATGTACAGAACCTGGGGCCTCAGACAGCATGTCACATCACATCGTTCCTCAAAGAACGACAAGGAAACAATCATCAATTACACAATTATTACAGCATGACTCCTGCTGGGCTGAACTGTACTGATGACCTACAAAGTGCCTCTTCCTGTTTATTAGAAAACACTGGATCAAAGCGCTATATTTCTTTCCCTCGCCTTGTTTCCAGCTTTCTATATCAAAGCCTCAGACCAAAAAAAAAAAACGCTTCTGTGTTAATAAACCATTTTCTTGAAGTGTTTTCTAAAATCCCAGAGGATTTACTGTAAATCTGGAGCTTCACATCCCCGAGCCGGACTCGAGCTCGGGACTGTCAAACAGCTTGTTTCCTCTCATCTTAACAGCGCTCTCTAAGCCTCTCCTCACCAAAGAAGGTCTTGTTTGATTAAATGCACTTCTTCCAGATCCCGGGAGAGTTCAAGGGAAGGGTTACTTTCATCAACGGAGAGACGTGAAGTGAAACAAATCCTCCAGTAAATCCCCTCACCGACTCACGACACAAGATAATGGCATCTGAAACATCAGAAAAAAAGGGAAACCAAAAATAAAAAATAAAAAAAGCACACAGCTTTGGGGCATAACCATTTCAACAATGAAAATGACCAAAAGTATTGGGACAAGTGACCATTCCATCCATTTGTGGCTGTATCCCAAATACCCACATAATAAAACCCACTTCAACCTTACTGAACAATGCATGTGAGCGCTGACTGCAGCCCCAGCCCTGCTCACCTTGACCTTGAAATAAACAAACAAACAAACAAATAAATAAATAACAATCTAGGGGAACGTCTTTCCAGAATTGTGGAGGATATTATAAGAGAAAATTGAGACTAAATGTGGAATTGGATGTTCAAAAAGAAGCACAATCTTATGAATGTTTGTGTGTGTGGCTGCAGAGTATTAAAAAAAAAGGCACTCTATACATTCGATGTGTGTTTATGGAAGCATAGCGGAAGCAAAATTCAATTTCAAATGTGATATTCAAAATGGCAATGCAAACATTTAGATGTAAATGCATTACTATGTAAAAAAAAATATAAAATTTCCCATTACTTTATGTGCAAAGATTGGTGCACGAAGAAAAATGTTATATTGTTATAAAAAAATGTTATAAAATGTTATAATATGAAATTTACGGTCGCCATTTCCAACAGTAGTTTGAATATGCAAATGATGTACTCGATTAAGAAAAAAAGTTGCAATTATAAAACGAAAATGTTTTACCCCAAATGATTTGACATGTGTAGCATGTTGCAACGATTATTGAATTATTATTTGTCCTAATCATAATTTGAGAATGCATTCTGAGCAAAAGATTTAGCAAACAGGTGATGAAAAGGTACTTGCATTTACATTGACGTGGATTTGAGAACGCATTCCGGGGCTGACCACGCCCACTTTATGGTCAGGTGTCCACAAACTTTTGGTTACGCTACAAACAAGTCACACGAGTCTTTCGCGTTTTTTTTTTTTTTTTTTTTTTTTTTACTAAATGCAGGCAGACACACACACACACACCACACACCACACACACACACACACACACACACACACACCGAGCAGGGTGGAATAGAGTTCAAAGCGTTTAAGTGTAACTGGAGATCATGTCTTATGAAAAGAGAAAACAGAGTTGGCCATGCGCTCGGTTCCTCCTGACCGTTTCAGCGAATACCAGAGCAGGCGAGAGAAAAATGCAGTGTTGTTCTCTTCTTGTGCTCATCCTCTGCCTGTATGCCGTGTTATTAGCAGTGTGCTTTTTAATCCGTTATCAGAGCGACACGGAGTAATAACAGACCTGCTCAGGCATTTCTCCACATTTCTCACATCGTGGCATGCACTCTTTGAAGATCACACTTTGGTTTTTTTTTTTTTACTCTAATGGGGGGAAAAAACAAGACGCCACCTTTGTTCATGGACTTTCTAAATATACGGAATTTCTGCACTCGAAGACAAACCAAGCAAATATATATATATATATATATATTATATATATATATATATATATATATATATATATATATATATATATCTATATATATATATATATATATATATATATATATATATATATGGTATATATATACATATATATATATATATGGATATATATATATATATATGTATATATATATATATGGTGTGTGTGTGTGTGTGTGTGTGTGTGTGTGTGTGTGTGTGTGTGTTTCTTTTCTCTGTTTCCTCCGGTCAAAAAATATGGAGTTTATATACCTTGGAAAATTGTATATGAATATATATATATATATATTATGCCTGGCACACACACACATGACCCAATGAATGTGAAATGAATGTGTGTGTGTGTGTGTGTGTGTGTGTGTGTGTGCGCGCGCATCCAACTTTGTGGTTTTCAAACAGCATGAAAAACCACATATGGCTGGAAAAGTCAGGTGACCATAGGAAGGGTCAGTCACATCTGTTTGATATCTGAGTGTCACTATGCTCTCTGTCAGGCGCCGAGTTGACATCAAGGTGGCGTGTCTGAAAGAAAAAGTGCTGCTGCACAATATGGTGTTACGATCCATTCTGAAATATAAGAATATGTATTGGCGAAATTCGAAATATCAGCCACAGCATTATATCAACCGGCCACTAATCCAAATATGGACAAACGTATCAGGTAAAGAAAAAAACAGAAAAAAAAAATCCTTCTGCAATGTTAAAGCACCGTTTCTACTCTGATAAAACACTAAACACCCTTGAATGGGTGAAACATGTCTCACTGTCTCCATCTACTGGCAGAATAAAGACAAGATAGAAAAAAAAAACACTCAGCTCACACTTAAGACCGATACAAAGTGCGTTCGACACGTCATAAAGAGACACAGAGAGTTTTTATTTGTTTATATTAAAATCAAAGCACTATATGTCACAAACCAAAAGCATTACGATGTAATAAGAGATTTTAATTTTAATATCTGGAATAATAATAATAATAAAAAAGGTTTAAAATTGCATAAAAAAAGAAAGTAGTAACACTAGTGAACAAGACATCTTTTTTTTTTTAAATAACAGAACTGTACATTTTCAAAGGTGACTACGAATAAAAAAAAAGTAAAACACCACCAAAAAAAAGAGATACAAATAGAAAAAAATTGTTTTCTACAAACATTATAGATCTACCATTATGAATTGTTGTACAGACCAGAATGAAGACCAAAAAAAAAAAAAGAGCATTTTCAGCACAGGGCTTGGAATAAGGGGGGACATCACAGTACAATCAGAGGGACTGTCACGAGGTCAGTGCCCAGCGACAATAAGGCAGAAGATGACGACGTTGAGGACAAGGACGAGGACAAAACATCCTCTTATAAAGCAGAGGGCCGAAAGAACGGGCCGCTGAAAAAATACAATCTTTCGTTAAAAGTGTAAAAGCGTCAATCTGCATACAAAGCGTTACAAATGCAACTGCAGGCAGTGAAAGTTTTAATGTGCAGTGTCTGGGCAAAAGAATTGGGACACCCGAGTTTTCCCAGCCATATATGGTTCTTCATTGAGGCACACAATTGAATATTTATGGCATTTAGAAGATGCATTTATCCAAAGTGACTTGCATTTATCTTATTTTTAAGGGGTCGGGGGGGGGGGGGGGGGGGGGGGGGCATTGAGTGGCAGCTTGCTTGGTGGCAGTGGGATATGAACTCATGACCTGATCCAAAATCCAATGCTAATAACTAACCACGACACTCACAGCGGAATTGTATTAAGACGTTTTTGGGTTTTCTCAGAATTGCGAGAATGACAACGAGGTGGATGTGTGGAAGATCTCCTGCTATAGAGCTAGAAACCCTACTGAACAAGTAATTCACTGCAGGTCTCCTCATTTTCTCACCTACATCATGACCTTGGCTGAACAAACACAAATTTCCACAAAATCCAGTGGAACATCTTCAGTGGAAAATGGCGTTATTGTATGGAGGTGTGAAAGGAGATGTTAAAAGGATAAGTAAAAAAATTGCATGATGACTCATGATCGGGTGTCCACAAACTTTTGCCCTCAAAAAAACTCAAAGAAGTAATGCTCAGAGGTACAAAAAAACGACGCCTGACCTCCGAGCTGTAAAAATACAACAACAAAAAAGCCCTACGAAAAGCGATTTCTTCAACCGCAGAAGGTCATCTGAATCTCATTCTGCATGCAGGATCTTCTCTCAATCCTCCACCACTCCTTCCTTCAAGTGCACGGAGCATCAGAGTGCGAATTTCAAATTAAGGTGGACATGGTACACATAGTACTGCGTCTAATTCTTAAGAATAATTTCTTGTTTGTTTAATAGAACACAATGGCTGATGGTATGATTTATGATTTTGGTGATCCTAGCAGGCATCCTTCCTGAGCATCATTGTTACTGCACAGCGACATTTTCTTTAAGGAAAAAAAAATATTATAATAAATTGGTCATTTTCAGAGTGGCAAAATAGTAAAAAAGTGCATACATTCTAAAGGTTTATTTCATTATTTTTGCATACGTCATGGACAAAATCACAACGCAGCCCTCTTGTATAAACGAGCGCAGATGATCAGTGCAAACGTTCGACAAAAACCGACACGCGTGTACCATGTCCACGACTAGACCTTCTGACCACAGAGGGAATATTTAGGGCCAAGCGCTCATCAGAACCAACACATATCATATACCGGATAAGAGTCTAAGCTTCAGAGAATAGAGAGAGAGAAGAAAAAAAAAAGAAAGACAGACATTCAAGATGTTAAAAGTCAGTATAAAATGTATAAAGTGAATATATATATATATAGAATTGGTATATAGTATTAAATATACAAGTAAAAGAGTTCATTTTCTCATGAGCTGGGATTCCCCAGGCTTGAGTTTACTCTGATAATAAATTTCTGCATAGCCAAAAAAAAAAAAAAAAAAAAAAAAAAAAAAAAAAAGCGCAAAAAAATGGCTTCACCCACCAATGCTGGCTTTCACAGACTGGACCAATAAAAGGTTAAAAAAAAAAAAAAAAGGTAGACAATTTTATCTCCTACTAGTCCTTAAACCTTTATTTTCCTTGTAAACAGGTTTCCCTTTTTTTTTGGAAATTACGAGGCAATTCAATAAAAAAAAGGATTTTTTCTCCCCGCAAAAATAATGCTCTGTAAATAAAAAAGCCCCTTTTCCCTTAAACTGTGTGTTATGAGGGAAATATTTCATGACTCGTGCTATGCGGTGTGGACGGGGAGATGATGGGGGGGGAAACAAAAAACAAAAAAAAAAAAAAAAAAAAAAGAAAAAGGCTCGACCTCGTCCTGCTGGTCGCACAGACACGGCGCATGTGGTGTGTCAATATGAGCTGCGACCGGGCAGATTGCTGGCTCCTTCTGCTCCACGGTGGTGTGTATTCTCTTTCTCTCTCTATATATTTATATTTATATACACACACACACACACACACACAAATCACACACTGCAGACAGTCACAGTGCTGGAACATCAAGAATGGAGGAAACACTTCCAGGATTTGAAGCGCCGTGCCTTGAAAGCACGCGCGGGGGGGGTAAAAATAGCTCGTGATTTTGGTTCGAGGCGGCAGAGGAACCTGCGATGCGGTGCGGCGGGTCGGACACGTCATGTCATGTAACAAAAGAAAAAAAAAGGGGAAAAAAAGCTCCATCCGATTGACAAGAGGCAATTGTCAGTATTGGATTTAAGTGGGTTCCTTTGTAATAAATACTTCAGAACAAACGACAACTGTGTCGGTGCTGCTGGTGTCGCTGATGAAATATGTATCTAAAAAAATATTCTACACCCACAAGGATGTACTGCCCGTCGATTCTCTGCATGTACAATCCTGGACGGACAGATCGATTCCCAGATCTTGAACTGGCCAAAGAACTTTCTTCAATCCTTCAATCTGCAAAAAAAAAAAAGGGAGGAGGAGGGGTTCTGAGAGATCTCCAAGTGTGCTCAGTGTGAACATCACAATCATCGGTGTCTCGAGTGGCAGATGGAGGACAAGGAGTGAGAATGGGCCCTGAGAGACGACGCGCCTGTGACTCACAGCAATGTATGAACATTTCACCAGTCACTGTACATGAAGCTGTAGTGTAGTGAAAGACTGACAGAGGAAAGGGGGGGGGACGTATGCTTTTGCTTTGTGTGTGTGTGTGTGTGTGTGTGTGTGTGTGTGTGTGAGAGAGAGACAGAAACAGGATTGAGTTGAGATCTGCATTGTCAGGACTAGACATGACGTCTTAAGCAAGGTTGTGTGTGTGTGTGTGTGTGTGTGTGTGAGTGTGTGTGAATTTTAGGGAGAGATAGAGAGAGAGAGAGATAGAGAGAGAGAGAGAGAGAGAGAGAGAGAGAGAGAGAGAGAGAGAGAGAGAGAGAGAGAGAGAGAGAGAGAGAGAAAGATTTTGAATAGAGAGAGGAGAGGGAAGGAGAAAGAGGCGCGGGAGGGGGGGGGAGGAGAAAGCGAGAGAGAGAGAGAGAGAGACACAAAGAGAGAGAGAGGTTTCAGAGCCGATCACTGCGGAAGCTGTCCTCCACAGAAGGATCTGGAAGAACCATGTTGGGGTCACTGAGCATGCTCAGACCATCCAGGCTGAGAGGTTCGATGCGTAGCTCGTCCTCCAGGGGAAAAACCCCCTCGGAATCGAAGCACTCGGGGACGGCAGACAGAACGCTGCTGATGTCCTTGGACAGGCTCGGACTCGACTCGTCTGAAAGCAGGAAATGTTACAGAGCGTTCACACAGAGAGTCATGGACATGTTTTACACAGCACTGTGCAAAAGTTATAGCACTCTAATGTTTTTCATCCAAATCTACTAAAAGGTGATAAATAACTAGACAAACAGACAGTCAGACAGAAAGATAGACAAACAAATAGACAAAGAGACAAACAGATAGATACAGATATATACAGACAGACAGATAGATAGGCAGATAGATAGATCTACAGAGAGACATACAGACATGCAGACAGACAAAGACAGATAAATAGACAGAGACATAAATAGCTAGCTAAATAGACAGACATAAAGATAGACAAACAGACAAATTGATAAATAAATAGGCAGACAGGCACATAAATAGATAGTAAGACAGATAACTAGACAGACAGAGAGAAGGATAGACAAACAGAGTATAGAGTATAGTATATTTTCAGTATCAGACGTTACCTGTGAGTATGATGTTAGGTACTGCACCTCCACAGTTAGAGTACAGCATGTTAGCCTTCATCGGCAAGGGGTCCTGCAGGTTGCCATGACTACCGCTCAAGCCCATAAGCGCAGCCTGGGAGCAGTAGAGGTTGGAGGACGGGTCAAATCCTCCGGCCATGGAGCTCAAGGTGTGATCCAGCATATTATACTGGTCCTGCTTCGAGAAAAAACAGGAAACACAAATACATTTTTACTCAGCATTCATGTATAAAACCGGACTTAAAAAAAGTCCAAAGGTTTTTCCGTGTGATGGAGTTTTATTGTGTTCATGAACAGCAGATGTCACACGGTGTTTGTTTGCACCTGATAGGGCGGACACTTGGACTGACGACCGGAGAACTGCGGCTCCAGGAATGGATCGTTGAAAAACACGCCCATGCTGTTAGGCTAATAGAAGAAAGAGGTCCGTTTCATCTTTAATCACATAAGAATAAATGAACAAAAGTATTGGGACACCTGACATTTTTGTCCATATGCTACTTTTATCACAGTGTGCCTTTGGATGTGGTACGCATTAAATCTTGCCTTTATTTCATTTAGGAGACCCAAACCTGTTCCAGCAGGACAATACCCGTGTGCACAAAGCCATCTCCATGACGACATGCTCAACATGGGTTGGAGTGGAAGATCTCCTGCTACAGGGCCATATATAGAGACCTGCTATAGACATATCTGATGTTTTCATTTTATTTATTAAAAATATGATTTATTAATTGTATTATTTGTAATCAGCACTGTTTTATTATTTATTTATTTATTTTGATTTTTAATAGGGCAGTCAATCAATACAAATATTACAATATTAATCGAATGATTGTCCATGGTTATCTTGCGATTAATCGCACTTTCTTTTCTTCGTTTCTAAGTTAATTTTGCAGGGATAGTTGTCAAGTTTCTAATACTCATTAACATGGGAGTGAACAAATATGCTTGCTTAATGCAAATATGTTTCATAAAGTGGTGGTGGTTGAGGATATCCCCCTCTCACAATGTAAAAGCGTTTGAGTGTCTAGAAAATGTAATGAATTATTGTTACTATTATTATTAAATCAATAAAGCATGTACAGTAGGCTTGAAAAATATGCTGAAATCATAAAGTTGCAAAATCAAGCAGAAACAAATTTGAATATTCACCTGAATGTAATACAACTTTGAATTACTAATACATTGTATGTCCAACTTTACACTTGTAAGGACACTTTGCATTATAAAGAAACTCAAGAAATAAAGTATGCATTACTTGGATCAAATAATACAACATATAATGTATGGGCTTTCCTCATTATTTCATATTTTTTGTTATTATTTTTTGTTATTATATTATTACATAATATATTTATTTTATTATTATTTAGATTTTATTTTCTATTTTGATGACACTATATAAAATCAAAATATAATATAATATTATTATTATAATTAAAAATTTTCCTTGTTATGCTCAGAAGGCGATTTGAGATGAAACGAGTGAAGACAATTATAGTATGTTAGAATTAGTATAGATTTGGGTGCCCCAATACTTTTGGAACTATTGTGTATTTACAACGTATGTAATCATTAATTGTCCATTAAATAATCCCAATTTCATTTCTGTGGCAGAGTGTAAAAAAAAAAAAAAAACAAACAAAAAAAAAAAAATTACAGACAGACACTCACAACACTTGAACTGAAGTCTAGGGGAATGTTCTGCAAAGGAGAAACCGGTTGCTGCTGGTGCTGTCCTGCCTGAGGCTGGCGCTGTTGGAGGCTGGGCGGATGTGACTGGCTCGACTGCTGATGCAAGGCCTGCTGAGATTGCTGGTAGAGAGGGTAGGGAGGAGGCGGCTCCATTGGCAGGTTGCTGGTGTCCAAGGGGACCCCCTGGAGAGAGCAAGAAAACTTCACATCACCGTGATTCTGTCTATATGTACTGCTTTAACCTTCACTTACAAAAAGAGCACCGATGCGGTTTTGCACATTTAAACTGAGTGACTGAATTGAATCGTTTATACAAGTGATTCATTCGGGAACAAAACGCCATCATGCTGCTCAGAGAAGCAAAACCGCTGTTTTCTGCTGTGGAGGCGTGGTACCTGTGTGATTGGAGACAGGGAGGGAGACATGGTAGGTGAGAGCTGCTTCCCCAGACTGCGGCGTTGCTCAGAGCCAGGAGAAAGGGTCAGGGGGCTGATGGGAGCCGGTCGCCTCCTGGGAGAGGTGGCCATGCCTCCTGCAGAAGGGCTGGAGAGTGAGGAAAGCCGCAAAGAAGAATGGATGGAGGGACTGCTCATAGACGAGGGCAACTGGGAGTTGGTGAGGGATGCCTGGATTGAGGGGTTGCTCAGAGAGGATGATAACCCTGAAAGAAGAAGGACAAATATTAATCTTAGTGTTATTAGTGTACATTATTGTGCTTTTCCGACAGTCAGTGGTCAAAGCGGGGCTTTTCAAAATGTCTAAGATGTGGATATGGCATTTATCTTTTGAAAAACCTGCTGATTTTACGAGGGTTATCAAGAAGTTTCAAGACTAGTTTTAGAGTCAACAAAGTTTTGTCGCCAACAGATGGCAGCACAAGACTGCACGCACAGCCACAGGCAGCGCCGCCTATCAGAAATAGAACATGCTAGCATCCATTTTTATACCGTACAATTAAAAGTCCTGGTTTGACCTGAACGCCCCTTGTATTTTTTTTTTTTTTTTTTTTTTTTGTGAGAACTCCCTCAGTATTCTCCAGGAGAATTAAGTGAAAGATAAATCATAGGGCTTTGCAGTCTCAATCTTTCCTCTCTAAATGTCTCTCTCTCTCGTACACACACACAGAGGTCGTTTGTGAGCCACTGAGAACAAGACGTGGAAAAAAAAAAAAATTGGCAGGCAATTCAGGGGGTCAAAGTTCACCAAGAGCCTGGACTGCAGCCAACCTTCATGCAGTTCAGGAGATGCAGGCAGGAACTGAGAGACTGCGCAGTCAGTTCCCAGACACTGGCCTTGAATGGAAGGTCCAAAGCTAGAGGACTGAATGAGAGCAATCAGATAACGGAAACTGGATATTGGGGTGGGTGTATTGGTTTGGGGGGTTTGCGGCGGCGGTGTGGCAGGAGGAGAGCAATAGTCTGGCTGCTATTGGGCACGGATGTGTGTCTGCGCAGAGAACAAGCCGCATTTATTCATCTCACTATGTCTAAAAGAACCAGGGGACAAAGCGTGGAGTGTTCAGCGAGGCACGACTTCTGCAAGTTCAGCCGAAGAAATAAAAATTTTTTTGCAAGGATTGGTCATAGATGAGCTTCACTTTTTGTACAGATTTCAGACACGATGCATCTTAGACTTGCTGATGGTTTTTACTCGAGGTCGAACAAAAAATCCATATCGAAAGTTTTTCCGGGTTGCTGAAGTGGCTGAGAAGGTCTGCTTTCATTACGAGAGCGGCCTCTAGAGGCGAATAACTGACATCACCTGCTGTTTGGCCAGACAATTGTTGATCGCTTATTTATACGGTTATATTCATTAATATAACAAATCAAGTCATATATGCCTTTTTATGTTTAAATACTGTTCTTTTTCCATAAAGTCCAGTTCTATTTTACATGGAGTGCTCCCCACCCCGATCAAATTTTTATCATGTACCGTAAATTTCGGACTATAAGCCGCTACTTTTTTCCTAGGTTTTGAACCATGCGGCTAATAATACGGTGCGGCTTGTCTGCAGATTTTTTCCAGACCGCTAGGGGCTCTAACCGGAATTAGAATCAAAACTAACACAAAATAAATGCAAAGAAGAAGAATGCGCTAGTTCCTCTTTAGCAGATATAAGTGGGTAGAAGCGGATAGAAGGAGGACAAACTCTATCTTTACAAGGTTAAGGTGACGTCATTTCACACACAGGAGAAATGAAGAGAAATAGCGCTTATTTTCTCTTCGTTCTGTCCTGTTTTAATCAGTAAACGTTTTCTCTCTCTTTCCTCCCCTGCTCTCTCCCCCCCCCCACACACACACACGCGCGCGCGCGAACACGCACACACACACACACACACACACACACGCGCACACGCACGCACACACACACGCACACACACACGCACACACACACGCACACACACACACACACAGACATGCGCGCGCACAAATCAGCCAAAGTTGTTCTTGATTTTCCCTTTCCCGATATAAGCCCGGTTCTCCCTACAATCCCCGTCCGGGCTCGTAGCACATACCTAGTGTCGCGGACACGGACGCTCGATATATGTTTATGCCTAACCTTTGTCTCCGGTACTCCCGGTACCACGGCGCGCAGAGCGCAAGGCTCCCTAGCCTGTCTGGCCGCTCCGTATGAGCGGCGTCTCCTGAGTTCTTTATTCTAATAAATCCTGTTTTGTATGAATTCCGGATCTCCGCGTCTCTGTGCAGCGTCCACCGTTACACCGTGTTAAAATACAGGTTAGGAAAGGATCTATTTAGGTACATACATGTACATTTACAATTCAAAAGCGGATGCGGCTTGTATGCAGGTGCGGCTTATTTATGATTTTTTTTGGGTTTTTTTTTTTTAAATAGAGCAGATGCGGCTTATATCCCAGGTGCGCTTTATAGTCCGGAATTTACGGTAATCACTTTTATTCGCCCTCACCATGAGAATTTCCGATTCCAAGATGCATCATGGCAGCGGGAAGGTTTCCCGTACTGCTGCCTCCGCTCAGGTTGGGGTAGCCCCCCTCCTCAGGGTCAAGCGGCGTGGGGAGAGGAGACGGGAAGTGCAGGTTTGTGAGATCCGGGAGAGAGCCGCCTGTATTTAACGTGCCCTGGTAGTGAGAAAGTCCGACGTTCTGCTCTGGAGACGGGAAAATACTGGAAAAGAACGGATCAGAAGAAATCAGACGTGGAATCCAATAAGCGCTTGTTTTTTCTAGAAAATTGAAAGTATTCGTTAGAATTACTGTTGAAAAGAAATAAATAAGGCTCTTCAGACATACTTGATGCCAGGCACTTCACAAGATTTGGGCCGTGATGAAAGGGACTGCGCCTGTCACAATGAAACAGGAGGTTAGGCCGAAGATTGTAATGAAATAAAAAAGAAAAAGAAAAAAAAGCTATTCAAACAAACAGACAGATAATGAGTCATTTATTTATTTATTTCCATTTCCTCGTTTATAGCGCTTTGACAAATCATAAGGCACTATCTATATAAAATAAAGACTGTGATTGTATATTATATATATATATATATAATATATATATATATATATATATATATGCTCAGAAGGTGATCAGTTCCCTGTACCATCAAGCCACTACAACCACCCTTAACTCTCAAGTGCTAAGTTGGAAGCAAGGCCCCCTTAAGAGTGTCAGTTTGGCGATTCCGGGGTCTTGAACCTCCGCCCTGCCGATAGCCAACCCAAAGCCTCCCACTCCCCCTAATGCTCAATGATGCACCAATTAAAGAAGCAGATTGTATTTTTGTGGTGAAATTATGTGAATTACCACTGCATTGAAATAAAAGATGATCCAGTCTGATAAAATCACAGGGCTGGAAATTGTTCGTTGCTCTCCAACCATAATGGAGCCTCCATGCACCACCATACAGTACATACGATATACTACGAGGCTCGAATGCATTCACACACACACACACACACACTCACCTTTTTGGCCTCCCACAGCTGCCTGGGCAACGGCTTGCTCACACCAATAAGACTCTCCTCGTTAGGAACAGCGGGAAAAGAAAAGACTGCAGGGGGGAAAAAATCCGAGAGGGGGAGAAAAAGAAAAGAGGAACACTCAATACAGGGCGGAGAACACTCTGTTCATTCTGAAATATTTCATTGACTCAATATTTAGAAATACGTGTGCATATCGTACCACTAAATATGATTAAAAAAAGAGATATATTTTGACAGACACAAGTCATTTTCATTGCGCATAACCACTCTTACCAGTAGGGGACACTAACAAACATCATACAAGAACCTCAGTCCAGGAAACAACCAAGCTGTGGTTATGTAGGTCGTGAAAACCACTGGGTATTTTAAGATGCTGAGGGGGGTGGTGGTTTAAAAAAACAATCATTCCCATATAGCAGTGGTTTGGGGTCAGAAGAGCTTTAGTGAAGGTTGCGTACAGTGCAGAATGCCACAAGCAGGGTCAGTAACCTGATGCAGCAACATTACCTGCATTGTCTATAATCCACACACACACTTACCATCTCCTGTGCCATCCACCTCCGCTTCATTCATACTGGCTGCATCGACACACAGACACGGCAAGAAAGAAAAATAACAAGAAATAAAGATTACAATGCATACTGCTCCATATATAAATTCTATGTGAACACACATCATATTTAGCAACTCTACAAAGGCGACATGTGCGTTTATTACTGGTGCACGAATGAATGAATGAATGCAATCAAGTAGCAACCACAGTTGTTTTATTCCCTCGCGCACTTTATAAATGAGAACACACTAACTCTAAAAAAAGATTTCAATCTGATTTCTCCGGCTCTCCACATAAAGGCACTTTATAACATTATGTGCTCTATAATCAAGGTTTAGAACCACCGTTTTGTTTCACACACACACACACACACACACACACACACACACACACATACACACACACCCCCGGTCGGGTATTTGTATTCGTATTTGTGTTCCTGAAAAAGACGGCTTTAGAGCTTAAAGCTGCATTGGTGGATGTTAATCCCGCTGGGACGGCCCCGACTTCCCAAAGCGCAAATATTTGATTCATACAAACCCTCGGCTCCACCCGGTCGAGAGTTCAGGCTCGAGCTCGGGCGTTTCCGCTGCAGCCCCGGACACATTTTGGAGATCGAGATACAATGCTGTCTTTTCGAGACTATTATAAGAGGAGCTGCTGTAAGAAGGGGAAAGGAGAAGGGGTGGAGGGGTGGGGGTGGAAGGCTTGAGTGACTCCAGGCAGTGTGAGAATCAAAAGACAGGCATTGTTTAGCATGCAGTAGAGAGAGCCTTTAGAGAACAGGCCTTCTTTCTCCTTCCCCTGAGTGCACTGGGCCAATTCTGGCTAAGTGCACGATCACCTCAGGCTTTAAGCCAGGACTCTCTGCTCGGTCTAACAGCTCGAGAAGGATCAGATCATCTCCTCCAATCGACAAAAATGTGGAGATACACTATGTGGAGAAACGTTTGAGATCAGACACCAGATCATAAGATCCCATTAGGTCCCAAGTTGCTCTTATTATAAGCTTCACTGTTCTGGGAAGGGTTGAGGTCAGAGATCTACAGCAGAAGATTTTCCACTCTAACCCATGTAAACCACATCAAAAGTCCGGTGTCCCAGTATTTCTGTTCATATAGAGTAAACAGTTTGAATAGGGATGTGCATATCATAACTGAGGCCGATGAAGCAGCTACCGAATGCGACGTCACATGATTCACGACGTTACGAGGAAGGAGAAATCAATCACAAAATAATGGCTCACGCTTTACATAATAACATCATAGCCCATCTACTAGCTATACATGAATAAATATTTTTGTTTTTACAGATGCAATTATGTTAAAAATTATGTCTCGTAATACAATCGTATTCGATGCGCACTTTTTTTTTTTTTTTTTTTAAATCGACGAATCTTCCACGGCAACGCACCGTTCGAACAAGACCTGACGCATATGCTGGATCAAAGGGCTCAACTCCACAACTCCTAAATCAACTCCACAATCCTCGGGCCCAAGCCTAAGCCCTAAAGTAAACACTAGCTATATTTACAGGATGCCCAAGTGCCTGACATCTTGTGGCGAAACTTGAGAACATAATGAATATTGCTCTGGAGGTGCTGGTATAAATAGAACAGTTCTTAGTTCTGTTTCTATGGCAGAACTTATACCGCTTCAAAACCGGCCGCTTTTTCCTCTAACGATATCGGACACTGAGAAATGTATTTAAATCCAAGTCATCAATCAGATCTATAAGGTTCTCGTCGGAAAAGCGAGAGTGCTCTTTCCGCCTTCATTCAGCCCTGGACATTTCGCCAAACATCCTGCTTCGACATGCTGACTAAAGGGCATTCACACAGGCTCTGTAAACACTCTTCCTTCATGCCATACAGGAAGCCACAATTGGTCAATGCACTATTTTTTTTTTGGTTTCAAGCTAGAAACACTACGTTTGCAGATTTTTAAACAAAAGCAAATCCACTTTTTGGAGTTAGGGGTCTTTATCTAAAGTCCAAATCAAACCTTTGTAGAACAGAATTGAATCTATTGAGTTTTACTCCAGGTAAGTTACAATAGATGATGAGGATTGGATTCAGACTGGAATTAATATTGATAGCACAGTTGTACATACATTGTAAATATCAAATACACCCAGGTACTTTTATATATTCCTTACACATTGTGCCTTACTATACACACACACACACACACACACACACTGCCATAGTCTTGTACTTTTTACAGTTGCACATTCCACCCATCTATTGCTGTACATACATTTGCAAATTTATTCTACAAGCTGTACATATACATTCACTTGGACTATAAATGTTGTACATATGCACATATTTATATTACTCATTGTATACATACTCATGTCAATTTGAACATTGCTACTATTTGCACTTCTGGTAGATGCTAAAACTTGCATTTTGTACTATGCAATGACAATACAGTTATTTCTTTCTGTCTTTCTGTCTGTCTGTCATACCTAAATGTGAAATAACTTCATATTTTATCAAGTCACTAATGTGTTCATTTGTAATGTTTTTTAAATAATTTACTATAGTTTGGTAAATAACGTAATTTTTACCCCCTCAGCAACTACACAAATGGTAATGAATGGACATTCAGTGATGAAGTTCCCTTTCGAGTGTGGATTCTCTCCGGGTTTCTTCCTCTGGAGTTTTTCCCTCACCACAATTGTTTATCCTCATTTATTCAAACTGAGGGAACTAAACATATACATCATAACTTTACATACAGCCTCTTTGGGAAAATTTGTTGTCCTTTGTTTGCAAGGAACTGTAGACAGCCAATCAGATTACTGCCGGTAATGCATTTATCATTACTGATGATATATATATATATATATATATATATATATATATATATATATATATATATATATATATATATATATATATATGCTATATATATAAACTGAGCAGTTACATTTACATTTAAGGGCCCTTGCTCAAGGGCCCAGCAGTGGAAGTTTGATGTTGCTTTAGCGGTGCTGGGATTTGAACCGATTACTTTCCGGTCCCACATGTAGACGTTTATACCAATGTATAGAGGCAGAATTATTTACTCAGACTATATAAGGATCAGCCTGATCGAAATGAACGTCAGGCGTAAAGTGTGATGTTATCTCAGCCATTTGGCGCTACATACGGTAATGTTGCTTTTTACCCCCCTCAACCCTCTCATTAAATCCCATAACAGGTTTGATAATTATCCAGCGACTTGACTCCTGGTGTGTAATAGCAGGGAAAACAAAGGGAATTTGCGCTGAATAGGATTCCCTAGAGTCATTTTTTAAAAACAAAAACACTGTGAATGAGGCGATGAAGCGTTTCCCAGAGGGCCATATTTGGACGGACGCTAAATGTCTGGGATATCCGTGTTACACTGCATGAACTCTGTTTTTTTTTCTCCTGTTAATCAGTAAACCACAGCTTAGTCAATAAACACACACATGTACTATGTGGAGCAAAAGTATTGGGACACCTGACATTTTCAAGCTCCATGAAGATATGGTTGGAGTGCAAGATCTCCTGCTTTAGAGCTCCGAGAGAGAGAGAGAGAGAGATCTCCATCTGTGTGTGTGTGTGTGTGTGTGTGGTGTGTGTGTGTGTGTGTGTGTGTGTATATATATATATATATATATATATATATATATATATATATATATATATACATATATATATATAGCAGTCCAGCACTGCACACTGCTACACCATCCAGAACATTCAGTGATGATAGTTACAGAGTGGTAGTATTTGGACATGTGATTGCAATACTACAAAGAGGATATATTAACACACACACACACACACACACACACACACACACACACACACACACACACACTACCCATCCTGTCCTGAAATCCACCCACGCAATGTTTTTGTTGATTTCGAGTGCTTGAACAGGACGTATATTAACACGATGGATTAGAATTACGGTGAGAAGGTGCTCACCATTGCGTTGAGGTGGCCCTCTTCCTGTCTGTTGGTTCCCGCTGAACGGATCCTGAGGATTTGGGTTCATCGCGCTCGTATGCAGAGCCGAATCGGAGTTGGTTCTGTGAAGAGGAGGAAGAAAGAGTGTGCGGCCAAAAAAAAAAAAAAAAAGAGCATTGGTTATTACCATGTTAGGTCTAAAAGCATATTGAAATACAGGCTCGAGTGAGTCTCTGGCCTGAGAGCTTTCATGTGCAAGCAGGAGACATTTGTCCCTGGCTTCTAACCGGTTACACATGAGATCAATCTCAAGGGCTCTTCAGAAAGCTCCGGTGCTTATCTGGCCCCTCTTTGCCGAGCAAACACTGAATACTAGCTCAAACTCTTGATCGTTATACATGAACCGTGAATGTGAGGGATTTACATGTTTTTTTTTCTTCACTGTAGGGAATAATGGGACAAAAAAAGAAGGCGTGAAAAACCCGGGAATAAAAGCAGAAAGCGTGTTGTATCTTTACAATCAGCACAAATTCGATCTCAGAGGAGACATTTTTCCAATTAAACTCTACGCATTCATCAAATCACTTACATTTCCAAGCTCATGCTTTCATTTCTAAGCGGAAAGATTCGAGTTAAAAAGAGATTAGAAGAAACCCTAATTTCATGTTAGTTTTGTATTGAAGAGTCTGCCTATCATTTATTATTCATCAGAAATACAAATATAGAGAATTGAAGCAGGATTAGTGAATTGCTTTGACCTTGTGAGCAGAGATATGATCAATGTGTAAAAATGTAAAAAAAAAGAAAGGGGGGGGAGAAGAGACAGATATCCAAAAGGAGCTGATCGGTGAAATAAAGAAGTTCAAAGATCAAAGGTCACCTGTTGAGCTGTGATATTAATCTAAACCCAGGCCGTTTCTCTTCGGTCCATGGCTGCTGTTCCCTTTGGAAATGGAAACAATCAGGGGGTTACTGACCACCACACGTACAGGAGCTCTGGGCTCAGGGGGTTAGTAGCGGGGAGAAACAAGCAAACAGGATAGAGGGAAGGGTCAGAGAGCTGTGAAGCTGTGGAGGGAAGAATAAAGGGAAAAAAAAGAGAGGTGGAATATTGTGGCACTCTGCGATCAGCGGGAGCCTCAACGGGCCTGCGGGCACACACACGCACACACACACAAACAGAGCCACGCTGGGTCCCTTGTGTTAACGCGTCCCAGGCACACTTTGCTGATTTACTGCTCCAATTATACTACAGGGACGACCACGTCTGGGAACGGAGCATAGAACAAACAAAAGTGCTGCACATTGAACAGATGAAGAAAAAAAAAAAAAAAAAAAAAAAAAACGTTTTCTGTTCGACAAAAAACATCTAGATCTACATCAGATACATCAGACAACCGGTTTGCGTTGCAGCAAATCGGGCATGCAGGGAATGCAGATGTTCTACACCAGATGCTGAAGCCGTGATGAAGCCAGATGTATAGTAACATATGACACTGAAGGTCGACAAATACTCATAGCTAGGATGGACCGTACTTCCAATACGTTTTTAAAATGGATACAAACAAACAAACGTAATACTCCATGTAAAACTGTACTAAACTTTATTACAAAAAATAAAATACAGACTCATGAAAATTATTTATATTTATATAAATAATTCTAGATCAATTTATTGAATAGTTATAGAATTAACATATTTGCATTAAACTGATTTAATTTTCAAGTTGTGTACAAGCAAACAGCATGTGCTGTCAGTGATTCGCCTCTAGAGGCTGCTCTCGTTCTGAAAAATGCAACCCGGAAAAACTATCAGGATGTGTCTGTTTTTTTTTTGCTGGTAGCCAATCGTATCGATAGAAAAGTATCGGTCTTGATTAATGGAAAAAAACAAAACACTAAATTGCTCAGCTTCAAAGTATACAGCCAACAAGATGAGCTGTAAACATCTATACTGTGTGATTAAGGAAGGTGATTTATCAACAATTTATACATTGAAGGCATTTTGCAAACACCTTTGCAAATTTGATTTCTCATTCATACAACTGAGCAGCTCAGGACTGTACTCGAAAGAACAGCTAGGGAAGTCACAGGTTCAATCCCACCAACAATAAGCTGCCACTAGTGGGCCCTTGAGCAACCCTCAATTGCTCAGTTGTAAGTCGCTCTGGATAAGGGCGTCTGCCAAAAGATGTAAATGTAAGAGCTATTTGGAGACCTTTTGGCAGACGCCTTTATCCAGAGCGACTTACAACTGAGCAATTGAGGGTTAAGTGCCTTGCTCAAGGGCCCAATAGTGCCCACTTTGGTGGTGATGGGATTTGACAATGAATGAGAAATCTGACAGAATCCCAGGCCTTCTCACCTCACCTACATCAGTACCTGATTTTACCAACACCCTTGTAGATGAATAAGCACAAAATCTAGTGGAACATCGTCCCAGAAAAATGGAGTATATTATAAGAGCATAAGAGTGTGGAATGAGATGTGCAAGTAAAAAGATAGCACATTCAAAATAGATGTAGGGTGGGGGGGGGGCGGGGGGGGCATGAACGATTTGAATAACCAGACAAATACTTGGCATGAAAATGACTGACAGCTATAAAAAAAAAATGGACCCACCAGAGAGCCATTTATATACACTTGTGTTTTTTCTATTAGTGTCGATTAGGACCTAAAAGCTGGATCGCGACAGGAAAACATCAGAGCCGCAGAGGCGCTGGACAGACTGTTGAATGAGTCCATATTGCCAGTGGACTGTACTTCCACAACGTTTCTGAAATAGGTTGCTCTTTTGAGGGTGCCCTCCCATGAGAAGCCTGGCTAACTAAACAGCGAGTGGGTGGAGGGAGCGTGGGACCTGGAGAACGTTCCCGACCCTGAGAGTCCAGCTGGATTCCTTTGGGACACCATACAGCCCTTGCCCAGTCCTCAGAACCGGGCCAAAACCCATATTCGAGGCCACACTTCAGAGGAACTGCGATTCCCTCAGGAGCGCTCAATCGTTGCCTACGAAATGAAAACTGGATGATGCTATTATCAACAGAAATGAGCGAATCTGAATTGCTTCCAAATTTTGCGGTACATAAATATTCTTATCAAACCAGACTTTTGTGAAAGGTTTTCTGGCAAAAACCAAGTAAGAAATAGCAGCAAAAAAAAATAGATAAATCCATGATGACATCATCAGTCACCAAACACTATTCGCACAGTATTAAAGTGTAAATCTGCAGCAAACCAGGCGTAGATCTCAGAAGGGATAAGCTAGAGCTCTGCACATTCACAGAGTACAAACGCCTAACAAAAGAACCACAAGTGTTAATGAGGATGGACCGGAAAAAGCTCGGTCCTGGTCCGTGTAGGCCCGAGAGAAAGGACTGCTTAGTGGGATGGAGGAGGTTAAACGAGTGTGTCCTCACTCCAAATAATGCATCGCAGATGTGGAAACAGTTGTAAACACATCCTGCTCTTCGTTCCCCTAGAGGCCGTGCGTTAGCATCTGCTTCCCAACTGGACACAGCTCTCCACCTCTGCTGGCCAAATGCTGGTCTTCGTTATTCCGGCCATGAAACTCATGCCTCTTATTAAGACACACAACTCTTATCCTCCTCTCACCTCAGTGGACGAAGGACACAAACCAAGTACTCGAGTCAAATTCCTTATCCAGAGCAGTTGAGGGTTAAGGGCCTTGCTCAAGGGCCCACAAATGGTAGGCTCGTGGTGGCTGGATTTTAACTTGATCGTCCAGGCTAGAGGCCAATGCCTTAACCGCTGAGCTCCCACCTCCCATATTTTTCATTTAGTTGGTGAGTGCTTACGCTAATTAACATAGGCTGCATTTAAAAAATAATTTAATAATAACTAGTTAGCTAACACTACAGCTACATGCCAATGTGTTGTGATGACCAGGATGACCATGTGACTTGGGTGTTTTCCAGTTGACCAGCAGGAAGGGAATAAAATAAGCTAACCATTTAAAAAAAAAAAGTTCTCAAAGAATTTCAAGCGAGTAAACACTTTTTCCTATTTTCAAATTCCCTGACTTTTAATGTCTGTAAATAGACATTTTAAAATTTTCATGATATTCCAGAAATTCCATGATCCGTGGGAAAGCCGAGGAAAGAACTACAATTACTTTGTCCATCACCGTGACTCTGCTGTTGACACGCATTCTAACCGCAGCTCATAAAACACTTAAAGCAATTTCCAATACATCAAGTCTAATGCAGATTGAAATAAATAATCGCTGAACTTTTTGCTCCCTTCCACCCTTTCCATAACCTTCTGCCAAACAGTCGGGCAAAAATCAGACCTCTCACCGAAATATGAACCGGTTACCCCAAGCCTTTTAATAAGCATGTCTTCATAAACATTCCCAGCAAAAAACGTCTCTCCTCCTGACACGCTAAAAACATGTACCGATACATACAGTCTCCCAAATGAGGATAGAAATGATCATATCACCTACAGACTCGTCCCATGTTTCTAAGTACAAAGGGGTGGAGAAATTTCTTTTAAACTTTTAATAGGAAACTCATTTGGGGAATTTTGGAAATATTCCAAAAAGACTGGAAACTTTTATCAGAATGAATGATACATTTGGGGAATTCTATATAAACTGTCATATACAAACATTATGTTGGCATGCATGCAAACGAATCCAGATAAAAAAAACACAACATATTAACTCTTTTTGTAAGCTATTCTGTTGCGCAAAGGATTTTACACACATTTTAAACCTAAATCTATGTAACACTAATGTAATTTACATGTAGAAATGATGTGTGTTGTGTTATGAGTGTGCCGGTAAAAACCCAACTAAAATTGCATTAAATACGGTTGTTTTGGCCAAAATGATCCAGGGAGTGTTTTCTTTTCTCAATGGCATTAAAGTTCCCTGTTAAAGACTAATCTGGAATTTGGCAAATTCCCATTAATTCCCATGGAAACGTTCCGGTCTTGAAAATTCCTCCAATTTTGCCATCCTATTTGTAATATTCAAGCAGATCAAGAAAAACACACTAAAGGAACAAAACTATGGAAACACCTGACTCCTCCGGGCCAAAGCTGGAGGCACAAAATTGGATGTGGTAAAGTCCAATTAATGTGGAATCTGATCTTGGAAAAATCTCTCAAGGTGTCCAGAAACTTTTGATCACACAATATCATTTTTTCCTGTCCTGACCGATTTGACATCAGCTTCAGCATCATCATCAATCCCTGCCAATTTCAGGTCGGCGCCTGTGCGCTTCATCAGAGGGTCGAACGACAAGCTAAGAGTCCTCTCTATTGTTCAGACATAAAGCTGATTGTTTTCTCAAAAAACATACACACAGCAAGTTCTGGTCCAATCCTGAAGGTCCTGGGCAGAAAAGGAAGTGAACTTCCAACACAGCGAGAGCGCAATCTGTTACGGGAGGCAGCAGACGGCGAAAGCTTGGCGGAGGGCAGATCTGGCAGATTTAGTTAGTGCTGGTCGCTCTGGGGGAGTGCACGCACACACACACACGCACACGCACGCACACACACGCACACGCACGCACACACACGCACACACACGCACACGCACGCACACAAACGCATGTGCACGCACGCACACTGGAGAAATAGCTACACACTGATCCTTGAAGAAGAAAGACATTGTTAGATCAGAGAGGGAGGCTTAGTTAGTGCTGGAACTTCCCCAGGAGCTCGTAGGGGGGAAAAATCATCATAAACAACATCTGAAAACAAAATGAAATCATAACAAACCTTGATAAAAAAGTCACTTTTTACCTTTATATAAAATCATCGTTGTGCATAGTTAATCCTAAAAACGCCTCGTGCGTCCTTTGATGCAGGGCCGTACGGAATATCGTGTGTAATATTGCGCAGTTGCCAAGTTGGCCAATGATTTCATTTCCGCACGAATGGAAACCTCAAATGCGGCCGGGAAACCCCGTCTCGCTCTGCCATGTCACATGTAGTCGTTCCGAGATGCCGCTTCGGAAGAGACGTGAGCATCCGTGGCTTTAAAGATCGTATGGTCAAAAGTATTGGGACACCTTGCCATTTCCCTACTGTATGTGGTTCGTCTCTGAACTGTTCCCGCACACATGCAGGTGTATATGATAAAGGATGTGAGAGCGTTTTTCATCTGAACTTGACGGAGTGGAAGAGCGCAGAAGAGACACATACGGGCGGGAGAAGTTCCGTGTCCCAATATTTTTGCACAGAATAGGGAATCTACTGCCTGAGCTCTAAGGAATGATTTAATGATTTTGATTGTATTACAAGTTTAATCTGTTCTTGTATCAGAAGCCCTCCAAGTTCTCCATCTCAAGGGATTATGTATGTAGTTTCATCTCCGCTCACGTAACAGGGAAAACCCAAACATGTCGGGGAAAAGTCAGGCGTCAGTACTTTTGCTATGTGAATATCGTGTTCGGATCCGCAGGTATTTCTGTAATCCCGGCGCTGTATTGGAGCATATGGCTGCTCGTGGAACAGAAGGTCGGGATTAAAGCTGCACTCGGGTGTATACAGCGAGAAAGGGCGTGGGCTCGCGGAGTACAGTGTGTCAGAACTGCGAGAGGGAAAGAAAGCCGTCCTGGCTGCAGACCAGACCGACATGCAAACATGTCTGTACAAAGAGGGAGGAGCCGAGTTCAGGTTGTCTATGACAAGCAGCACATTTTCACTTGTTGCTCCACATGAGTTTTTTTTTTTTTTTTCCGTAACGGACATGTGCAAGGCAGATACGTCGGGGTTTATCTTACTGAAATATCGATACAGAGACATACAGCGCTCGGTCGTGATGCGGCGTGCCGAGTAGGGCAGAACTCCGCAGCCCGGTAAAGTGTGCCATTGTTTCATGTTCCCAAAATAGAAACAGTCAGCAGGTTTCCCTTCGGGCGAAATGAAATAACGTACGTGTTATCGGAGACGACGACACAAGAAAACACTCGCATTCCGCTCGCCTGCATGACAATCTGAACCACACCCTCCACGTAGGACGGCTCCTGAGTGGGTTTTATTTGTGTGTGTGTGTGAAGCATTGAGAGACGGGTCACATGGCACTCACCTTCTCCAGCTGTTGTCCGGGGGAGGGGACAGGTACACTGTTCCATACGGAGAACTCTCTGCGTACTTTTGTCAAGGTGCATTTCTTGTTGTTTTTTTCTACAATTCTTTTTATTGAAGGAAAGACATATAAACAGTAGGCAATTACAATGCAACAAAAACACATGGCATTGCTTCCGTATTCAGTTATATATTCAGTTACTCTTCAATTATAAAAAAAAACACCCCAACAAAACCAAACAAACAACAAGCGAGCAAACAAACAAACAAACAAACAAAAAACAACACAACCCCCACTCCCACCCACCCACGTGTGCCTTGATAGCTTTACAAGAACATTTTCAAAAAAGAAAACAAAGAATTGATAATTGGTCATAAATTCAAAGTGTGAGTCTCTCTGTATTGCTGCATGCTATAGGATGAATGACAACAGCAGTGACTCAGTACCATAAAAGGGTAGACTGAAATACAAAGGCATATATAGAGAAAAGAGGAGAGGGGTGGGGATTACCCATGTAATTCTTTTAATCTACTAAAATATGGTAGGATGGGCTCCCAAAACATGCAAAACCTGTCTACAGATCCCCTTAGAGTAAATTTGAACTTTAGAAAAAAAAACATCACATCCTCCATTCAAGTTGTGGCAGAAGGAGTCGAGGTGCATTTCTAAAGCATTTCTAGACAGTAAGACATACAGACGTACAGACAGATAGAAAAGAAATGAATGAATAGATTGATGGATGGATGGAAGAACGATTGTATGGATGGATAGACATATAGACAGATATATAGACAGACAGACAGAAGTATGGACGAATGGATAGAAAAGAAATTAGATAGATAGATAGATAGATAGATAGATAGATAGATAGATAGATAGATAGATAGATAGATAGATAGATAGATAGATAGATAGATATCTTGGAAAAAAGTACATGAAATAAGCTTTTACTTAATTGGCAAATGAACGAATGTAGTAAGTTTTGAATGAACAACATATTTAAGATGTCAGAGAAGTGTGCTCTGTGTGCGCCAAATCCTCCTGTCTGAGGGAGGCGGAGATGGAAGGAGAAACAGAGCAGAGTCTGGCACGTTCTGTTTAACATCTGCTGAAGCCTAAAAAGCCGAGTCAACGTTTCTGCTCGGAGAACAGTGCGAAGTGTCCGTCTACTCACCCAGCAAAAAAAAAACAACAAAACCTGACCACTCAAAATTTCCCCATTGCCCAAAAAAAAGCCTTTCTATATGCGTAATGCAGCTCGCTTCCACTTGAGCGCCAAATCATTTCTGGGAAAAAACATGAGTCGACGCTGTAAAACGCATCGGCAGATTCGCTCAAGCACCGGATCCTTTTTTCCCTCTGACACAATAAAAAGTGTCATTTTTATTATCTATCTAGCTGCTAAACTGACCACTATAAAGATAAAAAAAGTGAACTAAAAACGTCTATAAGCAACACCACGATACAAGAAGTGTTGAAATGTTCAATATTTCAACATTTTAACTGTATTTCTAATACATTTATACTTTTTTAATCGTTGCTTAAAACAATACAAAAAAAATCAATGTGCTCAAAAGGCCACCTATTAATCTATCTGTCTGTATCTGTTTGTCCATCCAAATATCCATCTGTCTATCAACCTGTCTGTCTGTCTATCTATGAAACCAGCCACCACTCCATCTATCTATCCAAATACCTATCTGTCTGTCCATCTAAAACAACGATCCATCTAGCTATATCTGTCTGTCTCTCTATCTAACTTTCCATCCCTCCATCTATCTGTCTTTCCAATCTTTGTCCTTTATGGGACAGTCTTTTCCAGTCTATCCATCTGTCTATTTATCCATCTGTCTGTCTATCTGTCTATCCATCTATCCATCCATCCAACCATCCACCCATCCATCCATCCATTAATCCCTCCATCTATCTGTCAGGCCATCCAAATATCCATCTGTCTATTTATCCATCTGTCTGTCTGTGTCCAACTATCCATTCGTCACACATCGATACGAGAGCTGAAAGCCGTCCTTTACACGGATTAATCCTGCATATGCAAAAAGCCCTCACACACACAAAGCACACAAAGCACACACACACACACACACACACACACACCACACTACACGATACACGATTCACACACATCAACATCAGCATACTTCCGCACAGTGAGATACAGTCAAGACCAGCAAAGACCCTACGGCGTAAAAAACAGCTGCCCACATGAACAAAGGTCAATGTGCACTCATGCATATCATCACTCGCTTTCTCTTACAACCGTGCACACACACACACACACACACACACACACACACACACAAACACAAGTGCAAAAAATGTCCATTTAAAATGCCTAGAAATCTAAAAATCTACCCTGTGATACCCCATGCTGCATATCAAACCCCATATCAAAAGGATATCTGCCGGCCGTGTTTGTCGATCGGTCTGCGATGTGGCGAGTTGATGCGGTTGCGGTCTCTCTGGACCGCTCTCTCAACCAGACCGTGGTGCCTGGTGCCTCTCACAGAGTCCAGACCAGAGGGAAAGGTGCCCTGAACAAAAAGAGAAATGGAAAAATGGGGGGGGGGGGGGGGGGGGGGGGGTTATATATATATAAATATAATAAGTGTAAACAATCAAGTGAAATACCAATCTTATTAAAATACATGGTAAGGGAATGCACTGGAATTTGGGCCCAAGGCAAAACTCACAGGATTGGTCGGACTTTCCTTTGCCGTGGATGGGCGTGGACGGTCAAACAAATATTGCGCTTGTCCCACCATCCCACAGATACTTTGTTTGAAATTTGTTTGTAAGTTAATGTTTTAAAAGGCTAATTAAAAAATGTATGATGATTAACTCTGGCATTGGTTTATTTTTACATTACATGTCTGTTTTGAATTCTCTAAGTATCTTGTTGGAGCGGGTGAGAGCGATCACAAAAACTGCCAGGAAAAACGGGATTTAAATAAAAAACAAATAAATAAATACAAGTGCAAGGGAGTTAATAATGCCAATTCTGAGCCTCATATAATCTCAGAAGTAAGGAGGCATTCACTTCTGCCTCCAAAGAACCTGAAGCTCCCAATCAAATAGTAAAATAGCCGCAGCTCCATAAGGATACGTCAGAGTTCCATAGTTCGTCCATATCTTCTCTTACAATAACTTCTGTTCAACAAGATTTAGTGGAGATTTGTGCTCATACAGATACAAGTGTTTTAGTAAATTCAGGTACAGATGGAGGTGAAGTGACGAGGCCTAAGATCCACTCCAACACCATTTGCACAGTATTAGGTTTGTAGCTCAAGTAAAGGAAATGTGTATTAAATGGTCTCGAGGTGCATAAACATGAACAGATTATGGTTTTCAGGTGGAAGATCTACCTTGCTTTAGATTTCTCCCATAGCATGACAATCGAAGATTTAAATGCACAAAAACATTTTTCCACCCAGGCGCACGGATTTCCCGCACCGGATTCGGTTTCTGATGACCAATTCGTCAAAAGAAGCCTTTATTCGGTGCAACAAGAGCACTTTCACATTGGAGCTACACAACACTTCGTCTCCTGAGGGAACCTAAACAGATACGCTTGTTCGGCCCTTGGAGCGCGCCACCAGATCGGGTTTAGAACCCAGACTGTCCTGCTACAGATGGAGAAACAGGACTGTGTTCAGAGAGAATGAAGAAGGAGCTCATTCTTTGTTGCTTTACATGACCGAGGTTTGCAATTACCATCTCAGCATGGTGTTTATGGTAATGTAGCGAGGATACTATTAAAGCTTCGCCTCAACAGAAACATCTTGTTTCTGACCCCTTTTGACTCGGAGAAGTAGAGCAGTACGGGCCGTTTACCTGGAAATCGGCGCTGGCGTTGCCGATCTGGTTGACGTTGGGCAGCGAACCACCGTAGTACTGTGCACGGTTCTGAGACATACGGAGCTGCTGGAGCTTCTGGAACTGAACCTGTAAAAAAAAACAAAAAAAGAAAAGAACAATGCTTTATGGAATATTTGTTCTAAATGTACCTTAAATTAATATGTTAATAATCATTTGAATGCACTAATAAAAAACTCAACATAGAGCATGCAGACAAAATATCCTTGCAAACGTTGTAATGTAATGATGGTGTATTAAATGACGTATTAAAGGACACCAAACGCAACTTTCGCCCATGCTTCCACACAGACGCTTTTAATTGCAGAATGTGTGCATCATGGATATGTGCATTTTGGTGCCCTGATTTGAGAGTCAGTAAAACACGTTTACTGATTAAAACTTGTGTTTCTTTTTCTGTTCATTTATTTATTTTTATATCTGAGTAAAGAAAGGACGTTGTAATTTTAATTTTGCCTCAATCACTACATTAATTGTGTGTTAATAGAATTTTGACAGCCCTAGTAAAAAAAAGGGGTTTCCAATTTAAGACCTTTTTAATTCCTTTACCAAAATCATTAAAAAAAAAGCAATTGGCAAATGTCCTAAAGCGGATTCACTAAACCAGGGGTCACCAACCTTTTTGAACCTGAGAGCTACTTCATGGATACTGAGTCATACAAAGGGCTGCCAGATTGACGCACTCCTCTGAAATAACACCTTTGCCTTTAGTTATATATTATAATTAATGACACTGATGATTTCTCACAATAAGTATTGTGAGTTAACTATTGTGAGTTCACAATGAGTTAACTAACATTTTAGATGCATCTCACTGATGAGTTTTTAGAACAGGCCCGAGAGCTACTCATGTGGTCCATGGGGCACGTTGGTGACCCCTGCACTAAACGCTAAAATCCGCCAAACTCTGCACCTCACAATCTCTAAAAAAAATTATAATAATAATCGGTTTTAATCTGTGGTACAATGTGGTAATTTTATCTGCAATATCAGAATAGCCGATTGGCAATATTTGGTCTCTTTGTAGTCAGAATTCAGCCAATTTTATTTTGGCTAGCGAAGTAAAGAACTACGGACCTCCACGGAAACAAACAAACAAAAACATAATATTTCAATGAGCATTCGAGGTATCGTTACATGGACATCGGAAAATGAAGACATGTTTGAATTGATTTAAAACCTAGAACAGACTTTTCAGAGGCTTAAATTTTAGACTTTTAAAAGCCCAACGTAAAGATGGATGGGATCAAAAGTATTGGAAAAGTATAAACATTGCACAAGTATAAAGTATCGAAATTTCCACTTTGCAAATCGTCAGTTCTCATAAATGCCATTCTTCTGCATTGTTTTACAAAACCAAACGTGGAAGAGCACGACAAGGAGAAAGAAAAAACAAAAAACTCAGACACAGAATAGATTAACACGGGACTCCTGACATTTGAATGTGGTCATTCGGGCCCAGAAAGCGGTCGTTTGTAAGGTGTGGTGCAGACAAACCAGGAGCGTGTACAGTTTGCATACAATATGCTGTGGTCAAAAGTTTGTGGACAGCTGAGTGTAGGATTCATAGCACTCAAGTAAAGCTGACCAAGGTGAAGCTCAGGATTCTAACGAACCATCATCTCAGATCAGGTGTGTGCAATCTTTTCCCACACAAAGCTGTTGTGAGTGCAAGTATTTTCCATTCCAAACCAATCAGCTGTTTAGATTTCGATTTTCAATAAACTACCTGCACCCACACTGACTCTTTGTGGGGAAAGATTGGACAGCCCTGAACCAAGATGATGATCCGTGGTTAGAACCTGAGCTTCACCTTGGGCTGTTTTTCCACCTCCACCATCCTGCTAGTCTGGATTCCACACTGCGTCTACAAAGTCCATCAAAAATAACCGCTGGCTTGAGATGTGCTTCAGATTTTCAATGTATATAAAAAAAAAAAAAACCCGATATCGGGTATTATATGCGCTGTCTATTCAGAACCTAAGAATCCAAAAATGCGCATCAGTATGCAGAAAAAGCAACATGCGGCGACACTTGCACTGTTGTGACTCACAAGAAGGTGTGGCTGAAGGACAGGGGCTTCTCCGAGTCTACTGTTGTGCTGTCATATGTTAAATACTTCTCTGGATTGTTCGCTGTGTGTTATGGCTCGTAAACGTTCCCACTAGTGAACATCACCTTCTCTGATTCCATCCCAGACAGATTTCCTGTTCCTGGCCCTCATCAAACTCACTCAAATCCTTACCTGCTTTTCTGATGAAAAAATTAACACTTCCTGCCTAATAATATCCCAGAAGATCAGTGTTATTCACATCACCTCTCATAATGCTATAATGTCATGTTATGCATGACCAGTGTATATTGTACTGCATGAGCTTCTGTATCTCTCCATCCAAAAATAAAGCAGTATTTTATAATACATACCTGTCTTTGAGAAAAACAGTTAACATGTTTATGATGAAATATGAAATTACAAAAATAGAATTTTTCTCATTATTATGAAAATATGATTTTTTTTATATGCATAAGCATAATTTCATGAAAATCTATTACAAAGTGTACGAGGTTTGGGATGTCATGTAGGTGCTGTTAATATTGTTCCGAGCCACAATCATTATCCTTCTCGAACTAAGGACTTGCTGTCAGACCAAGCTGTCAGACCAAAACAAAAAACCAACAACAACAAAAAAAACTCAAGCTCCGAATAGATTGAGCTACATTTACCGAATCCTTTGGTGGCATAAACTACAAGACCCCAAAAACTGTTTGAGCATGACGTGCACAAAGCTGGTCTATGAAGATATGCCTTAAAGGGGTAAAACAATATAAATCCAACCTCCAACTTCCTTGATCAGGATCAAAAATAGCATTAATCCTATCTGCCAGTGTGTTTAGACAAGTCCCACAGCTTCACATAAACTATGTGGACAAGTGTTTGTTGTTGAAGCAGCGTTTCCACTACATTATGTAGGGGTTTTGTGCTCATTGAGAGACCAGGGTGTTAGTAAAGTCAGGACCCTGATGCAGGCAAGGAGGCCTGGGGTTCAGTCAGTATTCACATTCTGTGTTCAATGGGGTAATAGCTCTACAGCAGAGGATGTTCTGCTCCAACCCATGTGAAGAGTAGGTCTTCATGGAGCTGGCTTTGTACAAAGGGGCCTTGTCATGATGGATCAGGTTTGGGTCTACCTGAATACCCCCATTTCTGTGGAGAAATATGGATGGAAAACTCAGGTGTCCAAAGTGTGTGAATTGGATTTGAATAGAATGAAAGTTTCAATTTAATTTGAACAATTACACACACACACAAACATGTGTATATATATATATATATATATATATCATGTTTATATATATATATTAATAATAATATATATATATATATATATATATATATATATATATATATATATATAAAACAAGACTTAGTAGAGAGAGTCGTTCAGGAACAGCAGAGGTTACTTGGGAGTTGGGTTTAAAGTGTATAGAGAGAATGTCTCAGTAATCTCTCTCTCCGAACAGAGGGGGGAAAAAAACAGAAGGGCGAGAGTTTAATTGTGACATTATTTAAAGCAGTCTCGTTTACTTTATAAAACACTCGAAGCGAATCTGGGATAATGTTAACAGTGTCTGAGAGTGCAGACTGAGTCTGAAGATGATAACAGATGCCCTTCTGAAGCAGTAACGCAGCTATAATGCAGATCATTTCAGACAAAGGGGTTAAACACTGCGCTGAAGACTTGACTGACTGAAGTGCATCTAGACATCATGCATCTAAACACTTGTTTAGGACATAAACTGGATACATCCTTCACCCTAAACCATGAATTAGGCATCAAAACACTAATTAAGCATTATGCATATTCGACATTTTATAGCATAATCTGTGTTTACATGCAAATGAGGATGGAGAATGAAACTCTTAAATCAGAGTTTAGACGCATGACGTTTGGTGAGGAGTGCACACATAGATACGTCCGGTGTTTACATGGGTGTTTAGGTGCATGGTGAAAAGTGCATCCACAAATAAGCTCTAATCAGCCTTCAGATGCATAGGGATGCAGAATGCAACTCTTAAATCAGCGCTTAGAAAAATGATGCTTGATGTATGGTGAGGAGCGCATACAGTTATGCTGTAATCGCTGTCTGGTTGCATGGTTAGTGCACGCACAGTGATGATGTAACTGGTGTGTAGTTTTTATGGTGATGCATAATGCATTGTGGATGATTGGAGGGTGAGAAGTGCATGCACAGTTTTGCAATAATCGGTGTTGAGTTGCACGAAGATGCATAATGCAGAACTAAATTAGAACGTGGATGTATAATTCATGGTGTAGCGTGAGAAATGCATCCAGTTATTTCTTAAACAGTAGGACGTGCAGTGAGAAGTGCATGCACAGTCATACCATAATCTGGGTTTAGATGCATGGAGATGCATAATGCAACACTCAAATCAGTGTTTACATGCATAATGCATAGTGTCAGGAGTGCATACACAGTTAAGCCTTAATGAGTCTTCAAATGCTTGATGCATAATGTATTGGTGGGAACTGCACCCACAGTCATCCAATAATCTGTGTTTAGATGCATGATGAGGACTGCATCTTCAGGTACGTCCTAATCAGTGTTTAGATGCATGATGCATAATGTACGGGGAGAATTGCTCCCACAGTTGTGCTATAATCTGTGCTAAGGTGCAGATGGGGAGGCAGAATGAAACTCTTAAATCGGTTTAGACGCATGATGAGGAGCGCATACACAGACACTTCCTAATCAGTGTTTAGAAGCATGGTGAAAAGTGCATCCAAATCATGCTGTAATCAGCGTTTAGATGCATGGAGACACAATGCAACTCTTAAATTAGCGTTTAGAAACATGGTGTACTTTGTGGAGAACAGTGCACATGGTTATTCTGTAATCTCTGTTTAGTTGCATGCCCAGTTATGCTGCAAGTGGCGTTTAGTTTTGTGGCGATGTATAATGTGTTGTTTATGGTAAGGAGTGCATGCACATTAATGCTGTAGTCGGTGTTTAGATGCACGGTGATGCATGGGGTTATGGTAAGGAGTGCATACTCTGTAAATGTCGACATTTAGATGCATGGAACATGCAAAATTCTCAGTGTTCAGATGCACGATTTAAAAAGAAGCCCGTTCGCATTTTATGCGGCTGTGGTAATTATTTGAGTGCATGGAGAATTCATGCGCAGTTATAATGTAATCATTGAGCAGAAATGAGCTCTGAAATGCGTCATTACGGTAAACAGTAACTCCTGTACGCTCAGCTCTCAGGTGGCACCGACTCGAACCAGAACCCCCATACCCCCTCCGCAGCCCCCCATGGTTCGCTTTAAAACCCCACTTGCACCAAAATTGCCCCAACTCTATTTACCCTTGAAACGGTGAGATCCGTCATGAGCTGCTCGAAGGCCCGCGTCTCCTCCGCTTGTTTCTGGTTGTGTAGCGCGATCTTCTCGCTGAACTTCCTCGGGTTGGAGGAGCTACTCGAGCCCGGGGATCCGGACATGATGCAGGCCGCAAGAGTTTTGGAGCCAAAAGAAAGAAAGAAAAACGCAACCAAACAAAGGAAAACAAATGTCCAATTGTTCTTCAAGTTCAGATTTCAGCTATTTTCCAGCTGGCAATTCTGTAGAATTAAAATGTGAATCATTTTTCGAAGGAGAAAAAAATATATATATATAAAAAAACAGCAAGAGACGTCAACTGTCAAATGTCGGTCCAGGAAAAAGTGTTCAAAGTAAAAAAAAATAAATAAACTTTAAAAACCATACACGGTTGGACTGATATATCCACGAGTATATTGCAGATTAATGGAAAATATAGTTAATATTTATACATTGTTGTTAATATAAACAAATAATAATTATTAAAAGTATATATACCCCCCCCCCTACCCCCCCCCCCCCCCAACTGCGCTGCTTCGCTAGCCGGTTTAGCCGCGCTGGCTAGTTTGATAGCTAGGTCGTATCCGAGCCATTTTCTCATTTGAGATGTTTTTAGAGATTCCGAAATTGTTGTTACGTGTATAAATAAAAAGTTCGGATTATGATTTGGTACTAAATAGAGAATATGATTGTGTAATTCTCATGGGAAACTTTGGGAAGGTTAGCTATGAGTAGCAGGAACTTGCTTAAGCTAGTCAGATAGACTTGGTATTAATGGATTATTGTGTTTAAAACACAGGACAGAGTCGTGTTTCTCGGACCAAATTTATACATTAATAGAAAATTAATGCTTGTTTGTTTAAGTTATGGTCAGCAGATTTATTTTTTGTCCCCCCCCCCATCCAACCGCACCGCGAAGAGCCTCGGATCACCGCAGAGCTAACAGGCGAGCAGCGCTGGGAGATCGGTCAGAACCTCCGCAGCTCCGCTCCTTCCTTCGTGAAGTTTCTTACGTATGTTTCTAACGATAAATATATACATATATATATCGAGCCCAAACTAGCAACAAAAAACAACACAAAAAGTGCGTGTTTTTCCGTCTTCTGTACTCCCAAGGCTGAACTTCTGTTTCCCCGAAATTTATTCAACAAGTGGTCTGGGCTGCGTCTCCGGAGCTCAGCCGTGTTCCGTCTCTTAACCCAAACCCGAAGCTCCGACTTCGATCCGATCTTGCTGTCCGATCGATCCGCTGTCATCCGAAAAGATAAAAAATAAACAGCGCACACGCACACACACACAACACACACACACACACACTCTCTGAAGTGTCAGATTGTCAAAATCCCGGCCATCCGATATAATCAAGTCTTCCCCGATCACCACTGCGGTGGTCACATCCGTGCGGACTGGAAAGCGCTTGGACGCAGGGATCCTGCTCAGACGGCGCCGCGGTCTCGCTTCGGGTTTACTCCGGTGCCTTTTACCCGCCGAGTAAAATGGAGTGTAAAAAAAACACACACAAAAACAAACAAAATATACACATTCGTATTCACTCAAGCTTGCTTCCAAAGTGGCCGTCAAATTTGTTTAAAAGTTTGTCCGCAAGACGGCGGTGGAGCTTCCTTAAAGAGACAGGACAGACTGGGAGCTCACGCAGCCTTACTGTATGTTTGGGGCTAATGTGGAGTTGGGTAGAGTATGTTACAGTGGTGGAGTAGGGTATAGTGAGGTAAACTGTGGTGAGGTAGGGTGAGGTAGAGAGGGATAGATTGAGGTAGGATAGGGTAAAGTAGGCTAGAGTGTGCTGAAGCGTGGTTAGGGGAAGGTAAAGTAGGTAAAGTTTTGTGTAGAGGGGTATGGAAGGGTAGATGGGGAAGAGATGTGTAGATTGAGGTGGAGTGGGATAGATTGAGTGTAGGGTAGAGTAGGTTGGAGTGGGGGTAAATTGGGGTGATGAAAGGCAGGGTAGAGTGAAATAGAGTGGAGAAGGGGGTAGAATAGAGGGTACGAAAAAGGACAGATAAAATGGCAATATATATATATATATATATATATATATATATATTATATATATATACACACCATTGTATCTACTTATGCTATGCACTAAAAGGTTTTAGTATAACATTATACAAGCATTAGGAGTGTCATGTCATGTGGTCATGTGACACAATGCAATATGGAGAACATTGTTACTGTCATTATATAGACAAAAAGCTATTGAATTTAAGATTATAAGATTTTTATGAAGATGTGTGAACGAGAACAAGAACTCTATAGAAAATCTCCCGTCACCCCCGCGTAAAATATAAAATACCCAGGTTACCCCGATATGTACTGTCATTCAATCAAGCACAATTTATTAGTATCAGCCAAATACTCCAATGATTCTGAAAACCTCAAAAAAATTTTTTAAATCAAATAACAAGAAAGAATTCAAGGAGTCAAATGATTGTATACGATTCATTTATTTAATTATATTTCAGCTGTACTGTGATTGTCCTATTCATTCTTTTTTTTCTTGTTGCAGAGAACTACTCAGCATCAGCCTTTTATTTTCCTCTCTTCTTAAGGCCAAAAAAAAAAAAATAATCACAATCCTAACAAGTAAATACTTTTCCATTTATCATCATACACATTTCTGTAATTCAAGTGCTTCTGATTGTACAGTAAAAAAAAAAAAAAAGGCTGGAAACATTACTAATAATAAAAAAGACAAAACGATACAGAAATATCTTAACATTAGCCTACCATGACGCCATGTAGATAGATGGAGAAGTCCGACACCACCATATAGTGCAGTCACCAGGTACTGAATCGAATCGAAACAGAAGGAGCCAAATTGGAATTGCAACAATTCTTTCAGGGGTTTTGGCAGGGGCAGAGGGGAAAAATAAGGAGAGAAAATGAAAAGTGAGCTGAATTATATTATTGTGTTGTAGCACAAATGTCCCTTTGATATGGAGGTGATGACTCCATGTTCTGCCTTTGGCCGTCATATTTAAGGTGGCTGTGTGATATCTGAGCACTTTATACCCGACAGTTTATTCGAGTTAAGGCAGTATAAAATAATTTGAAAGAAATAAGCAAAGGAATCCAAAAAAAAAACATACTTTAGATACGCTATGATAGTGAGAGAGAGGGGGGGGGGGGGGGGGGGGGGGGGGGGGGGGGGGACTTTGAATTTATTCGAGTTAAGGCTTGAGTAAGGTGAAAAATGAAATTTGATAAGAGGAATGACACAAAGTTATGGGAGAAAAGAAACGACAGTTTATTCAAAACGAGTGGGGGGGGGTGGGGGGGGGGTGTAAGGGCAGGGCGTGGGTTGGGGGGGTAGGGGGAGGGGGGGGGGGGGGGGGGAATCGGGGGGGGGGGGGCAAAGGGGAGGGGTTGGGGGGGGGGGGGGGGCGGAGGGGGGGGGGGGATTGGGGGGTCAGAGAAGCGGGCAGGGGGGGGGGGAAGGGGGGGGGGGGGGAGAGGCGAGGGGGGGGGAGCGGAAGAAATAAGGGGCGGGGGGGGAGAAAGGAATCCGGAGGGGAAAAGGGGGGGGAGGGCCAATGGAGGGGACCCAACCTTTGGCCACAATTTAAGGGGCTGGGGATATCTGAGCACTTTATACCAGGATGGAGAGAGTGTTAAAATAGAAATTGGAAAAAAATAAGGGGTGGGAAAAGGGAGACAAAAAGAAAAAAGAGAGAGATCGAGAGAGAGGGGGGGGGGGGGGGGGGGGCGGGGACAGGTTTCCACATAGATATTTCCAATAAATTACAACTCTTGACAAAACAGTGACGGTTGCAATTCCTAAAACTCGGGAGCAGTTGATAAATATTGTTTTGGCTGCATTTTCCCTGCATCACAAACTGAGACATGGTAAGAAAACATGCTTTGTCCTTTCAAAATGTTAAAAATGTAACTCAAAAAAATCGTTTTCTTTACAAATTCATTTCACGCTGCAGAATTCTTTTCCCCGCTGATGATGCTCAGCGACGAGTTTCCGGATACAAAGGAGAGTATTTGGAGTAGTGCATGGGGAGAAACCGGAGCATACGGCGACACGGGGGTAGGTTTTGGGGGTGTTTGGCAGATGAGTTTAGAACGTAACAGTCTATTAGGCCGTCTTCAGAGTCTCTTCTATTTGCCATAGAATTTCTTATTAAGCAGAAAAATGAGCAGGTTGACGTTGACCGTGGCTCGATCGAACAGCTTCATGACGGCCACGCCCTCGTACTGTAACTGCAGAAGATCCTGCGAAAGAAGAAACAAACAGGATTGTGATCCAAAGAAATCCATTTTAAAAAATGGTAGAAAGAGTTAGCTGTAGTTTTTTTTTTTTATAAATAAATGAAAAAGGAATGAATAAATGAATAATCAAAGAAAGGAAGGCAAATAACAGACAAAAAGGAAAGAAAGAAAAGGATACAAAGGAACAGAATCAATACATAATATAATAAACAGAAAAGAAAAGAGAAACGGAACTAAAAAAAAAAAATATACATAAAAAATGAAAGAGAAAGAAGGAATAAAAAGAGGGGATAAATGAATCGGATATAGCAAAAGAGAAGGGTGGAAAATGCAAAGTGGAGGAAAAAAGCCAAAAAAAAGAGAAACAAGTATAAAAGAAAAAGAATGGAATAATAATGAACACGAAACAAAAGGGGAGTAAAAAAGGAAGATGAGGAAATGAGAAGAGAATAGATGTGAAAATATAGGATACCAAAAACAACAGCACAAAAATAAAGAATAGAAAAGAAAAAATATAAGACAAAAGAGAAGTCAAAAAGAGAAACTCCGGAAAACAAAAGAGAAGAGAACAAATAAAAAGAGAAGAAAATAATCTTTTCTGTATTTCTAAAACTGATGCATCTTAAAGAGAGAACCGTAAACAAAAACATGCTTATTGATATACATTATTCATCTAATATCCTAAACATTAATAATAATATTAGAATATATTTTACATCAATAATATGCATTAATACTAGAATATATATATATATATATATATATATATATATATATAGATATATATATTTTAGAATATCTAATATCTATAATATAAAAAATGAAAAATAAAAAAACTAATGACATAAAAAAAAAAAAACCAAACCAAAAAAAAATACTCAAAACAAATGTACACACAGGATTTTTATTTATTTGTTTATTTTTTATAAAGAGAGTGATCGGTACCTGGTATTCTAACATTAGCGTCTCTAAATGGACTCCCATGAACTTGGCTTTAACGTAACGTCGAACACACACCCACAGCCTCCGACTGGGAGAAATCTCGAAAAAAAAAACAATAACGTTCTTAAACCTGTAAAAACAATAATAATAGTAATAATAAAATACAACTCCTTGTATGGCTTGAATATTTACACTATATGAGCAAAAGTATTGGGACTCCTGTACTTCTCCTTCTCCAGCCATATGTGCTTCTTTTCCCAGACTTTTTATCACAATCCTTCAGATGTGGGTAGAATAACATTTTTCCTTCACATGAAAAACTCACTATATATATATATATATCTATATATATATATATATATATATATATATATATATACACACACAACACACACACACACACACACACACACACACACACAAAATCATATGGTCAGGTGTCCACATACTGTATGTATGTATGTATGCGTGTGTACACACACATTGCACACACACACACACACACATATACATATACATACACATACATACATAACACACATACATATATTATACACAGACACACACATATATATAGATATATTAGATATATGATATATATATATATACATATACTATATATATATATCGCTATATCTACTATATATCTATATATATCTCCTCCTTCATTCATTCATTCATCTTCACCGCGTTAATCCGATCTTCCCATCGGGTCACGGGAGCCTGTGCCATATCATCAGGCGTCTATGGGCATTCTACCGCTTTATCCGATCTTTCCCTCGGGTCACGGGGAGCCTGTGCCTATCTCAGGCGTCTATGGGCATTAAGGCAGGATACACCCTGGATGGAATGCCAACCCATCGCAGGGCACACACACACATTCACACACACACATTCATATACTAGGGACAATTTTCCAAGGTGCCAAATCAACCTACCTATGCATGCATGTTTTTTGGACCGGGGGGAAACCGGAGAACCCGGAGAAAAAACCCCCTGAGGCACGGGGAGAACATGCAAACTCCACACACACATGACCGAGACGGGAATCGAACCCGGATCCTGGCGGTGTGAGGCGAACGTGCTAACCACTACGCCACCGTGGCCCATATACATTCTATAGATATACACACACACACACACACACACACACACACACACACACACACACACACACACACACACACACACACACACACACACACACACACACACACACAAATATATATAAATAAATCAGAAGTGAGACTAACTGGTTGGTTTGCAGATCCTCGATCTCGATCAGCACTCCCTTCTCATGTAGACGTGCTGCCGTGTACTTCTGTGATGCCTGCTTGCTCTTTTTAGCCTTGTTTTCTCCAGGCTTCTTTCGACACTCTGGGTTAAAAAGGATAAAAGTGTCTTGTTAGGTCCAAAAAGAACAAGATTACCTTCACACTTTCATGAAAAGACACACATGTATAAAACACTCACACACACTCTTTTTACAGTCTTGGACGTTTACTGAGCATATCACAACTTGGAGAGAAAAGGAAATGGAACAGAAATACACTCACTTGCCCTTGGCCAGATTGTCCATGCAGGTCTTGATGTACTGGTTGTAGTAGTCGATTTGTACATTGTAGAAACTGGTCTTAGAGTTCAGGGCAGTGTTGGTCTGCTGAAGCTTCACCAACTCGGCCTTCCTTCTCTGCCGATACCTCCTCTGATTTCTGATGTCCTGCGCGCAAATAAATAAATAAATTCTCTCTCTCTCTCATATATATATATATATATATATATATATATATATATATATATATATATATATATAGATATATATATATATCTTCCAAAAGTTCTGTGTGTCTGTTTACCACAAGTTCCATCTTTCTAACTGTCTATCTACCAAACGTTCTATCTTTCTGTCTGTCTATCTACCCAAAACTTGTCTGTCTGTTTATTTGTTTATCTACCAAAAGTTCTACCTGTCTATCTACTAAACATTCTATCTGTCAGTTTCCCACTAGTTATATCTTTCTCTCCATCTACCAAAACTTCTATCTGTCTGTCTACCAAATGTTATATATTTCTGTCTGTCTATCTATCTACCAAAACTTCCATCTGTCTGTCTACCAAATGTTCATCTTTCTGTCTGTCTGTCTGTCTGTGTGATTGGGTTTTGCAGGTCTGATCCAGGTCTGGTTCGGTACCTTGGCTATGTCATTGATGAGATCCTGGTATCGGTTCTCTGGCTGTACTTTGCCGAGTTCCGCCAGCCTCTGCAGGTTGCTCCTAATCTTGTCCTTTTTCCCCTGCAGCGTGAGACTGTCATCCACCACCGGCTTGGCCTGCTTCATCTTCTCAGGGGTCTTGGCGTCTCGGATGGCTCGCCGCTGCATGGCCCGTTGGTACTCCACCTCCTGAAGAGCACACAAATCCGCAACAAGGCATCGGTGAACATATCTGTCCTTATCGGTCTTCTGTACGTTGTATTCCTGACGTTTATTACCTGCTCCTGAGTTGCTGCAGTGTCCAGGATCTCTGATAGCGTTTCTCCAGGCTGGAATCGGATCACGTCCACAATCAGCCTCTTGGTGCTTAAAAAAAAATTATTAAATAAATTATTTAAAAAAAACATAATAATATTTTGAACAAAAGAGATAAAATTAAGCTTATATAAGAAAAAAGGTTATATAATAACTTTATATAATAACTTCTTATATCAGAAAAAAAGAATGGAAGTAAGAAAGAGAACAAGCTGATCAGATAAAGTAACGAAATCATAAAGAAATCAAATAAAGAAATCATTATCAATTTTTGAATCGTGAAGGGAAATTTATTATTAAAAGTAAATAAATTAACAAAGAAATATATAAGAAGTGTGTAATGCTGAATGGTCAAGAAACAATTAGTGCTAAACTGATTTTCACTTTTCACACATTAGTATTATGTAAAGCTGCTTTGGGACGATGACACATTGTAAAAAGCGCTTTATAAATAAAATTGAATTGAACTGAATTGAATAATGACGCATCAGTTGAAATCTCAGCAGAGTTCTTGGAGAGCAGGACTTACTTCAGAAGGAGAGTCTTGGAGTCGGTTTCGGCGTTGGCTTCACCAGGAACATCAAATTTGTTAGTAAGCGTTAGTGAGACTTCTGTCTTGCCCATCATTTCCTTGTTTGGGTCGTCAGGTGGCAGTGGGTTCTCTCCTGTATGTGACAATGGGGGGGATGATGAACAAAGTTCACTATCAGGCACTGATAGTTGATCACTGGAACGATCGGCAAAAAATATCCGTACAATAGTTTTTCTGGGTTGAGTTATACAGTACGAGAGCGGCATCTAGAGGTGAATCGCTGTCTATTTAAAGCAGGGCTATTCATTCATTCATTCATTCATCTTCTACCACTATATCTGATCTTCCCTCGGGTCACGGGGAGCCTGTGCCTATGTCTGGCGTCTATGAGCATTAAGGCAGGATACACCCTGAATGGAATGCCAACCCATAGCAGGGCGCGCACACACATTCACACACATTCACACTAGGGACAATTTTCCAAGGTGCAACCGGAGAACCCGGAGGAAAAACCCCATGAGACACGGGGAGAACATGCAAACTCAACATGGCCGAGTTGGGAATCGAACCCGGACCCTGGCGGTGTGAGGCAAACGTGCTAACCACTAAGCAGGGCTATTGAATTAGTTTGTAATATAAGAACCTATATGTTGTATTTTTGCACCTCAAGACACCCAAGTAGGCTTTTTCTTCATTAAAACATGTTTATATGTTGTATTTTGAAACTACATAGTATCAGTGTGTTGTACAATGGGCTTTTTTTTAACAAACATATTCAATTGTATTTCGAAGCATAACAAAATCAGTTCATTGCTAAAGTAGGCGTTTCTCTATTCAAACAGGTGCATATGTTGTGATTTAAAATTCTTTTTTACGATCATTTTGTAAAACTAGGCAGTAGTAGGGTTTTTTTATGGGGAAAATGCGAAGAAAGAAACATAAGAAATGAACAAAAGTCATCATCCATCATCGTTCTTCGCCATTTTCTGACTAAAATAAACTTTATTCTAGATATGTCTTTGTCACACTTTGGCTATTTGGTGGGCTGGAACAAATGACCTCGGGGGTCAGGGTTCGGCCCGCAGGTCGCCAATTGAATAGCCCTGATTTTAACTGTTTTTATTCATTTTGCGAGTTACTTTTTGCTTTAGTTTGAATGCATGTCTTGTTTTCTTGAATATTTCTTAATATAATCAATATATTAATTTCATTTAGCACTGTCATGAGTACCCCCTTAGTAACTCACCGATCAGAGACTCGATCGTCGGCACCTCTCCCAAATCCTCCAGGAGCTCGTGAATTGGATCGTTGTGCTCGGGAGCGATGGCGTCCTGGTGATCTAGCAAGAGCTGTGAGAGGAAGGGGGAGAAAGAAAAAAAAAAAAGATTTCCGGAGTCATGAAAACAGACCTTAAAAGCAAGACGGTGTGTGTATGTGTGTGTGTGTGTGTGTGTGTGTGTGTGTGTGTGTGTGTGTGAAGGTGCAGAAAGAAACGGACCGTGTGGGTGTTGATGATCTCGCCGATGGAGATGTAAATAACAGGCTTGCTCACAGTGACCAGGTCTGAGTACTGATCCACATTGAAGCGGTCCTCCAGCGATGGGACGTCACAAGCGGCCAAGAAAAAACGTCTGGGGGAGCGGGGGGGAAAAAAAAAAAAAAAAAAAAAAAAAAAAAAAAAAAAAAAGATTATAAGATATAAATCACAAACTGAGGAACAGAAACCGAGCTGGATGAAAAGCACCGGGAGGGGGGTGGGGTGGGGTTAAGAGACCAACCTGAATTTCTGGTAGGAGTTAGTTAGGTACTCGTTAATGGGGTTTAGATGTGCGTTGTCGCCGAGGAACATCTTGTTCGATGCGGCGTGTTGCAGCATCTTGGCGATGGAGCCCAGGTTGCGCCGCTGATCGGTGGTCAGCTGACCTCCGGCTGACATGTCGATGATGTCGAAGGCGTCGGGAGCCACGATGGCGGGATTCATATAGCGGTAATACAGCAGGTTTCCGACGATCTGTGGAAGAAAAGCCGAAGACGATGCTATTAGATATCTGCATCTGGAGATTATGCAGGGTTTATGGGCTGAGCAGAAAACAAGGCAGAGAGCATGTGTGTGTGTGTGTGTGTGTGTGTGGTGTGTGTGTGTGTGTGAGAGAGAGAGAGAGAGAGAGAGAGAGAGAGAGAGAGAGAGAGAGAGAGAGAGAGAGAGAGAGAGAGAAAGAGAGAGAGAGACAGCGCACAGGTGTGGCTCACCTGGTGTGTACAGGAATGGAGAAGCGTAAGCCTCGAAAAAGGAGTGAAGGTAAGGGCAAAAAGGGCAGCTGGAGCCAGAAGAAGACAAAAGACATAGAGACAGCACTCAGAATTGTAAAAAAGGGAGGAAATGAAGCACCACAGATGAAGGTTTTCATCAAGCACAGGTTTAGGATAATGAATTAACAATTTAAAACACTAATACTTTTCATTTTTTGGCCTTACAATTATTCCCAATTATGAATGTGAACGCTGTCTGCACCCCAGGCCTCACCAACCTCCCATAGCACACTCTGAAATCTAATGAGACGTCATTCACAGCTTATGAGATCTTTAAATCTTTGTTTGGTGTCAAAAATTTAAGCTGAAGAGCACGAAGTCTACAAGAGCCAAATCACAACAGGAGCTCTTTTTGGCACACTGACTTATGAAGGTTGTGTGACTGTGCGTGCAGCCATGTGCAGCCATGTGCTGGCGAGCTACAAAACTAGTCTCATTAACATGAACATGAATCTGTGTGGGCTTGAAAAGAAGAAGATGACCGGCCCAGGTGGAAAAAGGAAGAAAACATGCGCACGACCATGTCAAGACAGGAGGGGCACGGCATTATTTAAGGGATTATTTTAAGCACAAACCTTCAGAAGCTCGTCCTCTGTGGCATCGGGGAACTTCTCGTTTAGCGTGTCCTTCAGCACTTTGGCGATGAAACGCATCCCGTAGCTGCAGAAAAACAAAAGTCGATCACTTTTCAGACAGAGAGGAGCAGGAACGCCGTTGATTTTATACCGAGGAGGGCTGCGTAACAGGCCGGGGTGTGAATATTCAAATACGAACCAGAGTGAGATAGATAAAGAAGGCACTTACGGGATTTTATCGACAGAGACTACAATGGCTGACAGGAATTTGTCCGTCACTGTCCGCATGTTCTTAATGGAAGCTTCCAGGCGGTTTCGAACCTCTTCGTGGCTCATGGCTTGCTCTGGTGTTACATCGTAAGGCAGCTTGCTGTTCCGGAGAAAATATAAGTGTTTTAATGACTCGGGGAAATTATCCAGTGTACACATGTGGATCCTCTCTACACCGTCACTACAAACTTGGAGGCACATAATTTTACTGGACGTCTCCGGATAAATTTCCCCTACACATATCCTTCCGATCTGTCGTCATTACGAGAGCGGCCTCTAGTGGCGAATCACCAACACTACATGCCGTTTGTTTTAACTGTGCACTGTGAACTATGCACTGCATAGAGAGAGCTATATTATATTTATTACTCATCATTTATTAATTATATAATTACTTTGATCAAATAATATATTTAGATAAGGCAGGATTATGGGTCAATGCACACACACACACACACACACACACCACACACACACACACACACACACACACATGATGTTTTGGACACAACACACACAACACACACACACACATCGAACACCCAACGTTACACACACATACATATATATATATGCCCCACATGAGGCACGGGAGAAACACACACACACACACACACACACACACACATATACATATACATATACACACACACACACACACACAAACACACGTATATATACACATACATATATAGAGAAGGAGGAAAAAAAAAGAAGGGATGAAATTTTGCTTTTTCCCGGTCTTGCACCACAATTCCCCCCAATTAATTAAAATTAATAATGCAGCAATGCAAACCTTGCTTCTCCAGTTTGGGACTCCATCTGGTTCACCCAGGACTTGTAAATATCCACCGGGTCAGTTTTGATGTTGAGCGTCTTGTCGTCCATGATTTCCTTCACGACCGGAGACAGGATCTGCCTCAGAGCGTTCTGACCTCGAGCTCCTCTGTTGAAGCTCACCACCATTTTGATGACGGTAGGGTTTCCGGTTACAATCTCCTGGATCTGGTCCACTTTGGATCTGTTCAAATAGGGGTCAGGGTTTACTCTTGACTAATCAAAATGCTCCATGGCACTACAAATATAGGGCTGATAGAAAGACATGAAAGATTGGATCTTACTTGATTTCCTCTTGCAATGCTGTTTTGAAAAGCTTCAGCAGCAGGTACTCTTCACGCTGGTTAGATGCGTAGTTATATAGTGTGAAAATCACAGAGTCCATGAATTTTGTGGACTTGTTCTGGGGCATTTGGAAGATCAACTTGGCCAGGTAGGTGGGATTAGTCTGAGGAATAAAGATAAACACATTAAAAATGATTTCCATTTTCCCCTCCCAAAGAAAATTTCTAAATAGCAACACCTTCAGGAGGAAAGATGGTACCTGCAAAAGGATAGAAAAGGTACTGATAGGCTTCCAGCTTGTCTCGCTTCTCTTTGCTGAGAGCCTTCAGGCCTCCCTTCTGCTTGTTCATCATCATGAGGTTGGACAGCTCGCCCTTGTTCTTCTTGGTCAGCTTCTTGCTGTGCGAGACCACCTCCTGCAGCGTGATCTTGTTCTTCACCAGAAGGCCGATCTTGATGTCCATCAGGTTGAGGTCATTCTCCAGCTGCTGGTTAGAGCGGATGTTGGTGATCACTTCCTCCTTCAGGCGCATCAGTTCCAGCTCTTCTTGGAAGTCCTGGTCGCTGTGGTCCAGCAGGTGCACGAATTTACGCACAACCGCCATCGGAGGATCGTCGGCATTGACTGTTTGATGAAAGAAATTGTAAAATATGGATATCAACGAAACCAGAACCAAGTCTAGAAGGAAAGATTTCCGATGTGACTTACTCAGTGTCTTGTAATCGTCCCGCGCTTTGTTGGCCCGGATGAACGCCTGGATTTTCACCACTTCATTTATCTGACATTTTAGAAGAAAGTGGTTACAGTTCAGATTAATAACTGTACTCACATTTGGATTAAGCAAATGTATTTAAAGCAATTTTAGATAAAATGCCTGCTTGGTTAAATAATATATGAAATATTTTATAACAAATCAAATGCAATAAACTTTATTATTATTATTATTATTATTATTATTATAATTCAATTGTATTAAGAATAAAAAAAATCCCCACTAAATTAAAATTTTGTATTTAACTAAAATTAAATAAAGGGAAAATGTAACTAGATAGTCTTGCATTTGCTAGGCCCCATTTGGGTAATGTTTGTTTTTACAGTTAAGGTTTAATTTTCTATGTTCTACTTATTTACGCAAACTCTAACAAATGTCTTCATTACTTCCATCCTGCATATATTCTGTCCCCTAATACGTGGAATTGAGAAATTCTTGAAGCTGGACATAAAACATTAAAGAAACCAAAGCGCTAGCATTAGCAGCTAGACACCTCCTGGATAGCGGCTAATGCTAGCGTTATGCTATCTTTAGTGTTTCAATGTATGGATAAAACAAATCATATTTCCAGTACAAAGTGAGTAGCCACAGTGACACTGCGCTAACTTTAGTTTCTGTTTATACCCCTGGCATTGATTTCAAGTTTACTAATAAATAAATAAAACGCAATCAAAGTTCATGGACTAAAGAAATAGCAGCCCATCACTTCCTGAGGGAAATCATCTTTATAACATATAAAATAATTGCATCCAGTACCCTGAAATCTCTGTGCCGAAAAGATTGCATATGAATACACTTGTAATATTATACTTGCTATATACATACATACATACATACGTTATATATAAACAGGCAGTCTGCATTGTTGTTTAATAGGGATGCTGAGGAACCAGGTACTCACATGGTCTTTGAAATACTGCAGGCGATCTCTGTACTTTTTGCGAGCTTGGTGCATCCTCACCATCGACTGGATCTGAAACGATCAAAGCAAGAACACAAACGTGAAATTCCTGGAATGGCCTACCGTACTCTCCTGTTGATGCTTTTAGACATATTAACCGAACCTTCACAGCATCTTCAGTGTGATCCTTGAAGTACTCCTTTCGCTCATTGAAGGCCTTTCGCTCTTTGTAACCCTTCCAGTGGGCCTGTGGATCGAACGCAAGGCAAACATCACACCCCCTGGTCAAACACCAATCCTAACAAGGGCGGTTATACGCCGTCCGGTACTTACCTGGATGCATCTGATGGCCGGATCCTGTGACTCCAGGAAGCCGACGCGCTCTTTCAAGTTGCGCCTCAGCAGGAAACCTCGGCATCGAGCTTGCAGCTTGGCGATCAGACTCTCGTTAGCCAGCCACAACTGCTCCCGGTTGTAGGCTGCAGTCACGCCTGATACGACCGACTAGACGTGTAGAAACACGAGACGGTCATGTTGATTTCAGTCATGTTTTGGTACAGTTGGTTATACATCAAGGGTTTAAAACTAATTTGAAATAAAATGTCCATTTTATTTTCAAATGTTGCTACATATAAAATGGATGTTTAAATATTCCTGCCAATTGTTAATATATATATATATATATATATATATATATATATATATATATATATATATATATATATATATATATATAGCAGAACTGCTGGAGTCGACTATGCTGCAGAAAATACCTTCTCTCAAGAAGGACAGAAGATTATCAGATACATCAAGGCTGCAGTGTAAATAATCCCCCTATAGTCGTCGCATAGATATTTCCCAACGTACCTGGATCTCGTCCTTGTTTAGCTGCGTATTGTTTTGTACAAATTCTGACGGCTCGTCCCATGTGCCCTGTCTCGTCTCCAGGTTGTAGTAATAGTTGTAGCCTCCTTTCACCCAGTGCTGCATCCATTCGCTACCATTATCACCTAGGAAACACAGCCGTTGGTATTAAATCCGCTCCAAATCAATCAATACATCTTATCGTGCTTTTTACACCCCCAAATGTTCAATGTCACATTTCACACACCAGATTTCTCCCAATAAATTCATTAACATAGAGTTGATTGTGATAATGTAAATGAAAATGAATAAATATATTGACGTGTGGGAATAAAGAATAAATGAGCTTTGTTAAAGTACTTTTCTCATAAACTACTATAAATGGCCACTGTGGAGGGACTTTTTGAACGCACGGTGTGTGTTTTCTAATGTAACATGCCAACTAAATGCACTAATTAGGTATAGTTTTCACCGATATTCTTGCAATTTCAGGGATAAACATTTCAATTATTCTCAAAGGCAAATAAATGGCTTACCCGTATGAAGAGACCTCTCTTATTTTCTCTCTCTTATTATTACTGTTATTATTAAAGAAAAAGTACTTATTGCTCGATTAATCGATTGAATAATCGATTACTCAAACAACCAATAGCAGCACCCCTACTTAAAACGGCATAGAATTTTACTACCCAAATCCAAACCCAAGACGTCGATATTTCATCAAATCCCCAAGGAATAAATAATGAATTTAAAATCACACATACATGAAATGACCATCAAGGCAATAAGGATTCGACTATCTAGTCACAGACACCCGTGCAGTTCTCACCCTCGTTCTTTTTGTCCTGTTTGATCTTAGCCAGGTCATCCTGATAGGTCTGGGCGCACTCCGGCGTCACCCCGTACAGACTGGCTCCAGGTGTGCGTAGAGCCGCCAGCGTCTGGCTCGCGTCCCCGGCGTCTACAGCCTCATTAATGGCTTGGATTGCCTGAGAGACTGTCAGAGTGACAACATTAAAGCCAAAGAAATGAATGAAGGGCTGAAAATTATATGAGCATGAAACTATGATGAATCCTTTCTTACACTGCAGAGCCTCTTCGGTGTCTCGGTTAGCTTGGAAGATAGCTTCCTGGATTTCGTCCAACCACAGCACTGCTGATGGATCCTGCGTCTCCTGAAGCGAGAGGAAAAAATGTGGAGTGTTAAAATAAAGAACTGAAACAGCAGTATCATAGATGAATTCCTTCGCAGCACCGGTACTTAACATGAGCACAAGGTTACGCCAATAGGGGTGTATATAATATTTTTCACATAGTATGCAAACTCTTTGTTGGGGTATGTGGGACAAGGAACCCCTCATGAGCTTTGACATCTTCGATTTATAAATCACGCATCTCTGAGGTACGAGTGTAACCCCGAATTGTGGAAATTTTCCTAAGTGAATAGTGACTTAAAGTCATACCTAATTTCCAGACATGAGCCTGAAAAGTCAAACTAAATAGCGTTAAACGTACCCTCTCTCTCCCACCAATATTGATTATGGGGCCTTTGACCACCAGGAGGCTCTGTTTCTTCACGATGGCACGTTTGGCCGGCATTTTTTTTTTTGCTCTCCCTCGGCTGCGATGTGATTGGGCTGTCTTATGCATAGTTCTGCCCCATAAGCTGCTCTGTGATTGGATCATGAAGCTATTTATGAAGCTTTAATACAGTGAATGTTTGTTTTTGGAGGGTTTTTTCTGTTGATTTTTTTTTTCCGCCAGCAAAAATCTATAAGGAACGGCTGGTACGAATTGTGGCACAAAAAACTAAAATTACGCTTTGACTCATAGTAGGACAATTTTATACTTTAGGCACTGATACTGCAGTAATTAATTACTGCACTTTTAATCCTAAAACAAATCACTTCAAATAAATTCACTGGAATTGACTCTATAATCTGCTACAGTAATCTCTTGCTACATTGGATGAAAAGGAAGTGGGCGGGGACCTTGTGGTTTCCGCCATGAGCACATGTCATTCCCCCAGTGGCCTGACAGTGCTGGCTGTTCAAAGGAACTGGAGGGTGTGGTGGGGAGCTACTAAACCACTGAGAAATAGAAAAATCGTGCCGTTTTTCTGCACCAAAAGTGAACTATCGCTGCGATTTAATTGTTTTTGTTCATGATTACAGGTGGTATTATGTAATGGGCTGTGTGGCTGAAAGTTATTATGTCTTCAGTCAGAAACATTTGGATTGTGCCCAACGCGGTATTTGTGGAACAACTCCACCGAACTCTTCTATAACACAGGGTGTAACAACAACAATAATTATTATAAAGACTGCCAATCATAATTAAGAAAGTAAAACAGGGTGGGGCCAGACTGACTTTCTATTCAGGGTCCACCATAGAAAATATGTATATGTATATGTATATGTATATATATGTATATATATATATATATATATATATATATATCTATATATATATATATATATATATATATATATATATATATATATATATATATATATCACACACACACACACACCATACAGACAGACTGACAGACTGACAGACAGACAGACAGACATTTAACATTTCTATTCACAGCCTCAATAAAGCTTTCATAATGAAAAAAGCAACAGTTCATAAGATGCATGTCCAGATTTCGATCTCAAAGGGCCAACAATCTGGTTTACACCTGCAGACAGACTGTAATCGAGCTCTTCGCTTGCTTCAGCTGCAGAGCACATGACTTTGCAGAAGCTGAAATGGTAAAAGTTCTAAGAAGCAACTTCCTCCCAAAGAGACTTCCTATGTCCCAAGAACATCTGGTAGACTCGAGGATTTTCAAAATAAATAAATAAATAAAAATAATGACACCCAGGAATCTCCAGTCAGAATACGGTCAGAGCTGAAAAATGCTCAGTGTAATTTGTGCCGCTGGAGGAGCCGAGTTTTGTCCTTTTAAGGCAGCGACGAAGTCATCAGTCTGTTATTTCCTACCGTTGTGAAAACCATCATATAAAGGAAGACTTTGTTTTCATTGCCTTGGCTTTTCTTTTTTTTTTTTTCATCCTGTGTAATTCAAAAGTGAGACCAAGTGACAAATAAACCCTAGAGAACACACCAGATATAAATCAGAGGACTAAAATGGACAATTGTGTGTAGAACAAGGAACAGCCTTCCCATCTGGGTTTATAAAAAAAAAAAAACTCAAGACTTGTGCAAACTCCCAGCAGCCATTGAGCAAATTTGGAAAGTGTCTTCATTGCACTTAAAGCATGATTACTTCACCCTCTTTCTCTCTCTCCCTCCCTCCCTCATTCACTCTGAAGTCTGGAGAACATTAGTAAACCAGGCCCGGAGATTTCGAACGTTCACCGTGTTCCGACTTCTCACCTGCAATGTCAGAACTTTCACTTTCTCAAACTCAGAACGCACTGGAGGGTGAAAAAGCAGACTATTTCTGAAGCAGGAAATCGGGGAGGGCTGAGACACACACACACACACACACACACACACACTGATGGTATGCATCTGGTACGGGCTTACTTTCCTCCGAGGGCGTTCACGAGTAATAGAACGGTTTATACAGTGATAAAAAGAGAAGGGAGGGTGAGGGGAAGACATGAGCACTGATGATGTGATCGTTCTGAAGTCATGGGTTTCCGAGTCATAGGATATGTGAAGTTAATAAAAGAACAGCACTGTATTTGTCGTAAAGATGGAAAAAAATAACGCTTGGTTACAAGTTTAAACATTAGGCTAGTTTTACAGAACAAGGTGCTTTATACTTTAAAACACAGAGGGTTAACGGCCTTGCTCAGGGGCCCCATACCTGGTAACATGGCGACGGCTTGAACTTATGACCTTTTGAACTGAAACCCAGATCCTTAACCACAGATCTACCAATTCAAGACCTCATTAATATTATGTTTGTGCCATTTAAGAGTCATTTTTAAATACCCTTCCCCCTAACGTCAATAAGCATGCAAGCGGTGCATAGAGAGGGGGGAAAAAAACCCTACGTGAGCTTTCTCTCTCCGAGCCTCTAGAAGTTTGTCGAAATAATGCTGAGCTATCGACGGGTCCACGTTGGTCAGCTTGGCCGCAGGGTGCTGCAGGGCCTCCAGAGTCTTCTTTGGGTCTCCCTCGTGGAGGGCCTCATTGATGAGGCCGATAGCGGCGATTCCTGAGGGCAAGACACGTCAGAAGGTCACGAAAGATCAGGACTAATTCGTTTTAGAGAATCAGTAGGAGGACTGCCGCGAGTGCGTGACTCACTCTCATGCTCTTCCTGAATAGCGCTGTTGACCTGATCCACACACGCCTGGATGTCGTTCCACGTCAGATACTCGCTGCCTTCGTCTCTCGCCGCAGCCTTCAGGCGCATCAACTCGTCTATGTATCTAGGAACAAAAATAAAATAAAAAAACCCTGGGTGACCTTAAAATTAAAAGACTTCTTATATCCGACACTATATGGAGGAAGGTTTGTTGACACCTGACCAGTCCATATTTGGTCCACATTTGGGTTTGGGGGTCCTAGTGCAAATGTAGGGAAAGTTTCATGCACCCACACTCAATGTCGTTGTATATAATTGTGTCTCTCCAACATTGTGGGAACAGTTTAGGGAAGAACAACATGTGGATGGAAAAGTCCAGTTTCCCAATACGTTTGTCTATATAGTGCATGTTTAATTGTTTAGCCTGAAGCAGCACTATTACAAAAAAAAAAGTGATGAATTTTTAATGACATTTTTAACATGGTTTAACATTGTATATACCTAAATATATGAAAGTACATACGCACACTGTAAAAGAACACGCTCCATGTTTGTGGTATGCATAATTCTATGCAAACAAAAACCATGTCCATGTCAGAATGGAGGCTGAAGACTCCCTACACAGTGTGTGTGACATCAAAATGTTTTCCACCTATTTTCATGTGCCTAAGCCTCCCCTCACGCATATGCATCAAAGATATCACACAAAATGTCACTGTTGTTTCCTCTATTAATAAAACTATCAGTCAAAATGGTCTTTTTTAATACTACTCATAACCCTGTGCTTCCACTAGTAAAGAAAAAGATAAGCCGGCGTTTCTGACCTCTGCGAGTACTCTCCCTCTACGTTGCTGAGGCCTGTAACGGAGCTGCTCAGCTGTTTCCACACGGCCCCTCTGTCTCCCACATTCAGCGCCTCGTTTATCAGCACCACCGATGACAGCATCTCCACTGCAACCAGCAGTTCCGGATGCGTGAGCGAACCCTGAGGAAACCGGATACACAGCTTAGTAAGGACATCTAAGCATGTCCATGCCAGTGCATGTGTGTGCGTATGTGTGGGTTTTCTGACCTCCGGGCTTTGCTGCTGCAGGCTGAAGAGTTCTCTCTGGTAGAGCTCGGCGGCTCTGGGGTAGACGGTCGGAAGCTGAGCGTCTGGATTCATCAGCTCGTTCACCGTGTCCTCTGGAACACCTTTCCTGATGGCGGCGTTGATCCTCTCGACAGCCTGAAGCACTGAGAGAGACACAATGTTCAGTCATCCTAAACGATCTGCGATAATCTCTCTCTCTCTCTCTCTCGCTCATATCTATATCTACATCTCTCTCTCTCATATACATATATATATATATATCATATATATATATATATATATATATATATATCTATATATATATATATACATAAATACATACACATATACATACATACATACACATATACACACACACACACACGCAAACAAAAGATTTGGATGTAGTCAAAAAAAAAACAATTCCTATAAATGGCAATTTTTATAGTTTAAACCCTAAATATTCCTGTAAAACACTTTAATTTCAAACTCAACTTAATAAATTTCCCTTAAAAAGAATGTAAAGATAAAAACGTGTATACTGTACAGTACTATACTACTGAGTCTCCTGCAGTTCATAATTTAATTTAATAAAATATAGTATAAATTGTATGTTTACCAACAAAATAAAGACTAAAATGAACGGCCACTCACCAACAATGAATGAAATGTAGGATTTAGCCTTAATATCATATATCGCCACAAAATCTGTATTTAAAAATTGTGAAGGATATTTTCCACGAACAATTATTTGTTATGGTTTAAGGAAAAATCTGCATACTGTATACACTAAAAGAGACATATAGTTAACGGGGTGCTAAGCAAAGACACAAGGAAGGTTCATACTCCTCTGATAGCTTTCCGCAATGCCATTGGCCGCGTCCACGCCGCACTGCAGCTCCTCTTTGGTTAACAGCTCTCCCGGGGCGTTCTGGCCCAGCATTAAACATAAGTTAAGAAACAGCCATGTAAAACAGCAGAGCTGTAGTTTATTTCCACCCGCAGTACCTGCTCCTTCGCTTCTCGGTCAGCCATGAGCTGTTTGAGGTACCAGCCTTTGTTCTTTGACTTGAGGGACTGCAGGCCGAGCGCCGGGGATGCAAGTGCCTGGAAAAGCTTGTCCTCGTCGTTGCCGTACAAAGACTGATCCACCGAAGTCAGCGAATTGGACACTGAGGACAACGAAAAACAAACAAAAAAAGATGATCAGGATGGTTGCCCAAGGATGACTAGAAATGCAAAACTCAAGGAGCTTACCTACCATTCACTTTATTGACGTTGCCCTGAATTTCAGCATGGGTCAGCAACTCCTCGTAGACGTCCCTTTCGGCATCCACGTTCTCCCCGATCTACACAACACACGGGTCATGTGAAATAATCTAAGCAGTGGATTAAGAAGAGATGTCCAGGTTCTTCTTCTCATACCCTTTTCCTGGAGTTGGCCACTTTCTCAGCTTTGGCCTGGAACAGAGTGTCTTGGTAGTCTTGTGCGGCGCCTTCGTCCAGGTTAAGCAGCATGGCATTGGGGTTCCTCATGGCGGCCAAAGTTCCCGCAGGCTCTCCATGGTCTATGGCATCGTTGATCGCGATCACCGCAGCGTGAACTGAATCAAAGTGATATTAGGAACGTCAAATTCGCTCGCACGTTCTACTCCACAATGTTTCTTATCTGCACACTTTGTTTAACTTCCTGGCAATCCGCCCTAAGATTTTTTCAGTGCGTGCAAAAGTACACATCATTTGGACAGAAATGTGAGCCAAAGCTCTAATATGAAACCTTGAGCCGGGATCGGATTTATTCCGAGGCCTTAATTCAGTATTTCGGGATGAAATGAACAATGAAATGAACATTTTCCCCACAGTCACAGCTCATAAAATGACTTTTAGGCAAAGGGTCCAAAAGTATCAAGAGTTTGTTCAGGTTTCACAAATTCTTCCTAAAAATACAACCGTCCCGACGTCCTGCGGATTTCAAAACGGTGTCAAATGTCAAGGATTGACCAAGAAAAAATGCCGAGAGCAGCAGGAATGACTGGGCATTCTACTAATCATGCCTTGGTGAACCAAGTCAGAGGAAAAACTCTCTTGATTCCGAGGTAAAATAGAGGGGATAATGGAGGGGATGCAAACTTTTGCACACAACCACATTTAATCTTGGTGATTTTTAGATGGAAGTATGTATAAGTAGGGAAGGGACATAAAGCTCACGAGCAGCCTCGTCTACAGATAACTCATTGGCGAGGATCCCGCCGATTTTGCTGAACGCCGGCATCTGGATGTTGTACTTCTCCAACTCGATCTTCATGTTGTTAATCTCCTCCTCTGAAAGAAACAAAGGGTGAGAGTTCAGTGTGAGAATACGAATATAAAATCCTTATAAGTTTATCCGTAATGAGTATTTTGGCAATGACGGTGGTCATGGGGGAAAACTCAGAGATGATCCGACGAAGGTACCTTATCCACCAAACTCATTCCATCCATTTTTATGCATTATAGGTTTGAGGACACCTGCATGTGCTTTTCGGACATTAAATTCCACATTTAGTCTCTATTTGCTCTCGTAATGATCTCACCGAAGCCTATGTACAGTACCATGTAAGGATAAACAAACAACAGTTATGTAACACATGTATCGCCATAAATTCGACAGACAGAACTCACATCTCGACATATAGTCAATGATGCGATAGGTTAAAATTACGATAGGATACAATATGATGTATGATACACCCCCTATTGCGATACAGTGCGATCCCATTTCAATTCGTCGTCAATGGAAAAATTCAATACAATTCAATACGCTACAGAAAGCTCGCCGTTATTTCCTTTGATCAGACGAAAACCAGAGAGGAGGGAAAAAAATGGGGGGAAAGAGGCTTTTCAGAAAAAAATGACCATAATATTTGGTTGCAGGGCGGCACGGTTGGGGGTTCGATTCCCGTCTCCGTCATGTGTGTGTGGAGTTTGCATGTTCTCCCTGTGCTTCAGGGTTTTTTTTTCCTCCGGGTTCTCCAGTTTACTCCCGGTCCAAAAACATGCACGGTAGGTTGACTGGCACCTTGTAAAAAATGGTCCCTAGTGTGTGAATGAGAGTGTGAATGTGAGTGCGTGTGCGCCCTGTGATGGGTTGGCATTCCATACAGGGTGTATCCTGCCTTGATGCTCGAAGATTCCCAAGAGAGAAGTCGGATAAAGCGGTAGAAGAGGAATGAATGAATGAATATCTGGTTGATGTGTCCTAATTAGAGACGTACAAAATGTTTGCAAAACGTCACCCAGACGTGCACTTCACTTCACAAAAGGGTGCGAGTGCTAATCTTAGAACGGGGATCTTATACTTTTGAAAGGTTCTGGAGGCATAAAGTTATTTATGGTTAACAAACAAAGCCGTACTTTCCCAAGTTTATTTGTTCCTTGAAAGGCAGAATGGCATCAGGAGTGAAATCATGTAACAGGGAGGGGAAGGGAAGGTGAACTTTTTTTTTCCTGGTAGTGAGGTCTGGATATTGTTCTTAGCATGTGTGTTAAAAATTATGATCCCCTGCCATGATCTTGGCACCCGGAGCCGGTTGGCTGAAGTGACGGGAAAAGCTTAGACAATCGCTAATGGCTTATACACGCCGAAATTCCACCGGGTCCTAGTTGCTTCCTGCTGTGAATAGAAAACAACTTCGAAGGGCCACTCTAGCACGGTGCGTGTGTTTGTGTTTGGGGGCGGGGGTGGGGGGTCTCTCACCTGTGAAGGTCACTTTGCCATATAGGTCCGAGATCTGCGGGGCCAGGCCAAGCTTGAACAGGTACAAGCTGTTCGGAAAAAAAAGAGAGAAAGAGGTTACGGGAAAAGGGGTGGGTTTTATTTCTGTACGTGGAATTAATCACTGTATGCAGCGAAGCATGGCAAAATATTTGTGCGATACGTCGCAGTTCGTTCACGGTCCACAGGGGGGCCGTTCAAATCAACTACTTCTGAGACACTGCTCTGTTTCGAAACCAAACCCCACCCTTGCGTTTTGTCCTACAGCACAACCAGGCCTACCCCTCGCCCCCGCTACACTGTGCAAGGTTTCCTGCTCTCATGAGGTAAGATTTATGGCCTGTGGGCTGTAGATCCACTCAGCACAGGACTGGAATGAGCTGCTCAAACACTGCGCTTGCTCCAGCTTTTCCACTGGAAACGGCGATTAAACGCACAACGAGCACTAAACGTCTCCACAACACACTCCAGCAAGGTGAACACTTACACCACGGGGAAAAAAAAACAAACAAAAAAAAAAAACTTACATGCAGCTCTGGAGTGTTCAGTATTCAGTATTGTAAAGCATAATTGAATAAGGAATATAGGATTTTTTCCCCTCCTCACAATCTCAGAAAGAACAAAACACAGTAAAAGCTCTGATGCAATAAATGCACAAATATACAACTATAAAAGGCCTGGAACATATACTACATGGACAAATTTGCGTGCTTTTTCTTACAAAATATATCTGGAAAACCTGATTAATGCAGAATACATTTCAGTTTGATCGTGTTTATTACGAATATAAATCAATCAATAACTCTAAAAGAGGCGAAATTAAATCCTTCAATGCAACATAGATGTATGCATGACATCTTTTCTTTATTCAGAAAAAAACTCATTTTTTGAGTCATTAAAAACACTATTACTTTAAAACATTTACAAGAATATTTAGTCTTCATGATATACATTGATTAGAGCATTTCGGAAAACTGTACATCACAGGCCGAAAGCTGTGTTTGAGGGGACGTCTACAGTAACACAATGAAACACTCTTTGAGTCCGTGGTGTGTAGAAAAGCAACTCAGAACAGGCCAAAACACGAAGCAGAAAGGTTAAAAAATCGATCATCAAAACTAAATAGCAAGGGAAAGAATATTGATTTTTTTTTCCTAATCTTCAAGCAGCCACATTTGTTGAACTGGATGTTTTTTGTGTTCTGCACCATTTTTTGTGCAAGCCCCTGCAACCGTGTGAAAGTCTCAGGATTGAGCTAGCCCCTACACGTCATACACGTCAAAACCAAGGCTCGCTTCCTGTACAGGTCTTGAATAATGGAATTCTTTTGACATCATAATAAAGACAAGTGAAATTGTGTGCAAGACTCCCATAACCAGTTTTAACAGCTACACACACACGTTCACTGTAGGTAAGGCGTGGAGGAGTGTGTGAGCAACATGTGCTGTACCTGAGTGCATGGATGCAGTAGATACAGCGCGGCATGTTCTTCCTGTCGTAGATATCAGTGGTCTCAGGATAGAAGATCTGAGGAGGGGGAGGGGGAGGGAAAACCGGAGAGCCTGGGAGTGAGTGAGTGAGCGAGCACTTTAGTGAGGGTTACACTGAGAACTCGCTATTGTCAAGGACACAAGCACTGAGCATTTAGGCAAGCTGGATCATGTTTTAGAGGTTTCTGAGGGCTGCTATGCACTCTGTAAAAGGATGATAGTGACTGTACTGTGTCTGGGTAGTTCAACCTGAATGAAAACCCTGAAATATTGACATATGCATGATATAGGTGCATACGTGTGTGTGTGTGTGTCTTTCTCTCCCTCACTATATACATACATATATACATCATGAGTATTACTCTACAGTTACCTTTTCCCTTATAAATATGTTCTCAGTAGCTGCATAATGCTGGAACCTGTTGCTTTAACTCAATTCCAATCATTAGACTGATTACTCCATCAAGTTAAAAATGCATTATGAAGTCATTCATCTTATTGCAGTTCTCTGCACTTCACTCATATTTACTCAAGATAGTGTTGGGTTCGGTTTGAGGGCAGTGTGCCATTTCCTGAACACTACCGGATATCAGGTTAGTTGAGCAGTCGCGACACGCAATCCCTCGTTCGAACTAAACGACCTAACCACTTCCTCGTTCGAACTAAAAACATGCGTAAATATATAGAATTTGAGAATTATGGATATGAAGCCATTTTGCTGGCTCGTTAAGCATTTCCCATCAGCTCCCCCCCCCCCCCACACACACACACACACACACACGGTCCACAGAGCTCTTACCTTGGGAAGGCCTTTATCAGCCATAGCGTTTAGCCACTGGATCACATTGTCTGTGTGTCTGAAGTGGAGCCCAGTTGCCTACAAGCACAAAAGAAATGATTAATTCCTCAAAGGTGATATAATCAGTATGTTGTCACCCTCTTGAATTGTTGTTGTTTCACCTTGTAGCGTGTCTGCTCACGGTCATATATCCTCTTCAAGGAAACGATGTGTGGGGCGAAAAAGTTGCCAAGCTTTGCCAGGTAGACGCCATTTCGCAGGCCTTCCTCCAGCTCGGTGGTGGGGGGGAGATCCTCGTCCAGACAGGCCTCCATCCAGCTGTGAGTGCACACACACACACACACACACACACACACAGAACAGAAGAGATTGTAAGAGAGAACATTCGGACCGAAGCCAATAATGCAGGGTGCTGCTTTAAATAATTTAAATAAGAAGACTAAAAGCTTAAGGCTTTAACGGCTTGCTCGGAGTGTGGGAAATATAAACACAGTGTTGGTTTGTAATGATCAGATTACATTAATGTGACTGAAGTATTTCCCACTTGAGAGCTGCATCTGAATCTTCCATGCGTTACAGCCTGCAACCGTTTCATCATATATTTCACTTCATTCCATGAAGTGAATGGAATGAAGTCTTTTATGGGAGAAGTAGTCTAATAGAAGTTGTTGTGTCAGGGAAAAGGAGAGAAGACATGATCATGCTGCCTCACAGCCGCACACGAAAGTGGAAGATGAATGATTTGCGGATGTTACAGAACAGAGAAGGTTGAAGAAAGTGAATTCCTACAGTAAAAGTGAAAGGTACAACCAGAACCAACCATTCCATACCATGAATCATGCATCATATTTGGAGACACTTACTGTCCGGATCCTGAGAGTATGTATAGAGCATGTTCTTCATGCTAAAGGAGGATTTTTTTCAATGAAAATAAAGCGGAATATCTGGATATTTTTTAGATTCGTTTGGTCTCTCAAAAACCATAAACCTTTAAAATCACTGCATGTCAAAATCCTCTGGAAGATGCGCACACAAAATATCCGAGACAGAACCGCACGACAAACAGAGACCTTTACACATGAAGCTGATGAACGGCCGAAAAAACATGTTGACCTCGCTGTAACACTACACTGAATGTCAAACACATACTTTCGTTATCGCAACAATAGCTATTCGGTTGCAAACGACATTCTTCTATTATCACCGCAGTCTCCTGCTAGAGCCTGGATCTTCAGGGTTTCCATGACCGAGGTGCTAAAATATGTCTATTGTTACCTCAAAACGCCTGAGGTGTTCGCTGATCACATTGTATTATTTCAGATGTCAGAATCCAGTAGTTCAGTCTGAACTGGATTGTGTATTTCATTAGCTTTAGAAAAAACATTGTGATGGGAGGATTCATCAACAAATCAGACCGACTTAACTGTTAGTTTTGCAACAATATTAATAATAACAATATTGCACAATGTGCTGAATCTGCCAAAATAACCTCTAAAACTAAACTTCTGCTGATGCACGGGAAAATTAAAAAGACTACAGTTTCATGTATGAAGGGCTTTTGAAGGAAATTTCTACTAGCGTTTAAAAAGCAAAACAAATTACAAGAAACACGGAAAAAAAAATGTATGTGATATCTTATGAACCCTACGTTCTAACAGGCTAAAAGTTACAAAAAGTGTGGACTTAAAGAAACTCGTAGGAAGCTCGTAGAAGTGCGTTCAAGCCAAGAACTTGTGCAAGTTAATTGTGCAAGTCAAATGCAAGTTAATCATTTCATTTTAATGAATAATTACTTATTTATTCTTGAAATATTCCTGAACCCCCAAGTTTGACCGCAAGTTTGATATCAACAACTGGGGATTTGTTTTTTAAGTTGAAGATTTATCAAGAATGAATGGAAATTTTGGGGAATTTATATACACTTCTATGGAAAGTTCCCAGTCGTGAAAATTCCTGGAATTTTTCAAACCAACCCTGGATAAGGGCGTTTGCCAAATCCCGTAAAAAGTCATATTGTTGGAGAATTCCTGTTTTTCATTACTCTACATTCACTTAAACTAATCAATCACACACGCAGAAAACTTAAAACACCTCAACAGACTTTTCCACACCAATTCCACATCCATGGCCTGGACGACAACTGAAAGGGATTGTATTTGCACACACACGTACACACCACATAAAGACAGCTCCAGGCCTTTCAGCTGCCCGGGAAACAGTCGTCCTTTCACTCCCTCACACCGGCTCTTACACACCCGTTTTTATTACTGACATCCCAGGCTGAAGCCACAGACACACACACACACACACCCATAAATTAGTCACTCCTATGAGCACGGCCTGCAGAACCTCGACGGTTTGAATTCACTAGGCAGCCACGTGCCAGGAGCTCCAATCGTGGCCGGGCCTGTTTCTAATTATTGTTTGTCTGACGAGAACGACATCACAGAAGACAATGTCAAGAGCCGAATATGAAACTACATCTGGTACTAAGCGGCTTCCTTTTCGCATGCGGCAGGAAAGCTTGAAGTCATAAAGATCAGAGGTCAATGTAATAGGAAGAGGATGAAGTGATGAGAGGGGTTTGCATGATTCATCGCTCGTTCAGAAAGCAGAAAAACAGAGAAGATCAAATTCGGTACGGAAGACACTCTACGCTGCATTTCACACGTATAGATGTGCGGAACCGAATTCCAACTTCGAGTTCATGCGACAATGTTCGCGGTATTAGAGGGGGCAAAAAAATATATCATTTCACTAGGGAAAATTGTAAAGCACAAAAAAAAAAAAAAACTCGACAGGGTTATTTTATGAGGTTATTACGAAGATTCCACCATTCCGCTGGTGCAGCACTGAAAGGAGGCGTGTTGAATTGTGTTAATTGGGTTTTTTGCTTTAGTAATGACATTCATTCTCTTGGCATGAGATTCCTGCCTGTTATACTGCGCTTCTCTCTAATATTGATATAGCCGTAGTGTCATTATAATGGTATTAAAAGGTCATAGTCGTAGTGTTAAAAGGCCAAGTGGGGAAACTAAAACACATACTGGCATCGTGAGATCACTGATTTTGTTGTTTCATGAATGCTATCTCTGGCTCAACTAATGCTCTACTGGACATAACAATAATAATAATTTACAAGCCAAGATTTTTCTGATGAGCAGGATTGTAGAAATGATGCGCGTTATGGAAATGTAGGGGGGCGTGGTCTCAGTAGACTTTGATGAATGTGACTGATGAATGTACGAATTAGAAATTCTATTAAATATGGTTGCTTTACCCAAAATGATCCTGCACGATTTTGTAAATTCCCCAATTTATTCCTGTTAATTCCCATGGAGCGTTTCCAGTATTGAAAACGTCTGGAACTTCTGCAACCATAGTAATAAAGCAGACGTGGGCTTCATACAGACAAACATGTAGGAGATGCAAATTAGTGGCGAGAGTTATGTGACTACATTGAAATATAGAGGTGAAGGCCACACCGGTTCTTCTGTCTCTCTTTCTCAACTCACTTTTCTTTTCTTTTTTTTTCTCATTTAGTATTATAGACATACAATACTGTTGTTCAGGATGTGTTTGAGCAACTGTAGATCCAAAGTGTCTTTCAGAATTCCTGAAAGTAATGCTGTGCCAGACTTCGTGCCACACCCCAGACAGAGAAAGAAAGGAAGAAAGAGAGAGAGACATATAAAGAGAGCACACAAATACATGAGCTCATGAGGAACAGAAAAAAAAGGAGAAAGTATGAGGTATGAGGCAATCCTCCACACTTTATACTCCAAGAGCTCTGCATTCTTCCTGGTTAATCTTCCAGCAGGATTCTGTAGATCCTTTCTCAGCGTATAAGCAGTGTCTTTACTGGAACGTTAAGTCACAAGTCACTTCTCTATTGACGTAGTAGGTTAACACACGGAAAAGGAGAAGTTATCGGGTGAACCAATCTTCTTGACTGCGAAGCAAAAAACTTACATAAAACTTGAGGAAATGCACTACTTTATCTGTATACACAATATAGTTTTTGGAGGCAAATAATTTTATAGGATGTCATTTGGACAAACGAGGAGACCCAAACCTGGTCCGGCATCACAATACTACTAGACTCCATCCAACTCTGCCTTACCTCAAAGTACCCCGCTCTATATAATCCTACCTTACCCCAAACTACCCCACTCCATGTTACTCTACCGTACCCTAAACTACCCCAATCCATCTTACACTGCCTTACCCCATTTTACCCTCATTTGACACAAACCCTATTCTACCCCACCACCCCATCTGTCCCACCATACTCCGCCCACACTACCCTACTACAATCTACCCCACCACAATCGATCATAATATACCCTACCCCAATCTAAACAGCTCCACCCCTCTCTTCCCTGCCGCAGTCCACTCCACTCAACACTACTCTAATCTTCAGTAATCTACCCCACTCTATTCACAGCTTGCCATGGACTTCTATATACCAAACCTAATAACAAATAGCTAATAACAGACAACTTTTATAAACATTTATTTAACTAAATAAATTGTGGATCTAGTGTAGCTTTCTTTCAGACGAGCAATTTACTGACAGGGGGAAAGCCTCGCTTAGGTCCGAGAGCTTTGGCGTTTTCTCAGAAACACGACAATATCACTTTGACCGAAACCCATGAGATGACAGTTAGAAGAGGGGGGGGAGGAGAAAAAAAAAAGTTAGTTCTGTTTTATCATATTCGACACTGGCCAAAAATGAGTAAGAGTAAGTTCTCTTTTTTTTTTTTTTTTAATCATTGTTGTCCGATTGCTGTGTTATAAGATACATAGAAACACTTTGGCACTATATAGCATAATAAATGGTGAAAATCTACAAATGGAGGGCGGTGGAGAATCTTCTAGACCACGAAGTGCTTTAAAAATGTATAAAAAGAAAAGAAACAACTTCTGGCGAGGCTTTTATGAGAACTACAGCATTGATGGAGCAGCAGAAGCAAGTACTGATTACTCTCTATCTGTGGCCGTACTCTATTGTCTAATGTCTGCGAGATGGTGTAAGGCGTCTAGACGGCAAGTCATTCTCACAAAATAACTATAATCAACCAAATTAAGTCTTAAACTATGAGAGACCATGTTAGATGAGACCAATGAATAATTCTAAAAGGCAAAGTAATTGAATAAATCACAGCAAAGCTTGGTGGTGGAACGTTTAGTGTTTTAAACCCCGAGAGCGAAGGGGTTAAAGTGGAGAGAATCATTATTACTTGTGAGAAACCTTCAACTTACAAACTTAAAAACCAGCATGTTTTCCACACACATATCCAGAATTGCATCCTAAAACTGATTCGCTGCCTTTTTTAATATAAGGAAAACATTTTTTACACTTTAAATGAGTAACATGGCTCAAAAGACCCAGATTTTTCTTCCAAGATCACCAAGACAGCTGTGTCCTGCGTGCTCTCACAGATCAGAAGCACAGCTGTGGCCAGATGGGGGGGAAAAAAAATCCACGGGATCAGAAGTGACACCGTCTCACGCCCACAAAGTGTCGTGCGAAAAAAAACACAAACGATAGAATGAACAGAAAGTTGACACTTGAGGCAAGGGCAGGCAGGTCAACCCACAGCCTGAGATTCAGACATTCAGCAGACCTTTCCCTCGCTCTGGGGCCAGGTGGAGACACCCAGCACTGTATATCAGTGTGTGTGTGTGTGTGTGTGTGTGTGTGTGTGTGTGTGTGTGTGTGTGTGTGTGTGTGTGTGTCTGTGAGAGAGAGAGAGAGAGAGAGAAGGATGAAGTAGGGATGAAGGGAGGGGGAAGACAAACACCAGGGCGTGTGCCCTTTCCTGCTCAAACAAGCAAGTGAGCTCTGGGGAATCGAATGTGCAAGCAACAGAGCTGCAATGTTTCAGTCACAAAGACACACCAAGCATGGCAAGGCAAACATCCCTCTATCTCTATCTCTCAGCAAAATGACATCAGGATTGATATCACCTTAAAAAATTAATTAATTAATTAATACAAAAGAGGTGTAATACATTCATTCAAAATTCCTTCCATCCTTGGGAGTATGTTTACAAAAAAACTAAAAAACAAGCTGACAAATAATCAAATAATATTCATTTCCTCTTTAATAAACTTTCTTTCCAGAGTGCATTATAGACTTGAAACTGATCAGTCAGCCTCGCTGTCTAGTTACGTTTCCGCCATTTGGCAGATTCACTTGTACTTAGCTCATTCACACAACTGCACAACTGAGCAGGTATGGGTTAAGAACCTTGCTCAAGGGCCCAGGAGTGGCTTCAGGTGTGGATGGAATTTAAACTCATGACCTTCGGATCCAAAGTCCAATGCATTAACCACTAATCTTCCCCTGTGTGTTTGTGCATATTTGGTTTTATCGCTTACTTATATCAGCATCCATGAAAACAAGCAGTTATATAAATCATACATATATACACCCACTCACCCCCACTATATATATAGTGAAAAGTATTGGGACACCAAGATGACCTTTTCTACCCATATGAGCTACTTCAGCTAACTGTTACCTCAAAGTTAGAGTTAAACAATTGTCCATGACATTAAATTTTCCATGACTACATTTACATTTACATTAGCAGACGCCCTTTAGCATTAAATTTTCCCTTCACTTGAGACTACGAGACCCAAACAGCTCACATTGAGATGAATGTGAAAGCTGACTGCACCCCCAACACCCTTGTGTCTGAATAAGTACAAGTATCCATGGTACAGATTGGTGTGTCCATCTAGCTTTCAACCAGACAATTGAACAGCATATCTAATATATAAAATCCCTGCTTTACATTCCTATTAATCCTCTGAGAAATTTCAACATGCATTCCTCCTTCCTCTCCTAAAAAGATCAAACCAGTTTCATTTTTCCGGCCACACTGTTCCAACAGACCCCAGCTTCACATACTCCGTTCTGACCTGATCTCACTTATCCATTATTGCCACGCATCCATGTTTCAGGAAAAACTCCACGAGCAATGTTTGCTATCATTATCAGTATCATAACGGCTTCCAGTATTCCATGGCAAGACAATGTTTTGTTTTTTTCCCCCTCAGAGATGTTTACACAAGAAATAAACGGAACGCCGTTACGCTGAGGGCAAGAACACGCGCTTAATTCAGCGTTGAATCAAATTTTGGGAAAAAAAAGTACACATCCTCCACATTGTCCTTTATAGAGCTATAGTACTTTGAGCCAGTCACAACGCGTAACAGGAAATGATTTTGTAATAAGAGGCAATTCTCTCAGCAGAGAAATGAAGATACAGGCTGGTCAAATGCTGGTTCCCCTTTTATTGTCATAAATAAATTGTTTGTTTGAGCTTTGAATTCCTCTCTTATCAGGCAGGATCACACTGCTTATCTACAGCAGGATAAACTATTCTCTAAACTGGCGGTTGCCATATGCGTATATAAATAAATAACACTTACTTATATACACATACATCTATCCATCTACATATACACACACATATTATATATATATACATATTATATATATATATATACATATACATATATATACATATATAGATATATACACACACACACACATATATATATATATATATAAATATATATATATATATATATATATTTTTTTTTTTTTTTTTTTTTTTTTTTTTTTTTTAAAGGGTTGTCAAAGAGTTAATAATGCGTTAATACATATTCACTTTAACAAATGTTATTAATGAACAATGCGTTGTGTTGGAGAATGAACGCGGCCCAGTCAGACTCCTCTGGGCACATTTCATTCTGGACAAATGAAAAATCCCCAAATAAAGGATAACAATAAAGGAACTTCAGTCCGTGGCCTTCCCAGATAATTTCAGCACTGACCTTTCTTTAGCCGCGCTTACCGCTTATAATGGGATGTAATATATTCATAACCTAAGCGCATCACCGGTTTATATGGAAAGCAACCGGGACATAATTCCATAAAATATAAATATGAAGCCACATACTAAATTTAACAATTAGAACAAATACAAAAGAAATTACACAGAAGTGAATAATGTACAGATTCATAATATTAATATTTAAAGAATCATTTCCAGAGTGAAATAGCATGCTTATAACATCTGTCACAATTAATTGCAGCATTAAAAATAAGAAAAGTGCTCATTTATGGTAAATTGAGAACAGAAAAATATGGCAAATGTGCAATATTAACGTGCAAATATTAAAATTTATTGACAACCCTAATATACATTTATCTCTATATCTATTCATATCTATAATTAAAACACACACCCACACACACACACACACACACACAGTGTGTCTCTGCTTCATATTTGCCATGATGTTATTTACGAGGATGTCCTACCACAGAACTCTCCATCTCAAGTTTCCTCAGGTGTTCAGCTGGTTCACAACAGTTCCCTGAAGACTTCAGCTTTCACTAAATCCAAAGCAAATGGTTTTTCCTCGGAGCGTTTTACAGCTTCACATTAATTAAAAAAAAAAAAAAAAGAATCTGTAATAGATGACATGAGGAAGAAAATTTGAGAGGAACCAGATGGGAGCACATCTGCATCCTAATCCTACCTTGCTTTTTCACTCATTATACAATACTTTCATCATTGTTCAGGAGATTAGTTGTTCACTGGGACACTTGAAGTGCAAAAAGAGTTGACGTGGAGCCGTCCATTGTAATCCTGCCCATGTGAAGCCATCTTTATCTTCAGGAGCAGCAAAATGATTCCAGTAAACATCGACCGATAGCGGATTTTACCCAGACTGGGTAAAAAAAAAAGGTTATAGTCAACTAATAGTTTTTAAAAGGGACACTGAATAACAACAAACTGCAAAAAAAACCTGATGGAAAGAAGTCAGACCTCTCATAAAATCACCCAACAGAGCTATAGTGAGTACGGTACGTAGCTAAGAACTTGGCATTTACCCGGACACCAAGCATTAAAAAAGTAGAAGCACTGTAATGTAGCTGTACATTTTGAAAGCCCAGCCCTCATCATTCACTCGAACGACAAATAAAATGCTTAAGCAGTAAAATCCCCCCCCCCTTCCCCCAATATCCAAGCCTAGGCATACTGCCCTGTTTTGCACTCAGACAAACCTGCAATTAGCAGCAAACAAAATGAAAGGTCTGGAGAAATATTTTGAATAGTGGGTGGCCTGGGTAGCGAAAGACCACACGCCGCATGCAAGGCCTACCCACCAAACCACCCAGAAAACGGAGAGACTTCTCGATATGACTTACACCAAGACGATGGGGCGGACACAATTTCAGATACAGTGCTACTGCTATTCGCATCAGCAGGATGGAAACAAAAGAGGAATGGTAAACAAAGGTTTCATATGTACTTAAGCATCCAAAGTACTATGATTTATTATGGCTAGAATGTTCCTATTATCATTTTTGTCACAATCATTTTAATTTATAAAGTCTCTAATGTTCCGGACTCAAACAGTGAGTCAAGGAACATTACAATTATCCTCAACCCAAAACCTGCTCTTTGGCTACAGCAAATAAATAAAGGTCATAGGTGTTGTGGCGAATTCCCGTCAGGAGGAATCATTTCGTTAATTTCGTTAACGACCGGGACAGACTCATGGACAGAGACTGGCAGATGATTCACATCATCCAAGTTCACACACATCTCGAAGATTAACAAGCTATCTATAAGAAAATGTCTCTAGTGTTAGTACTGTAGGGTCTCGGTCTCTAAATAAACTGTTTTGGCCTGAAGATCCTATTTTGCAATTTCTCATTAATATGAAAAGCTGTATATTTCTTTTTTTGTTTATATTTTCTTGGAGATAAATAAAAGAAAAAAGGCAGTAGTTAAAGTAGAAGTAGTGTGAGAGATAGATACACACACACACACACACACACACACACACACACACACACACACACACACACACACACGCAAACTCTTCGATGTATCACGGAACATTCAGTTTATTTTTTTTACGACTTTTATTTTTTTTATGACAATTAATATCAGTTTAAATGATGAAGTGAAATACAAATGGCAGATATACAGGTGTGATTGTTTAGTGTTAAACGAAAAACCTGATCACATCCAGCAACAATCCGAAGCCTAATAAGTATCACTGAACATTTGCTGAAACACTGCCTATTTCTTGGTATTTAAGATTTTTTGGTTTCTATGCAACAGTCATAAAAGACAAAAACAAACAAATTGGGCATTGAATTACTATTAAATCCAAATGGGACATTTTTGTTTCTAATGGAAGAACTTGTTTAAGATGTAGACCAGGAAAGATGATGTGTTCAGACTCCCTCCCCCCACACACATGGAGGTGGAACGTGGCTCCCATAACATGCATTATCTCGCACCGTGCAATTCCATCTGGAACCCACTTCGACATCAACCTACAACAAGACGATGAGCCAAAGCGACAAATATGTCCGAGCTCTGTAGGTATTATCGTTTTATCGATCATGGAATGGCCGGCTCAATCAGCGCATCCAAGTCCTATTGAACTGCTCTGGGACGAACAGGATCACATCTTTGACTAGTTTTACAAGAAGTATTTCAGCTGAACTTTTGAAGCTGTTCATGCTAAAGGTGGAGTCTTAAATGCAAAGTCTGAACATGTGCATATTTGTTTAGTCTTCATACACTTTGTTGCATAAAAAAAAAGAAACATGTTTATCAGAAACTATAGAGGTCTTGGTGTATCCAAACTTCTCACAGAGGTAGACAGGAGATGGCAGGCAAAAACCTTATTCCTGCATGTCATGCTAACACCACTACCATCTGCCTAATATCGGCATCATAATCATAAACGTTATTTGCAGAACGTATCTAAGCACATTAAAATATTTCCTTTTATCATACCCCCAGTGTTTCCCCTTTAAATAATATGTGGAAAGAGAATACGATAAAGCCATGTGATTTGCATGATACTCGGCTGGATGACGACACGCTACACTTCGAGGATACGAGTAAACAACAAATCAGTAGACAGACGTCAGATTAATGCACGGAATTCCGCACCTGTTAACCAACCCGGCTTACAGCGAGTAAAGTGGCATGTAGGCATTTTGTTTCTAATTCTTGTTGCACCTGTAGGTGAATTCTCCTCATACAAGCATGCAGAGCATTATGCATGACCACATACTGGGTGCATTCCAGATTTCAGGGCCAAGCCTTAGTTGGAAAGCTGACAGTCTTCAGAAGCCTGACTCTTTTGATAGCAAAATATTGTTTATGCTTGTGACGTTAGAACGCATGCAAAAACGTTACTTCATGACATAGTAGTGTCACTCCAAAAACTGCATTCTGATTGGCTGTAAGCGTGATCATTATATATTATATAAATAGATCACTATATTTATATGATTCTTAGAAACATGGCATAACAAATAGTGCTGGTACCAGTCACAGACTAATGTACCTACAGAATACCTGATCTACAACTTGGCACCTTGGAAAATTGTCCCTAGTGTGTGAATGTGTGTGTGAATTTGAGTGTGTGTGCCCTGCGATGGGTTGGCATTCCATCCAGGGTGTATCCTGCCTTAATGCCCATAGACGCCTGAGATAGGCACAGACTCCCCGTGACCCGAGGGAAGATCGAATAAAGCGGTAGAAGATGAATGAATGAGTGATACTTTGTTGCAGCAAACAGCAAACCTTGGGTGGTGTTAAATAAAAACGTAAAATAGTATAAAATAGTTTTTATAGTAGCGATTGGGCATTGGTATCGTGATATTTAATCTAGGTATTGTATCAAAGGCAAGATTTTGGTATCGTGACAAATACTACTTCCAGAAAATCTGAGATTGCTATTGTAGTCTTGTCCTAACCACTGTACTGACCTACATGAAGTATTTCTGCATGTGGTGTAACACATACGAGGTGGAAGTTTCAAGACTTTATTCGGACGGTTCTGCATTACAAACATCACAAAAGGCTTTAATCCACTCGATGCTTGAAAGTAACCATGATATAAAGGTGATAATCCACAGCTAGGCACCATTATAATGCTCTCCGCTTTACTTGGTCATGGATCATTCCTTTCACAGCCCATTTACAGTACCGTTTCAAATTTCCACATTTTATACAATCCTAACGGCGCTTCATTTCGATATTTAGCGTGTTTACATCTTGCCATCATACCTATTAAAGCATTGTTGGGTGCCAGACCAGGGAGGATTCTTCATCGCTCTTGAACCCTGAGAGGTTTTTAGCTGGACTATAGTATATGTAGCAATTTACCACAGTAAGACTTTATAGATGGCTACACAGGGTAATGTGTTCTGACTGAAATAGATAAAACTTGGGTTGTGAAACACGGGGTTCGTCAAAGCAACCACCCGATGTAACATCTCATTCAGAATGATCTCATTTTATCAGACAAGAAAACGAAGCTGCAGCTTGGTGGTGCTGGGATCTTACCTCATCACCTTGTGGTCAGAATTCAGACATCGTCCATTTTACCAATTTATTACTAAAGTGAAGGCGGCCATCTAACACTAACCCTAACCCCAGTACCACCAAGCTGCCATTGCTGGGACCTTAAGCAAGTCCCTTAACCCGTCTGTTAAATGCCATACATGTCGTGTTCTGTTTAAGAAAAATAAAATCATCAATGACGTTGGCACCGTGCTAACCTCTGGTGTAAAACTGAGGCGTGTCTCGAGTCGATTGGAAAACGCCTGGTGATAAACGCAAGCTTTTCTTCCTATCCCATCATTCCTAAAATGTATAACTAAATAATACTAAAACATTTTGAGGCCTCTCTCATTTGTGTCTAGCCTTCCTACACACTCACTACCTCTGACATACAGACATCGGAACAAGTCTCTCTGGCAACCACGGTTTCTATGGCTACAGTAAAAGATACTGAAAATCAACAATATGACTCACTTCCTCTCAAGTGTGTAACACGCATGTGCGTATGTGTGTGCACATAAAAATATCTTACACGCCACACACAACTTCTTAGTCCACACAGAATGAATTGCAGTTTGCGATCAGCAGTGTGATCATTTGCTAATGGTACAGTTCACTTGATGCATTTATCACAATGATGACATTAAAAACAAAACAAAACACACACACACACACACACACACACACACACACACACACACACACACACACACACACACACACACACACACACACACACAATCCTCGGTTTATATAAACCGGAGAGGAATAACGGCTGCAGCATGTACACAAACTCATGATCAGACTTGTTTACATGGTTTCGAAAGGAAATGTAGCAGCCATGTTTGATCACTCACTCCTGCACATACTGAAGGACCGGGTTTAATCAGGAGGTGTGGCCTACACGTCTACAATCACACTATAGTACCATATACTATATATACCATATTCACTATAGTGAAGCAGACGATAAGTCTTATAATCAGTGATTTCTGTCCATTCTTTTAATACCAACTAAACTCCGAGGTCTTCTTAAATAATAATGATGTAACCTCGACAATGTCTTTACATGATACATTGGCCATTTGAAACATTTCTTCAACGCTCCAGAGCTTTACCTTTCACACAGAAACTATTTCTGAAATAAATTGTTAAAAATGGATAGAATGAAGTCTCGCATGTAAGGCTGATTTTTTTCCCCCATGGGAATTGAGATCACGATTCTCTCACACAATTCCCATTTTTGCCTACAATAAAGTATTGCACTCACGGACAGAAAAACAGGACAATTAGTTAAAGTGCTGAAGTAACAGAATACCTATTTTTTAAAAAAATACGTGTGAACGTAGCATGATCTGGAAAAAAGACTGGTTTTTACTTATGCATCGAGAGAAAGTTGTAGCCTACGCACGTAGCCTACGCCGTCGTAAGCGTTTATACTTCTAAGTCCCTCTGCAGTGACTATTCTGAAACACTAGTTGGCAGTGTTTGAGTTTCTTCATCTGTGTTTTGGGTTTCTGCAGTAGCCACAAAGACCACTGGAAAGAAATTAGCTGGCATATGGCAGTCTTTGTAAAACGGCGACGAAGAATCATAGAGGTGCCGTCATTTTCTTGATGAAGCTTGGTCCATGTCCATGCTTTCTTTCTTCACTATGGACTTTGTGCCGGTACAGAGGAATATGTACCAATTCCATTTCAAATGCTCCATCAATTACAGTCTCAAACGCCGTCCATCACCCTAAATCACAGACCTACTCTCAATCACAGTCTCACACTCTCAATCACGGACTGACTCCCTCAATTACGGTCTCACACTCTTAAATAGAGTCTCACTCTCCCCATCAGTCTCACACAATCACTCACATGCAGTGTGACTCTCTTATTCAGGCGTATACACCGATCTTTGCAGACCAATTTACAGTAGCCACTACACCAACCAGTATATTCTATGACAAATGGGGAACCCAGAAAACCCACCAACAATCTTCACCACACGGCTGCAAGCTCTCACACTCAACACTTCGACACGTTCTGCTGATAAACCCAGGAACAAAAGAAAACGCTTCCGAAGAAATCCGACTTTTACAGACGACAATAAAAGCTAGTAACAGCTAGCATAAACACAAAGCGCTAAGCTAACTGCGACACAAAAACGTCAAGCAGATGGTTACCGTTTGGCCTCTTCCAGGTGGCACAGGTACTCGTAGGCCATGTTCTGCTGCCGTCGCTCATCCATCTCCTCCGCCGTGAGGCGCTCCATACCGTCCAACACGGCTGCAAAAGAGAGAGAAAAACACTTCATCACATGTTCACATACAAGGAAAAAAAACAAAACAAACCACATATCCACATAACGCGTGTACTCCAAATACACTCAGAGGGCTGCGAGATATAGATCATTATCATGGTACATTTTTCGCAGATTATATAGTAATGAGTGGATGTTGTCAATTCGACACCAAATTTTCCTGTGACTTTTTCATAGATATGAGAACAAAAAGACAAAAAGGGACAGAAGAAAGAGAGAGAGAGAGGGAAAAAAAGTCAACAGTTGCTTTCTGACAATTCCTCAATTTCAACAAAAATTCCTCAATGCTTCGTTTTGTCCATTTAGCCACATACAGAGCACTGGGTTTCCCACAGACCATTATTACTCACACACCACTCACACAACTCTGGTGCGCTCTGGAAAGGTAAACACAGAAGACGCTGAGAAATAAAAACAAAGGGCGAGGAGCAGATTTATATGGGAGCCCGTTTCCGGTACATTATGTTCTGTTTTTTTTTTTTTTTTCATGATAAATATGATTTTATCAAAGCAAGCCTTCTATCCCTGGATTGAACCTGTAACTATCAATTAGCGGTCGCAGAGACTAAACAAGACAGATGAAGCAGATGAAGTATAAACAAGGCCTCATGTATATTGTGTATAATGCGTAATTAAACATGTTAAACGTGTGTTTTATGGACTTGTGATTGTCTGTGCACATCATGCTTTATTATTAATGTGTTTGCCGAGTGCATTTTTAAAAACGCTATCTTTGCAAAGTAAAGCGTTAAGTGTTTTAGAATGTCCCCTTACAGAGATCTGATGTGATAAAGATTAACATGCACTTCATTTCAAATGTGCTATCTGTTCTGCATGTGATGGATGGATGCACCGGAAATGTCGGACGATTCGGAGAAATAAAGTCAGAAATACAAGTCAAAATTAATAAAAAGAAAGAAAGACGAAGGGAAAGTTTGGGATCATTTCAAACTACAACAAAAAGAAATAAAAGAAAATACAAAATAACAAGTAATCTGAAATAATCCGAATTTTTAAAAATTATTTATTTGTATTTAGATTTGGTGCTATATGGCAATTACATTTTGTATGCCATTTTTTCTTGTAAATTTAACATCACTCTTTATTAAAGAAAAAGAACTTCTTATCCGATTACTCGATTAATCATTGGAATAATCAGTAGACTAATCGACGGATATTGCCCTAGCCGAAGAAAGAGACAAATTGAAGAGAGACAGATGCCAAAGAGACAGAGAGACAGGCAGAAAGAGAGACACAGAGAAAGAAACAGAATGACAGAGAAACAAAAAGAGAGATAGATACACTGAGACAGACACAGAAAGAGACAGATAGACACACACACACACACACAAAAACAGATCCAAGTTAGACACAGAGAGAAGAGAAACAGGCAATGAAATATTAGAGAAAAACAAGAAACAATGAATAGTAGAGAGACTCAGACTGACAGACACACAAAAGACTCAGACAGAGGCGGAGAGAGACAAACATAGGCAGGCAGACACAACGACTTAGAAAGACAGATACAGAGAGACAGGAAAAGACAGGAAGAGACATACGCCTTTTTCTCCTCTTAAGTTCTGACAGATTGGTATTCTGAAACATTTTTTCTTGTCATCCTCGAATATTGTGATATTATATCTTTGTCCTGTCGCCCAGCCCTGCAGATATTCATAAAATCTATCTTGTCTTCTGTGATAAGATGATGCATTTCTCTGCAGGATTGACACTGGAATGTCGTAGGGCTCAAGTGATTGGCAGTGAAAATGGAATATATTGCACTGCTACATAAATTGCCGTTCTGCGATAACACGCTGATTATCAGTCAAACACACACAAAGTAGCCTGAAGAACCACACAGAGGAAAGTGCAATGGATATGAAAGAGATTAACTCTTTAAAAATCAAGAGGAGGAAAAAAAATTAATAATTATTTAATAATTTAAAATAATTGCTAATATAATCAACAATATGATAACTATATAATCAGTATGTTCGATTGATATTTCAGCGTTTGTGGCGATACTTTTATTGTGAAAACTTTGCATGCAGGTCAAGGGATGTGAACGAGAGAGGGAGAGAGAGAGAGAGAGAGAGAGAGAGAGAGAGAGAGAGAGAGAGAGAGAGAGAGAGAGAGAGAGAGAGAGAGAGAAGCACCAAAGACAATGACTGTCCAAGGGACATATACACATGGAGAAGAATACAAATATATATTTATATAAAAAAAAAAAAAAAAAAAAAACCCAACATAGTGACAGACAGACAAACTCAAGGAGAAGAGAGAAACAGGTACATTGAGACTAACTGAGACAAAAGAAAGATAACTAAAGACAGACAGAATGTGAAGTGTGTCCTTTGTTCAGTCCTTCTCACTTCACGGTAGTTCAGACTGAAGACAGGAAGCAGCTTCATCATTCTCCACCTGCACCAACAACGAATCTCCTGTTCAAACCTCCACGCTGCAGCAGAGTCACAGCAGTAAGCGGTTCGTTTCAGCTCTGTAGATGCACTGTGGAGGCCGAAAGTATTGGGACACCAGCCTTCTTCAAACCCCCCCCCCCCACCAAGAGGCGTGTGCGTTTTCCTTTGACCCAATCCACGTCCTGGGCCGCCCACAAAAGGCAAGAAATGCAGCAGCACGAAAGCGTTATACTCCACCGAATTTGAAACTACCAAATCTGTTCCAGAACGTGACAATGCTTGCACCCCTGTGCACAAAGTCCATGACACTCTGACCTCATGAATATACTCCACCGGAAATACAAATCTGTTCCAGAATGACAATGCCCCTGTGCACAAAGCACAAACACTGACAAATGTGAAATGCACTGACTGCACGCTAGGCCTCCTCACCACACCTACATCAGTACCTGACATTACAAACACCATTGAGCACAAAAGTCCCATAGAATCTAGAGGGACATTTTCCCAGAAGAGTTGCGTTTATTAGAACAGGAATTTAGGATCAGGTTTTCACAAACTGCTGTGTGTGTGTGTGTGTGTGTGTGTGTGTGTGTGTGTGTGTGTGTGTGTTCATGGTACCCTTAGGAATTTATTTACTCAATGAATCTTTATATGCATCACGAACTATGGGGAGTTTCAAGATAAATAGTTTTTTGAGGGGGGGGGTGAAAAGTTTACGTCACAAATTGTAACAAATAAACAGAATTGTTACGTCACGAATCAGGCTTCCGCTATTATTAAAAATCCGCAGTTGAATTGATGGAGTTATTTAATGGAGATTATGGAGTTTTATATACACTTATGCATGTCGGATTAGGCAAATGAAAAAAATGCGGAAGTGCTTCACCATGCTGATGCAGTCAAACCTCGAGAAAGGAAAAAAAAGGGAAAAAATAGTTTATAAAAAGAAAAGAAAGGGAAAAAACCCCCACTGGGCCATTTCTTTTTACTTTCCGGATTGTGGAGAAAAACACCCTGAATTGTTTGTATCAACATAAAAATGCAGAAAATAAATAAAGTCTAGATAATAATAATGAGAAGAAGAAGAAGCGGAAAACGCAGGGAATAAACGCGTACTCACAGCCATATCGCGGCCGCAGTCCGTCTGCTTCATCTGAAGTTGACATGTTTGCACAAAAATTCACCAAAATCCGCAACTTTCGGCCCCAAAAGACAAAAAAAAACAATCCGCTGTGTTACTTTGTATTTCCTTAAAACTTCACGGCTACTGCGCTCTCTTCGGTTCTTCCGCCAAGAAGCCCTATTAAAAACTTTATTCCCCTTTCCAAGCCTCTCTCTTTCCTTCTCTCCTTCTTTCCAAACCTCCCTGGTGTCCTGGGTGTGTGTATGAGACTGGGTTCCTGCCTAAATCCACAAGTTATGCACTCCAGGAAACACCCATGCAGCAGTAAAGTGAATCTGCAACGCCCTCTTCTGCCCAAAACCCAACCCCGACCTATGAACCACCCAAGGACAGGCTCGTACACTAGCGGTGGGAAGATTTAGCGATACAAGTTAAAGATGTAATGCATTGATACAAGGAAAGTGCATCGTATGCAAGATAGCATTTGTTTCGCAATGCATTGTTTGTAACACATGGACAAAATAATTGGGACACCTGATTTTTCCAAACAGATCTGCTGTTTTTTTTTCCAACAAAAGAAAACACTGTTATCAGAAAGGGGGAATGTGTGAGACAAGGAACTCAAACATGCTGTAACAGAAGCAAACAATGATATAAATCATCAGGAAAAGGAAAAAATGATGGCAGTGGACTCTGGATTGGAAGGTGACAAATCCCAGCCCCACTGCTAGGCCCCTGAGCGAGGTCCTTGACGCTGGATAAGAGGCATCTGACAAAAGCTATCAATGTAAATGTAAGACATGGACATATATGTAGGGAAAATGATCCTGTAGTGTCATTTCACTCAGTGTAGATCGCTGTATGATGCATCATACTGAACCTTTGATGCTTGTAAGAGTCTACATGAAACCCTGATGTAAAGAAGAATATTTCAGTAAATTGCAGACACTTCAAGAATTACATCATGTAGATCATGTAGATCCATCATGTAGATACATCACAGTGTAGATCGCTGTATGAGGCATCATACTGAACCTTTGATGCTTGTAAGAGTCTACACGAAACCCTGATGTAAAGAAGAATCTTTCAGTAAATTGCAGACACTTCAAGAATTACATCATGTAGATCATGTAGATCCATCACTGGACTTTGGACCTAATGAGGAATGTACAGTTTTTCTTCTTCAACATTGTGAAAATTTCAGTTCGAAAGCTTCTAGCGAGGTCAAGATCGACCTGAGATTATCTATATGCAAAAAAAACTTCATCCTCTGCTAAACCTGTTCGTGCTACATTCCCCAAGGGCGGATTGTTTTCGACTCATCCTTTTGTCCGTGAAATGAATGTGTTGGATCAAATGCTGCCTTTACTGTAGACTTCATTACATATGCAAATGACCCGCCTCCATCCGAGCTTTAACCTTTCGAGAGAAAGATTCCACACCCGATTTCACCAAATTCTTCTTCTCCGCGAACAAGGATTAGTGTAAAAATGCAGTTATCTAACAGTAAATATTTCATTGTATCCATAACATTGTGGCAATATCACATTTATTATTGTTATCGTAATTCATGTCCCTTACACTATACAGACCAAAGATACCTGAGCATAATATTGGTATATGCTTCTTTGTGAACATTCCATTCCACATTTATTCCCACATTTATTGCTGTAATAAGTTCCACTAGATATTGTCCCAGTTTCTGGGACCACAAGGTTCGGTAAAGTAACTGTGAGGTGAGGAGTCCTGGGGTGCAGTCAGTGTTCACATTCATGCCTCTGTCATGAGTTGCCTCTGGGTGTTTTTCTCCCGATTTCCCCCGGTCCAAAAGCATGCACAGAAGGTTGATTGGCACCTTGGAAAAATGGTCCCTAGTGTATGAATATGTGTGAATGTGTGTGTGTGTTCCCAGCAATGGGTTCCCAGTGACCTGAGACAAGATCGGATAAAGCGGTAGAAGATGAATGAATGAATATTCACAGTAAAAGATTAATGTTTATTTACCATGTGCAGGTGACATGACTTCATGTGTTTCAGGCTCTTAGACAAGCCTGGACCATGCTACTTCACATGTAACGCTATGCATTTGCTATGATTTTGAACACTTCCACAGAACTGACTTTGAATGACTTCTGCTGAAATAAAGTCGGGTTCTTTGACATCACAGCCCTGTATTCTATACTTAGTCCAGAGATGGGAAGTAATGAAGCACAAATACTTCCTTAATGTATTTAATGAACATTTTTCTAGTATCAGTTTTACTTCACTGTTTATTTTTCAGACAACTTTGTACTTTCTCGAATTCATTTTTTAAATATAAAAATAGCTGTACTTGCTACATTTTCAAACCACTTTACTTTTAATCTTAATTGAGTTTTTGGTGAGATGTCAGTATTGAGTCTGAGACATTCCTGATCATCATCTTTTCTCTGCTTGTGTTCTGTATGGTGGATGTTTCCTGTATACATTCATTGGGAAACAATATTTGACCTTGGTTTAGTGTTTAGGGAGTAGCTCAGTGATTCAGGTACTCTGCTACTGATCGGAAGGTCAGGGGTTTGAGCCCCTCTGTTGCTAATCTGCCACTCAGGGGTGTTTGAGCAATGCCCTTAAACCTTTGTGCTCCAGTGGGCGCTGTATCATGGCTTACCTTGTGATTATCCGATATGAAAGCTAGATATGATGCCAATAACAAATCAATACTAATGCAAAATAAAACTTTTTTTTTATTTGAACAAATTCAAATGGAATAACTGTTTAACTATTTAAACAAACAAAAAATTTGATACGCACACAATATGCACACACTGCTCCTATCGTTATTAAAAGCAATGTATTGTGATACCTTTCTAGTACCAGTATATTGTGCAACACTAGTTCCAATACAGTCCATATAGTGTGTATTTATGTATATTTTCATTCATTCACTTTATCTGATCTTCCCTCGGGTCATAGGAAGCCTGTGCCTATCTCAGGTGTCTATGGGTATCAAGGCAGGACAAACCCTGGATGAAATGCCAAATCCATCGCAGGGAGCACACATACTCAAAATCACACACACATTCACACACTAGGGGCAATTTTCCAAGGTGCTAATCAACCTACCGTGCATGTTTTTGAACGATGTGGCGGCATGAAAGACCACCCCTCCTGCCAACGACCAGGTGATCAGTCTAACAACAGATGAAATGAGGAAAACTCTATGCAGAGTCAACCCACGGGAGTCTGCTGGACCAGACAACATTCCTGGCCGGGTGCTCAGGGAATGTGCAGAACAGCTAGCAGATGTTCTTACTGACATCTTCAACATCTCCCTGAGCAGAGCTGTTGTTCCTACATGCTTCAAGACAACGACCATCGTTCCGGTGCCTAAGAAATCTTCAGTCTCCTGCCTCAATGATTACCGTCCCGTTGCACTCACACCCATCACTATGAAGTGCTTCGAGAGGCTCGTCATTGAGGCACATCAAATCCCAACTGCCACACTCACTGGACCCACTGCAGTTCACGTATCGTCCTAACAGTTCAACGGACGTTGCCATCACCAAACTCCTCGGTGTTCATCTGACGGAGAATCTCAGCTGGTCTCTCAACACCAGATCCATCAGCAAGAAAGCCCAGCAGTGTCTTTACTTCCTGAGAAGGCTGAGGAAAGCACATCTGCCAACCCCCATACTGACCATGTTCTACAGAGGGACCATCGAGAGCATCCTGAGCAGCTGCATCACTGTCTGGTTAGACCTATAGCGGATAGTGAGGCCAGCTGAGAAGATCATCGGAGTCTCTCTCCCCTCTGTCACGAACATTTACAAAACCAGCATTGTGGATGACACACACCCCTCACACACACAATAATTACACTACTGCCATCAGGGAAGAGGTTCCGAAGCATTACGGCTCTCACAACCAGACTATGCAATAGTTTTTTTCCTCAAACCATCAGGTTTCACAACACACACAACTAAACTGGAACTGGACTCACACACACTCACACACCATCCACACAGCATTCCACTGCTTTATTTATCTGCCTCATTACTGGTCTTTACATGTTTAATGTATATACTGGTCTCACAGACAGTGTTACTGTTTACATGCACATTTTGCATGTTTCACTTTTACTACTGCTGCTTTAATTGCTCAATTTGCACACCAGCCAAACAGTGTTCAACACTAGTTAGATTAGAATAATATAATAGCCTTTATTTGTCACATATACATTACAGCACAGTGAAATTCTTTCTGCGCATATCCCAGTATATCCCATATTGTTGTTGGTATCTGGGCGCAGGGTCAGCCATGATACGGAGGCCCTGGAGCACAGAGGGTTAAGGATCTTGCTCAAGGACCCAAGGGCAACAGCTTGGCCATACCAAGGCTCGAACCCGGATCTTCCGATCAGCAGCCCAGCGCCTTAAACCACCGAGCTACCCCCTCCCCCCATTATAGTTGTAATGACAATAAAAACCTCTTGACTTGACTAATGTGTACAACTTTCAAGATGCACAAAATCTTGAAGAAGAGAATTTCTGGTCCTAAGAGCACTAGACTTTGTAGCTTTTCACTATTAGTTTGAGGAAAGAAAGTTTACCACTACCTACAAATGTTTTTCATGAGGATTGTTTTTTATGTTACAGAAGAGGGATTATTGTGCTCAGGTAAATCACCAGAAAAAACATTGTCTTTTGAACTATTTAAGCGTCTATAAAAGCAAACCTACTTTTCACCCATAGAGAAGTATAAAGCTGATCAAAAAAGGCTTGAATTACACTGCGTGTGATTGTACTTCAGGCGTGAGCTTGGCAAAGGGGAAGTGTATAGGATGAATAGTGTGAACCCAGCCGTGTGTAATGAATGAAGGCAGAATGCAATGAGGTATGATAAAAGTGTGGTATGTTCATACTCCCTTGTTTTACAGGTTTGCAAAGTCTTGGGCGTGAACCATTACAAATTATGCTTATTTTTATCGGAAGGTTATTGACATACATAGCTATTAATAATGAATACAATCTGGCTCATGGAAGCATATTTATGATTTCTTCATAGTGCTTAGGTTTCCTCTGACCTCCCAAATCCATGTTGTGAATAAATTGCTCTCGGTCGACAATATGTGTAACAGACAAAGCTCTCGTGTGTAGCATTGTTCCTGTAGTAGTCTCTTAAAGCACTACATTCCTGATGAGGATAAAGTACCAAGAGTAAGTAATGTAAAATGTCAATTTGTTGACATCATCCTCACCCAGAAGCTACAGGTATGAGTCTAGGACATTTAGAATTGAATTTCAGTGACATTGTTTCCCAGAACAATGTATCATCTAATAAACGAACTAAGGCTCAATATACAAATGGGTGAAACAGTGTATTTTTCCATTTTTTTAAAAACTCCATCTGAACAAAAATACTAGCATACATAACTTTTCCAACCTTATGCACATCTTATACACATCAAGCTCATTCAATCCAAAGTGCCCTTTCATGCTTATACATATATATACATATATACATATATATATATATATATATATATATATATATATATATATATATACACATAACACACAGACACACACACACACACACACACACACACACACATATATATCATATATTATATATATATCTATATATATATATATATATATATATATTGCTAACATATATAATTCCTAACTCCTAACTTATAACTTTTCATATTGCTAAACATTCAATATACATATCGCATATTGTAATTTCCCGAATATCATATTTCTCATATTACAATCATATATTTTAGCGTACACACATATTCCTACTTATTTTCACCTATACCGAATATATGATCTACGATATACAATATATAATGCTTTATGCAAATGTGTGATTATTTTTTGTGAATCCAAACAGACTTGCAAATGTTTTAAAGAAATATCTGCATTTTAAATAATGTAAATCATCAGGAAAACAGACTGAACTTTTGCTGGGTGTACACACGGACACATTTATTTGCATGATACGTGCATCACAGTGCATTTTGGTGAAGGATTTGATACTTGGTGCAACAGTAAAACTGATGTTTAGTGATCTTTTTTGTTATCTAAATATTTGAGTAAAGATAGGAGGCCGTGAATAAATGTGTGCTGTGTTGATTATTGTACTTTCACCTCTTTTATATTTATTTAATTATATTTTCAATAAAAATGTTCAAACAGAAAGTTAATACAATCAATTTGAAGATCATGAGAAAACAGAGGGACATATAATTGATCAGATGTAGTCTTAATGTCTTTTATGAGCACCAATACTGCTTTAAGAGCTCGTTTTTTAAATTCAGGAGGAATAATTGGACAGAATCTGCTGGTTATCAAGGCCTGGGGTTATTGATTGGAAGGGTGGCGGTCTTAACTGTCTCTCTCTATGGACCCACTAAGCACTTTGACCCCAGCTTCCTGGGAAAGAATTCCTGTGCTGTTATGGTCACAAGTAAAATGTCCTTTGTTATATGAATATCAGGCTGAAAAGATCTCACCCTGTTTGATATTTTGGAGATTCACCTGTAGTATAATACAGAGAAATATTTGAAACTCCACAGAGAGTGGAACCTAAGGATTTATGCAAATATTCTTTATCATTTTAAAGTGATTATTACACAGATGTCATGCACAAAGTGTATTGTGTAGTGTTACATTGGTTTTATTTATTTGTGTCAAAGCAGCTTTCCAGGCATTATTCTAATACAGAGCGAAACATGTTCATTACAGTTAATAAATAAAAAATGATTTGTTTTAGTAGAACAAAAAGACTCATACAGTGTTGTGACATACTGAGTGTTGCACAGAAAGAGCAATTCAACTTATAAAAACCAATTAAACAACACCCGAGGGGCATGGGGGTGGATGTCTGGGTTTATTGGCCAGCCTAGAGGGCAGGACATATGCAGTTATAAAGCCGGCTTTAGTTCGAGCGTATCTGTGGTCCAGGTTCTTCACTCGCCTGTGCCGCTGTGCAACCGAGAGGACCTTCTCAGGACCATGGATAGCTCAGGGATTGTGATCGGAGTGCTTTTCATCACTCTGTCTTTCATCATGTGTGAAGGACAACGTTTGCCCGAGACGTCCGCAGAGGACTTACAGAACTCAGAGGCGAATCCTGACAACGATATGGTGTGTAGAGATGGGTTTCAGGTTCATGGGATATACAGTGTAAAATATGCAGTCTTATATACTGTATACAGATTATTTACAGTCATACAAACATAAGAGAATCCATTTACTCAAGTATTATTATAATGACTTTTTATATCAATGCTGTATTACACATATTTTAATAAATAATACCATACGATTATTTAGATGATTTACAGAATGTTGAATGAAAGAATGTAAGAATATTGTGATGTTTTCTCATTTGTGCAGGTTGAAGTGATGGAGGAACTTATGTCGAGGCTTCAGAACAGATTTCCATCAACGGCCAGACGCGCCATTCCAGCGGCAAGTCCTTCTCTTCTTCTTGCTTATTTTTTCCTCATGATTAATCTTATTTTTCCTTAGTTCTTCTTTTTTGCCTTTATTTACCTTCTTCCTTTTTTGCTCTTTCTTCTTAGTTCCATTCTGCTCATCTTCTATTTCTTTTCCCTTAGCTTCTCCAGCCTTTTTCTCAAATCCTTTTTTCCCTTCTTCTTCTTTATTTCTTTCAGTTATTTTTTTCCCTTCCCTTTTCTTCCTGTCACTGCTCTGTTTCATCTTCCCTATATTCATCTTCTCCTGCTTTATCCTTTTTCTTCTCTCATTTCTGCTATGTATTTTTCTTTCCTTCCTTCTTTGTCTTCTTTTTTCCCCTTCATTCTTCATCTTACTTTTCTGATTTTTGTCTTCTATTTCCTCTTCTGTCTTTATCTTCTTCATCTTCCGTTGCCATAATAATGCTTTTTGTGGGGTTGCTTTTGTTTGTTTTTACAAACTTTTTTACATCATGTAATTCACACCGATATAGAAATATCTTGCAGCTTGGTATTTTTTCTTCCTTTTCTTTGAATGTAGTAAATAAATCATTGGAAATTTGCATTGCTTTTTTTTCGCCCCTTCAGTGTGGAGTCAGATCGCGCTGTGCAATGAGGTTTGGTCCTCGCTTTGGGCAGCTGTGTGAATGTGGTCGAGGCTCCTACTGCAACTCATTCCTGCTCAAGTGCATCTAAAAGAGACGAAAAAGGATCGAAGAGGAGTTTTCACAAACACGAGTGCTCACAGAGGCACTAAAATGCTTCGAAAATTAAATCAGTTTGTGCAAGTACTATTTGAGTACTAATTGAGCTAGTAAGCATGAAATTCATGGATAATATTTATTTATTATGAAGGTATTTTATCCCGCTTTCTTCCTACAAATAAAACAGAGGCAAAGTGCATATATCCTCATGCTTTTATTATCCCTATTTCCGTGTTGTCTAGATGTTACCTAGAGTTCATTTAGGAAAAGCCTGGAATGTCTTCAAGAGTGTATATTGCATGATTGATGTGCATTTCTTTGTTTTGGCGTGCTGTTTTTTTGTTGTGATAGTCAAATAGTAAGTCTGTTATACTGTAGCACGGAATGAACTGTGAACTATTACATGGACAATAAACCCATTTGAATTCCCTTATCAATGTTTAATGCTTTGCCGTGTCATTCCCATCGGATCTACAGAAGGATGCGCTGTACTTACCAGCTGCTCTGGACAAATTATTCATGCATTGGAAAACCTATTAATCCTCTTTATAGTCAGTATAGAAAACCTGCTGAAACAGCATTCATCTGCCCCAGGACATATTTTGAGCGTAAAAGTAAACTGCAGTTTATAGTGTGATGCAGGTTCAAGAAAACTTTTTCGATCGGTATAAAGCCCATAAGTGTCTCGGCGTCCTCTTTTTAATAGGAACTTGTCAAACTGTTGCCAAAGAGCTGAAACGTGAAAAACTACCCTTTCAGTAAATACAAGAAAATTCAGCTTAGCCAATCGTAGGCCATTGAGATGGAAGGCGGGGGAAAAAAAATGTAGCAAATGTTCAAAATGTTCAAAAGCCAGTAAAAAGCCTTATTTTGTTTATCGCCAAAATAAAACAGAAATCAATACAATACTGAATCTTTTCCAAGATTCCAAGAGTGGTGCATGTTGGACATTAAAGTTTATGTTTTTTTTTCCTTCACTTCACTTCATTATTGTTCATAACCAGGAACCCTAAGGGCGTGGAATATAAAGCGTATAATTGTGCCCCTTCTCATCAGCAATTAGCGAGATCGTCGGGGCTAATGAGGAAACGGCTGAAATTAAGCTGTAAATCACACCATAATGGGTTTCTCCATTATAAGGGGGTTCATATTAACGTTGTTGTTTGAGTGCAAGCAAAAATACGAGGGAAGTCTTAGTGCCCTAACAGTTTTCTAGTCTTTTATTATGACACAGAGAGCATACTTTTCACATACAGACCGGTTTGTGGTGAAATAGCTGCACTGAGGGAAAGACTTTCAAGTATTTATATCAGATCAATACATGAGATCCTGAACCGGGACACTGCAAACAGAAGCCAGCATATCAGTTGTTTCATTCATAGAGTTGTTTGAACCCTCTACCATCTTGAAAAATGTGCATCAAGTTCCTTCTCTTCGATCTTCACTACAGGGGAGGTGGAAATTCAGTGCCTCAAGTCTCTGGGTTGATGAACAGAAGGTTGTGTTTTTAAGCCCTGGTATTGCCAAGATGTCCCTCATGAGCAGTGGAGTATTGTACAAAATATGAATGATATCTGTACAAGGTGGTGTCAAAAAAATTCAAGACAAGTTTTATAACATGGCAACAGTTGGCAGCACAAGGTTGTACACAGAGTCACAGGGAGCACCAACCTTCATAATTCAGTGTGGCTAAGAACGTTGTCCTGTTCTGACCATGTGTATTACCACCACAAAAGGGTATGGGTTACCAATAAGGGTATGGGTTACATATAATATATATATATATATATATATATATATATATATATATATATATATATATATATATATATATATATATATATATATATACTATATATATATATATATATATATAAAAGATATATATATATATATATATATATATATATATATATATATATAATTCAAATAAAAACTAATTAAATAAGTAAAAAAATACTACCAACCAAATGGGAAAAAATGTACTGAAACGTCCTGAATACTGAATGTGCAGTCGTATTATGAATAATTGTAAAAATTTGCTCGAAGAGTTAATATGTCTCCTTTCTTGTTCTGTTTTTTGGCTTGCAAGAATAAGTAGATATTTCCAAAGCAAAGAAAAAAGGGGGGAGGAAAACAGGGAAAATAAAAAAATATGAAGGGTAAAAAAAATTAAATAAAACACTATAGTAATTTTATAATAAAGAGGAAATATTTCAATATGTACTGAAGAATAATATTTATTAACAAATATATAAGTAAATACATAAGCACCTAATTAAACACTTTAACTTAATTAAACTAACCAATTGATGTTGATAATAATTATAATATATGAAAAATGTATATAATAATATGAAGATGCCATTTTTCTATAAACATCTCTTCTTTTATTCTCATATATTGCTTTTTTACTTTACTTTTTAATTGCGTCCGAGCGCACCCGATAATGACCTGATGCTAATATAGGGTATAATGAGACCCCAGAGAGGCTCTTGTGAATAATTTATATGCTTTTTTTATACAAATGAAATTTACTCAGGAATTTTAAGTGTCGATTATACAAATTGCCGGTTTGTGTTTGCTGTGAAATTTACAATCAGGAATTACTTAGCCAGTGTCGATTTGGATAAACTGTTCTTTATGTATATATTGCCGGTTTGTGTTTGCTGTGTAAACCTGACAACAATTGGGAAAAAAACGCATGCATGTTTTTGCAAGTAGAGCATCTGTTTTTTTGACAGGTCTGTTGAGAATTGCATCCTTCTAATGAGCTGAAGAATACTCCGACTGTTTTAGAGTCCCTAATGATAGGGAAGTGTGGCAGCTTGGTGATACAGAGGCTCGAATGTAATATGTAATATTAATATGTAATATTGGATCGTCACTGTTCGCTACGTACTTCGGTTTTTAAGTCACGGGTCGGTTCAATTTCAGTACAGTTATTGGGAATTAAGATAAATAATATACAAAATAATATTTTATAAAAAATAACACAGAATTCAAATGCATCCAATACAGATTTTAGTATCGAAGAAATTGGCACAAATTAAATTGATTAAATAGAATTAAATAAAGAATATATTAAATTAAATAGTTTGTTAAACCCCCATTGGGTAGATTTTTAAATATGTGTGGTGTGTGTGTGTGTGTGTGTGTGCACGTATGTTTTACATTTAATCATTAATATTTAAATATGCAATATTTAATTTTCTACTAGTTATATTCTATTTAACTGTTCTACTTGGTTCAGCATGTCTTAATAACAACTGTCTTCATTCCTTCCTATCCTTGATTAGTTCACTATCTGCGGAATTTTCAGGATTTTTTCCTTTTAAGAGAATTATTATAAACAAAAATAATAATAAATAAATAAATAAATAAAACAAACTTGCAGTCCGGCACTTATAACTCCTGAGGGAAATCAGATTTTAACAACAGGTGCTCCTTGTACTGAAACGGTTCAGTGCGAATGTACATATAATGAATATTCAGAAAAAAAGAAAGGAGATATTCACAATTAACCAATAAAATGCTACTTATTTAATGCAAAGTTTCACATATTCATTAAAATGATGCATTTCTTTCAAGTAATGTTAAAGGACAAATGGGCTCCAGGAATGACCACTGGGATCGTATCGTTTTCCCTTCAGCTTTTCTAATCAATATTCCAGGATCTTTCACCACTTCCTACTTTGCAGTATGTGAAAATCATCCATCATTGTACAAATGTGGACAATTCAAACATCCCATCAATGGCCATGTGGAGGTCAATAACCGAAGGCTGGAAGAAATAAATGTGTCTTAGGAATAAAACTGAGGCAAAAAGAATGAAATTAGTGGTTTGGTGGCTGCCAGGAGAACGTTCCCTGATTGTGCCCGATATAAAGTTTGGTGCAGGAGGGATAATGTATGAGGCTGTTTTTCGGGGATTGGATTAATGGACTTCTTAAGTGTCCCAATATATTTGCCCACAATGTATTATGCTTCTACTCATTTTACTCCTCCCTCAGATGGCTATAACATTGGCAATGAATATTGTAGAATCTCATTAAACATTGCAGGCGGCTGAGAAATGTTTTGGCTGCAGGTTTCTTAATGATTTTCCATCTCCCTGTCAGAGAGGGAGAAATTTTGTTCTTCCAAGCCTCACCATACCGAGCTTCGAAGTTCTTTGACATTTTTGTTTTCTGATATTTACACCCCCCCCCCTTTCATCTCCAGACATGGTTCTACACTATACTGCCACTTTGTGGTCAATAGTATGTCATACATATATTGCGACAACAAAACCAAACTGTTTATCAGTTGAACTGTTTATTAGTGCTCCAAAGGCAATATGTGAGATTCAGTGGTGGACAAACACAAAGGCACAAACCTTTGTAGAGAGTTAAAGTACTATGATTTATTACAGCTATAATGTTCCTATTATCATTTTTGTCATAAGACTCTTCGCTTAATCAACTCAGCTGATGTGAAAAGACTATTTATACCCTTAATACACTAATCTATTAATAGGGTGATGTTAAGGACTCAAACACTGAGTGATGTTTATTACAATTACCATAAACAAAATACTATTAGTAATAGTTTTTTTCTACTTTAAGTAAATAAAAGAAGTGAGGTTGAGGCGAGTTCGACTCGGGAGTTTCTTTTATCATTTATTCCTCTTTAAATGTTCTGATTGATTTTGAACTGTTTGTTATGTGCCAAGTCGATTCCACCAATCAAAACAAGTTCAGAAGAGAGTGTTCTCTACCCTTATTGGTTGATTGCTATGTTTGACAAGTTTTTAACCACTCAAATTAAAAGGAATGCAAAATCTTGCTGAACAAAAGGGCTTTGAAATGTATTGAAGTTAAAGTCTCCCCAAAACGAAACACTTCGGTACACAATTACAAAATTACATTTATTGTACTCCCTTTTCTGTCCACCACTGGTAGGTTGTCTCCATACTATTACCACAAAAGAGGACTTTGTATACTGTATACCTCCCGCTTTTTACTTAAATTAGGAACCTGAACAAAGCCAGCTCCATGAACAGCTGCTTTAATTGGGTTGGACTGCAAGATCTCCTGCTATAGAGCTCTGACCTCAACCCTACTGAACACCCTCAAGATACTGACTGCACCCCTAGACGTTCTGACATCACCTACCTGACATTACTAACCACACTTGTGTTCCACAAGCACACTCTAAAATCCAGAGAAACATCTTCCCAGGATGTGAGAATGAGAATGACTCACAATTCCCCTTCCTGAACATGATACAGTGTATTTATAGGTTAATTACTATTGTTCTAATAGACATACTGTGCATGCTGCTATTGAGTGTGTAAAACAATCAGCATATTACAGTTCTGTATCTGTGCCTGGGAGGTTAAAACGGACCCCATCTGGAGCTCTAATGAGTGGATTATTGCCTTATAATTGGATTTGGGAAATGAGTTACCAGACTCTTATTAAACTCAACATTCGCACCATTTGGAGCATTAACAGACTAGTTTCGATCCGATCCGAAAGCGCCTCTGATTAATTGTGAATGGTTTGTCATTGTGGTCTGAGAGTAAAATTAGTAGAAGAGGAAAATAAAACAGGCTCAGTAGCTCAGGGGGCAGGTCAATGGTTGAGTAATGCAAATCATTAACTTGACCGCAGTAAACACTGGTTCCTTCATTATTTATCCCGTTCAATCGCAATCTCTCGTGCTGTTGCTGGAGGACGAGAATGGCATGCGGTTTAATGACCTTTCCAGATCCAAGCACCAGGTCATCAGACAAACGTCCCATAAATACACCAATTGCGAATATTTGTATTGTGTGTTAATTAACTAGGAGTCTAGGAGTGGACGTGTGTTGTACATTTCCTGACACTATCCTTCAGGGGTAATTACCATTGTGGCCTTTTATCTGGGTAAACCTGATCTCAAGATATCTTAAAAAAAGAAGCTTTTCTTGCTAAAAAAAAAAAAAAAAAAAAAGCCTTGCCAAAGACTTAATAATTAGATTTTCTCAGACAGGGGGTGTATCAAAACCTGTCTAAGTCTGGTGATGTTTATATAACGGAATTAATAAATATATATCTGCCACTGCCTTTATTTGAACAGTTCCCGAAATAAGTGCTTGTCACCACGTGGAATGAAAATGTCATCTCTTCCGACTGACTCGTTTAGGGTCTGATCTTATTTTGCGCAAACATATGCAAAGCGTCGACATCCTCCACAAGGACAAAAAAATCCTGTTATTTATCATTATTATTATAGAGAAATGTAAGACAGGCATAAATAACGGTACTGGAATATTAGATGTTATTGTGTTCAGGACTGATTTGTTGAATAACACCCAGGAATGTAATTCTTCCACTACCCTAGCTTGTTAAGATAGAGGACTAATAAATTAAAATGGATTATAGGACCTGTGTGTGTGTGTTTGCGTGTGTGTGTGTGGGTGGGTGTGTGGATGGGTGGAGTCTTTTCCAAATATTCTAGCAGGAATTGTAGTTATAAAATAAGCATGTGCCTCGTTACTGTGAATACAGCTGTGTAGGCAGGGCGAATGCCTCAGCATTTAAAGACGACTTTTTAAAAGACCTTTAATTATCTCACAGTGACGCACAGTGGGTCGAATGCACACCCTGACATAGCGGACACAGACATGTTGGTTCAAAAAATAAACAAATGAATGAATAAGAGTCATGGTAGTTACTTCAAGCCAGAAAGCAAAAGTTAAGGAACTTAAGATCTTTATATACACTCATAAATACACTCTATGTGCATGTTAACCTGTAGCACTGACATAACCGAACTCCATGATCACCGCATGGTTCACTTATATGAAATGTTACATGGGTTAGATTGATTTAATCATCTGCATGAGATTCACATGTGCTTTATGAACATTCTATTCCACATTTACTCCCCATTCGATGTTAGATTAAGCTTCTGGGAAAATGTTTGACTAGGTTATGTGGAGATTTGTGCTTATTCTGATACAAGAGCATAGTAAAGTCAGGTGCATTCAGGAGCATTCACATGCATCCCAAAGGTGTTTAATAGGATTGAGGTCAGATCGCTATAGCAGGTCTCATTCTAGCGCACATGAAGCTCCTAAAAGGTCAAGTTCAAAGCCACCCAATACAATTGGGCTCAAGTCAAATCAGATCAAGCCAAGTAGTCCTTATTGTCCTTTCAACAATATACAGCAGGGGTGGGCAATTATATTTTCCAAAGGGCCACATGAGAAACCTGAGGTGTGTTCGTGGGCCGAACCAACAATAACGTTGAACGTAACTTATGTTCAATATGAATTTTTTCCTCTTGTAAAGAGTGTTAAATATCATCATGTTCATTAGGCTACCCACTATCCTTAAGAATAAGGATATTCTATTTAAGGAAAAGAAACAACAAAAAAAAATGTTTCCTTCATTTTTAACACTGAGCATACTCCAACAACGTCAGCGTTGCTGTGTGGTTATACATTCTTCTCGTGCGGCAAAGAAGCCGAAGCAGTTCAGCGGGCCGGATTAAAAGGACCAAGGGGCCGGATGTGGCCCCCGGGCCGTAGTTTGCCCACCCCTGATATACAGTGTAGTACATTGTGAAGCTAAACATTTCGAGAACAAAGGTACTACAACAAACAGCACAAATTAACATCTTTTTTTTTTTTGGCTAAATAATAGATATTCGGTGTCCCAATACGTTTGTCCAAACAGTGTATAAGTATTAGAACTAACAATGTGTTAACTGACTAATTTAATCAATATATTGGAAAAGCTATAGTACATTTTCAAAACATATCACACGGGATAGTTATTTATGTCAGGTCTTTCAGCTCGCTTAAAATCTGGATGCTAGCTGGAAAATAAAGACTTGGCTAAATTTGTAAACACATGATCAAACAAAAGATCAGGTTATTCATGATAGAAAACTCATCCCAAAAAAAAGAGTGGGATATCTAAAGGAAAACAAATAGTATTAGCATTGAGATCTGTCCACATGTATGCTAAATTTACAGACAATGAAATGGCTATGCTAATCTCATCTCATAAATGTTTTCCTTTCTCATATTTCACAGTGTTTGATAAGCTAGAGGCAAAATTTACCATATCCATCAATTAATTAAGAAAATAAATTATAGTATTTTTGGGTCCTATATTCATTTTCACAGTTGCTATTTGAAGTGAGAAGTGAAATTACACCTACAGACACATACTGCACCTCACATAGGACAGAACCACTGACTCATATCTATTCAATATTCCACTATGTCTTTAATGCAAATGCAACCTCCACAAAACAGCAATGCCAATACTATTATCATATTCAAGAAAAGAGAATATATATATATATATATATATATATATATATATATATATATATATATATATATATATATATATATATATATATATACATATATACATACATACATACATACATACATACACACACACACACACAGATGTGAGCTGAAATATTAATTTCAGTTCATCGACATGAGTACGTCCTTAAATATGTGGGTTTATTTGCTAAAATAGTCTCTTCAAGATAATGTGAAGTGGATTAAATGCTGGTTTTAAACTTGTATGTGTAATTAAAGCCAAGCATGTCATTCACCTCACACTGACGCACAAAAACACTCCACTGCAATCACACAGCCATAGGGATTAAAATAAAATAAATAAATAAATAATCAAACTGCAATACATACAGTACCATAATGTAGATGCTTTTGAGCTAAACAAAATAATACAAGTGCCATGAGCCATTTCAGTTAGGGCAATATTAGCATAATAACTGTTGGATTATTGTTAACGCCAACAATGTTTGTTACTATACTTCAGATATATCACAATTATTAAGCATTAAACTGTTATAATCTTGTTCTTTGTACCACAGCTAATGTGGTCTTACTTGTTTGTTCGTATGTGAGCAGGACATTTATCTAGCTAGCATCCAGATTTTAAGATAGCAAAGATTAGCCATCCTGTTGTTCAAATTGCTAGCTGTCCATTTCTTCCTTTGCTCAGTCTGGAATTTGGTAACAGGTCCTAAAACAAGTTTGAATGATAGACTTAGTTGTTTTTGTCTTCAGGTTTAATGTATTCCGATTGCATCTGAGGGCTACGTCTCACAATTTCAAAATTCGGGGTTTGTCAGTTTTGCCTCTGAACTTTGTAGATATATTGATACAATAAAGCCTTTAAATGCATTGAACTTCAATCAAATGTATTAACAAATAAGTTTATAATAACCCTAAATACATTAATGCATTTCCCAAATCGCTTAAGTTGAAGGCAATTTTCTATAAAGCAGTATGAAGGAGTGTTATATCATCAGTCCCGCCATGCAGTGCTATGATTTCCATTTCTATCTAATTATAGAGTTATTCTCTGATGGTGTCATTATCTCCCCTGTGCTCTCTTTAAAACTGAACTGGGCATTCTCTCTTTCTCTATTACTATCTCTCTCTCTCTCTCTCTCTCTCTCTCTGTTTTCTTTTTTCCCTGCTAATGAGCAGATCGTTTCTAATGAAGTATTGGTATCCGACCTATGACATAATGTTTGCTCAATAATCTCACGGGACAGTTTATGTAGGTCAAATTATAGTCTGGTATACTATGTGTAAATACTGGATTCTGATTGGCTGGAAGGATCATGGCGAACACACAGGTAGTTTGAGGTCTGTTTAATCAATAAGTAACATCCAGCTGCAGAAAACATGAGATGTTTCCTTATTGTGTATATTTCCTAATGAATTTATTGAGTTACATGGGGGTGATATTTTGCATGTGGTGGAACGTGTATGATGAATACAGTGATTTTGATAAATGGCTTGAGGCACAATTTAGAAACGAACTGGAGAACAAAATGTTAAAAAGATTGAAAAATCGTGATGTCTAAACGCAGCACCCTGTATACGTGGTATAATGATATTAAGGAATGACGGTACTGAGGTGACTTCCTTCCCTTTACTGAGAATGAGGCGCATCACTCTTGTGCTCTGTTAATGTATAGTAGATGGACTGCAGCTTACACCTATAGTACACAAATCTATTAACTAATTAATGGGCAACTCAGTAAATAACAACATACACCAGTTGGAAGGAAAATAACAACATACACCAAGAAACCAGGTAATTAAACACTAGTGAAGCAACTAATAATAACCAGGTGGAAACAGTGTTATCAGTGTAAACCAAAGAGTCCCTGCACAAAATAATCCAGGATTCCAGAGGTCTAAACAAAATATTTTCTCTGTGCCATGACCATCTGAACCCCCGCCCCCCCCAAAAAAAAAAAAAACAGCCATCTGAAACAGAGGAATATAATTACACACCCACAAGCCCTCAAGAAATCGATTCCAAAGCCAAGCTGTCAGTTCCTTTAATTGGACTTCCTTTGTGTGTGTGCGCGTGTGTGCATGTGTGTGTGCTGGCAGATGGATCCAGAACATCTGAAAAACAAAACAAGACAGACACCACACACGTGTTCAGACAGAAAAAAAAAACCATAAACCATTCTCCGAGATAATGAATCTCATTTGAGACCCAACAAGCCAAAAAAACATATTTTCCTGATTGTTACATTGTTAGCCCTAAAATTTTAAACACGAGATTTATCCCACGGTCTGAAACTCACAGCTGTCGATCCTTCATTATTTCTGAGATTATGCATATTTAGACTATGAAAGGAAACGGCATACTTCACTACTCTGATTCTTCTGCAATAAGAAAAGGCAATCAGACATTCCTCAAACGGAATGGAAGATTAATTCCGTAGTGTTCTTTGTTAAATAATGAATGGTATAACATTATTAAAACGGTGGAGGAAAGATTCCAATATGTCTTCTATGTGTTCTCCCACAGCTCTGAGTCACCCTCAATAGCCTAAATTATTCATCTGGTCCAAGTTTGTCTGAAGTTTTTCTGACTCACATATTGCCTGTAATCACAGATGGATGCCGAAAGTTTAGACAATACAACCTGAGCGTATCAGTGAGAGCAAGTAACACCCCTCATACATACTTTTCACCTTCTCATTGAGCATTCTGGCCCTCAGAGCCAAACTGTATAAGAGTTTCCTCCAACATGCAAAGGTGACATCAAAAAGTTTTACGACTAGCTCTGTTTACAAAAAGGTACTTTATTTATCTGTGTTTACACACTATCACCTTCAACATAGGCCCCTTGAACAGCGATAAATCCCTCCTATTCTTCAATGTGTACAGGGAAAACTAATTTTTGAAACATGTCAAGCACCTTTCTCGATATGATCTGGATCTCAGCAACCGTGTCAAAATTGTGACCTTTAAACTCCATCTGCATCTTCGGCTAGCCTTGCAGGAGGACAATTTTGCAATTAGGGTGTGTGCGGAGGTGAGACCGTGTTGTTTCCGGCAAGAAACAGAGGTTTTGAGGAAAGCTCAGAATAGCACTAGTGTGCACAGGATGATGTCTATGGCCCACTGACTTATGAAGGTTAGTTCTCCCTGTGACTGTGAGTGGAGCCTTGTGCTGCCACCTGTTGGCATGTTATAAAGCTAGTCTTAAAACCTTTTGATACCAGCATTTAAGGGACAAAACTAATCTGCTTGATCTGAAAATCGATCCTCAAATGTCTGCTTGTTCCCTGTTTAGTTTATGTTATCTTGTGTTTTCTATTTGCCCCTAGATTCTGGTGGAAGGGATTTTGCATTTTACATTTAAGGAAGTATGTGGAAGGAGCGCAAAAGTGGTACAGTGAAGGTTGAACACAAAAGGAAATGCATTGCGGATTATTTGCAAAGAACGAACATCATATTTCATGTTACATTTTTCCTTCTTGCCTTCCTTTCTTACTATCCCAAACATTTCGTATTAAATGTTAAAGCATTATCATAATCACAGATGTCAAAGTGGCTGCTATGAAGAAGAAAAACAACCTTAACACACAATCTGATTCAAGAAGTCGTTTTATTGACCATAATCAAGCTCCTTGTTGTTGTTTTGGGCATCATACTGTTTTATATTAAAAGACTTTCAGCCTCTCTCTGGAAGCCACTTTCAGTGTGGGATGTGTTTGCTTAGTTATTCTTGACTGTTGACTGTTTAGCACTTAGTTAAGAAAGAGGAGTGAATTATGTAAAGCAGGTGCAATATATTATCGCAGCAACTGGAATGAACTCGGTGCTGATGGGGGGAAAGGTGTTCCTGTGTGTGCTGTGTTTCAGGAAAATAATTGGAGCCGTATGACTCATGGTGAAGGAGTTTTGCAAACAGGGTCGCTGAAGCTGAAAATGTCTGCAAACGTACCTGACGGAAATTGATGAAAGATGAAAAAACAGGCAGAATTGTATTTTATTTTGGCAAATGGTGATTCAGATACACTGTTCCTGATTAAACTCACAAAAAGAATGTCTATACGAAATAAGCCATCCATCCATCCATCTATCTATCTACAGTATGTATCTATGTATGTATATATCAGTAGCAGACCGTGCATTTCACACCTAGGCCTTCAGTAGTGCTCCGTCTGAATTGATGGTTATAAAAAACATCTTAATATACAGAAATTCAGTATGAAAGGCCATTGCCATGCCTGTAAGCACAATAAATGCCTGTACTGATTAAACAAACCAGGGGAGAACTACTGCAGCTCCAGACATATATTCTACTGCAGCTCCAGCCGTGACCCACATAAGAAACATCAACAATAAACTTGCAATATCATTTAGGAAAACAGCAGCATTTTACTCACCAAAAAAATCGTATTGTTTGTAAACAAAATCCATCCGCCTCTTGTTCCTCAAAACCAGTTGCTAACGTGAAAGAGGCGGAGAAATCCTCTTCCTGGTCGTGACAGGCGAGCTTCGGAGTTGTCCAAACTTTCTTAACAATGTCCGGCTTTTTTTGAAAAGTCCGATTTGAAAGTGGCCTTGAAGGCCTTCAAATCTGACACTTCATCTGTTTTTTCTTCTCCTTCAGCCATTAGGGGGCGACAAAAATAGCTCAATTGGACCCGATCTAGACTATCTGAATACGGTGACGTCATACGCCTGCTAGATGGCGCTGGTGACAACTCAAAATCTGATTGGTTGAAGCAGCAGTTTGATCAACGTTTATTCTGTGTTAGAGGTGCCTGCAGAATGGATTGTGAAGACCTAAGGGGCAGACTTCTCTGACTTGTCTGACTCTGCCTGGCAACTAATGATGGCTGAAATGTGATTGGTTAAATGCTTTAATATGAAAATACGTGTTTGGAAGCTGCACTAGCATCGGAAAAGCAACGACCATTTTGAATTATTGGATAAGTTCTAATGGATAAAATATAAGTAATATCAGTTTGTGATTCAGATATTTCTTAGGCCATAATAGAGGCCTTGCAGGTCCTGACGGCTCACCATTTGTGTGTGTGTGTGTGTGTGTGTGTGTGTATATATATATATATATATATATATATATATATATATATATATATATATACAACATGAGTGCAATGCAACAATGCAACACCATCTATCATCTATGCTATATTTATCTATCTATCTATCTATCTATCTATCTATCTATCTATCTATCTATCTATCTATCTATCTATCTATCTATCTATCTATCAATATAGATAGATACTTCTATACTTAATAGTCTCATCATCATGCGCATGAGCAAAAACCCAAGAGTGAGAGAGTGAAGATCATTGTGATGATGATTTGATGATTGTGTAAATCATCAAAGTTTGTTATTATTATTATTATTATTATTTGAATCTGTTTAAAGAAAGGACAGCATGAGTAAACGTCTTGATGGCTTTAATTTTGTCTCTTTTAAAGTTTTAAGTAAAAATGTGTAAACAGAAATGTGCAGAAATCTATCTATCTAACAGAAATCTATCTATCTATCTATCTATCTACCTATCTATATATCTATCTATCTATCTATCTATCTATCTATCTATCTATCTATCTATCTATGTCTGTATGTCTGTCTCGTCTGTCTGTCTGTCTGTCTGTCTATCTATCTGTCTGTCTGTCTGTCTGTCTGTCTGTCTGTCTGTCTATCTATCTATCTATCTATCTATCTATCTATCTATCTATCTATCTAAACTAAAGCAAATTTACACACAGCATTTTAGTGTAACACCACAACACACAACACTATAACACTGTGACATTGCTTATACATATTTCAATTCGAGAAACTGTCTATTGTCTACATAGTGTTTCACTCTATTAGTGTGTGGCTCGGGCGTCCAGATGCATATAAATGTGATAGATAGAAAAGATGCTAAAACTTGGGAATCTTCATGAACCTTTAGGGTTTCATTACAGCAGACTGCTGGGCAAACCATCATCATATTTTGTCTTTGCAACCAAATTCCATCAAGTGCGAGACGCATAGAGACTCAGCAGACATGCAACAGCACTCCCCCAGCAACTTTTTGCGAAATGAGTCACACCAGGCGTTTACGCATGAACTCCAGCGATGGTGAAAGGTGGAGCAAAAAGAAACCCCCGACAGAGACGGATATAAACTGATGGCGTCACTTGGGAAGCTCGCGAGGAGCTGAAGAGCATGGAGAGCTGCAGAGTGTGTGTGATGGTGTGCGCCGTGCTGCTCTCCTGCGTCTGTGGAGACCAGGTTTACCAGCTGGATGACGAGGAGGTGGCGGACTTGGACAGGAGAGCGTTGAGGAACTTCTACCGTAAAGAGCCTAATTTAACCAGCGAGAAAGAGCTTGTAAGCTCAACTCACGTTGCATGATGCAGACAAAATGATGTGTCTCTTTGTGATGAGTTGTATGGGGTCGTATTAAATTACTGCATCGTCTTTACAGCTTGGGGCTCTGCATGATGTTTTGGAAAAGCTGCAGAGCAAACGGATCTCACTTTGGGAAAAGAAGTTCAGTCGAGTTCCCACGGTGAGTCAAATCATCACAGGCTATTACATATTACATATACCCGGCTATTCACATAGATTGCTTCATTGATTTGTACTTAATTACTGGCTGTTTGATTATATAAATATATAATATTATTATATATATATATATATATATATATATATATATATATATATATATATATGTATATATATAATAAATATTATATTAATATTGTTCATGTAAAAGTAAAAAAATAATAAAATGGACAGACTTTAAATATAAATCTACACAGAAGGCGTTCATGTGTATCTAATATACTATATCATATATATATATATATATATATATATATATATATATAATGTATTTATTTTTCCTCATATAATATGTATGTTTCACTTATATTTCACATAATATTGTCATATTCAATAGAGTATACACACTTTGCCTTTAAAAAGTGTCAGAAGTGACACCATTTTCTCTCTTCTCTCTAATAATAATGATATTATTATTAGTATTAGTATTTATTTTTAAATTATATATATATATATTTTTTTATATACAAAAAGGCTGTATAAATGCTGTGGGTGCAGACTTTTTCTCCTCTACTAAATGTGTGATTGATTGATTTATTTTGTCGTTGTGCAATTGCAGTGTGGGGTTGGGCAACAGTGTGCCGTGCGGAAAGGCTCTCGTATCGGCAGGATGTGCGACTGTCCGATCGGAGCGTCATGCAACACCTACCTGCTCAAGTGCTTATAATCATTTCCTCATGTTCACTTTGGAAACCAATTCTTTATGTTATAATCGGTTTATTTTTCGAGTTTGCGCTCACTTGCGCTGTGATGTACATATACACATATTGTCTCGAGGCAGCCCGTTGTCATTGTTTTGAAAACGCATCATATCAGTTCATGTGTTTATTGATATTATAAATATATAATAAAGTTATTAATGTGGGGTTGAGTTGCAAATACATGCGCCGTCTTTGTCATGACAAGAGTGATGTTACTATGGATAATATTAATACATCTGATTCATAATGAAATGATTCAGCAACATAAATGCATCTACACTATATGAACAAAGGTTTCTCGACACCTGAATGTACAATTTGTATTCTATTTGAATTACCCATTCGCACTTTTGCTCCATATGTGCACTTATAATAACCTCTGGGAAGATTTTTTGTGGAGATTTTGTGCTCAGTCAGAAACATAAGGGTGTTATTAAAGTCAGGTGAAGCACACTAATCAAGAATTATAATCATGGAAATTCTATTTTAATAGAGCTCACTCAGATGCACAGGAGTTTGAGGCAGTTTGAGGGAGAACCACATATAATTGAAATTCAGCCCAAACTTTTGTTTGTTCATTCATTCATTCATCTTCTACCGCTATATCCGATCTTCCCTCGGGTCACGGGGAGCCTGTGCCTATCTCAGGAATCTATGGGCATTAAGGCAGGATACACCCTGGATGGAATGCCAACCCATCGCAGGGCACACACACACATTCACACACACATTCATACACTAGGGACAATTTTTCCAAGGTAGGTGCCAATCAACCTACCGTGCATGTTTTTGGACCGGGGGAAACCGGAGAACCGGGAGAAAAAAAAACCCCCTGAGGCACGGGGAGAACATGCAAACTCCACACACACATGGCCGAGCCGGGAATCGAACCCGGATCCTGGAGGTGTGAGGCGAACGTGCTAACCACTAAGCCACCGTGCCCCCTAACTTTTGTTTGTATAGCATAGAATTAAAAGAGGATAAAACTGAGCCACGCAGCATGAAAAGGGACACAAGCTGTGAACGCGAGACACTGTCACAACACATCTAGGACATTCTGACTGATGTATGTGTCATGTCCAGATCTGATCCTTATAACCTTATGTAAGCAGAGATATGCCTTTGTAAAGACCTCAGTTTTTTTTTGTCCAGTCACTTAGAATGATTTGCTTGTGAAAGCTTTAACTGACTCTAAACTCATGAGCTGGCATTTCAGAGGAGATGTGAGGAGAGAAAGGCAGAGAAACGTGCCCCCATGGGTACATCGAGTGTCCCTTTAAGGCTAGTCCTTTATAGATGTCAGCACAAAACCAGCCTTCACCTTCACTTCTACACATCAAAATTGTGTTGACTGTTCATCAGCCCAGGCCTCTGACTGTGCACTGTCGCTTCGGATTAGTTTCACTCGGGTTTATTAATATTAGGCGGAATCCCGAGGGCGTGCGTGCACATGACATTATCTCACGAGAAGCGTTGAAATGCAAAGAAAAAACCTATTAAGCCTAAAGCTGTGTGTGTGTGTATATATATACAGGTGGTGGGTTTTAATGAAGTGTTGGACAATTTCATAATGTTTTGACACACCAGTGACCAAGACCTCACACTTATTGCTCTGGAAATGTCACACTGACAGATGAAGACTTGAGGATGTTGGAAGTGATACCAGAATGAAAGGTCACAGAAATCAGGATGCTTTAATAAAGCAAGCATAATGTAGACTTGTTGAAACTTGTTTCATTAAAACGCAGTGATGTTGAGATATGAGTTACTGTATGAGTGGATCTATATAAAAAAAATATATACAAATATACAAATACACATTTTTATATATATATATATACATACATACATACATACGTATAAGTTGGGACACTGTGTAAAATCAGAATGCAAATCTCATAAAAAACATATTCAATATTTAAATTGAGGAAATGTATCATTTTAAGGGCAAAAATGTGGTCATCGCAACACATCTTACAAAATATGGGACGGGAGATTTTACTACATATTTAACGTTTATTATAATGAAACAGTTTTGCAACTAACGAGGTTAATATAATAACAGGTCAAAGAGATGATTGTCATATAAATATTTATTTTAGAGATGCAGAGCCAGTCAAAAGTAAAGATAGACATCAATCTGTCAAAGACTGATTGATTTTACATTTAATCACAATTTGCTTTTATAATAACTTCTTCTGGAATGATTTGTTCCCAATCAGTCACAAGGGGTGTGAGGAAAGACAGGTGCTTCCAAAGACATACAGCTGAAAACCTCATGTGTCTTTTATCTATTTATATAATGAGAGAATAAGAGATATATAAAAAAAGACAACATTTTGAGAAACATACGGCATTTTATATTTTATTAAGTACATACAGGACACAAGGGCTTTGATTTCAGGTTCGTAATATTGGATTTACATTGCCGTCAAGAACAGAGGTGGGGAGAATGTCTTTTCAAATAACATCAAAAACTAAGTTTCATCTACAATGAGGAAATGATAAAAGTTCAATATTAGCTGCTCTAAAAAGAGGAACAATCAAATCAAAGCTATAAACTCATCAATAAAGATAATTAAATAATCCACACACTTTTTTTTAAATATACAACATATATAAAAACAGGATGAAACTTCTTCAGAAACATACAAAAGGGAAACCATCTTTAAACAGACCGAAACCATAAATCAGCTGATGACAACTAACAAACTCTTCTAGAATATTATTATTAAAAAAAAAAAAAATCGGGCTGAAACTTGAAAAAATATACAGCTTTACTTTTGCACTCTTGTCCAAAAGGAACTGTTGCCAAATTGGGGTAGAAAAGTGGATCAATATCACCTGGAACCTTCCAGCATCAACACGTCCTCATACATGTGGGTCCATAAGTATTTGGACAGCTACGCAAAGGGAATTTTTTATTATTGTTTATTTAACCAATTTATACTGGTACATTGGATTTATAATAAAGTGATCATGGAAGTGTAGGCTTTCAGATTATTCAGATAATTAGAGACTTACCGACATAATCCCTCACAAGCAATTTGTGGCCAGATGTCCATTTCCTTCTCATTATTTTATCAATATATATAATATATTTTTTTAATAATTGGAATTGATTCCAAGTGATTGAATTTCCATTTGATAGATATTCATGTAAACTCTTACTATATGGTCCAAAGATATGCTGTGGCAAGTAATGGAAACAAATATTACCCTGATAAACATAAGAACAGAACCTTTAGAGTGGCCCAATCAATAATAGTTTGTAAAATTAAGGAATTAACTAAAGAACCCAGGAGAACTCAAAGTCCTAAAAATAAACCTATGTAGAAGGAAAGGAATGGCTCATGATCCAAAGCATACCAATGTCAAACATGGAGGTAATAGTGTAATGTTTTAGCAAAAAAATAGCAAATAGCAAAAATATTAGCAAAAAAAATGGGGCAGTGGTATTTATTGTGTTTCCACTTGTATGGGATCAAATGCCACGAAATGGATACAATACGGAGGGATACGATAGCAGCCTAAAAGCTTCCCAGGATAAAGAAATGATCAAATAAGATAAACAAAGTTCTTCAATGGTCAATATGAGCAGCTTTTCATTTATTGAAAACTAAACTAAAGATGGAAAATGTACAAATAAGCAACATCTGCAGGAGGCTATAGTTTGCACCTTGCAAAAATTAAATGAACCAAGGTCTGTACTTAAAAAAAACAAAACAATATCTCTGCTTTTTTGGTTCAAAATCCAGACTTCTTAACCTAAAATGCACTGTGGTATTGTACAGAGGGTAAATCATGGTGAAAATATTGTCCAAGTAATTATGGACCCAAATGCAACAATATCTTAAAAAGAAAAAAAAAAAAAAAGCCTAGAGAAGCCTAAAAAGGATAGCTCAGCGCAGGAGGCAAAATCGAGCTTCTGGGCTGTTCATCTAATAAGACTAAATCTTCTACATCTCGACCCTGGAATCTGCGACGGCTGATCTTCACGGTCACCTTCCTCCCTTGGAATATTTTCAGGGCCTCCTTTGAGGCCATGGCCCTCGCCGCGCATTCGTCTCGGCCGTATCCCGTGCCCATGTAGACGGCGTGGCAGCGCAGTTCGCACACCTGGCCCTCTCTCTGAGTGCAGCCGGCTGGCAGGTCGGGAATGTCCCTGAGAGGCACAAATACGCAACTAAGGCCGGACTTGCAGGACTCCACGCAGGTGCGCAGGATCTCAAAGTGATCCAGGTTGGGGCCGAAGCCTCCTGCAGACACCAGTTTCCAGGCCACGGTTTTATAAAGGCGGTTAAAGAAGGGCTGATGTTCTGCAGGGGCCTCGGGTTGGAGACCCGATTTGACAGCAGCAGCGTTCGGACGGTCAGTTTTTGGCTCACCGCCTCTACACTCAGAGCCAGATGGAACGGTTCTGACTTTCTTAACACTGCTCTCAGCATCCGCGGCTACACAGAGGGTGGGAATAGAAGTGAAAAGCACTCAGTGATTGTGAATGTTGAGATTTTTTTTTTTCCTTTTTAATTCAAAATGAATAAAAACAGGTGTAAAAGTGACTGGTATTAAAGTATTGGCCAAAATAAAATTTCTGGACTATATTCATTTTTATTATTCATTTATTTATTTATTTGAGATGTTAGACTACTGTATACATTATGCCATTTAAAATACAACAACCGATTATAAATAAATATTAAAAAGGAAAATAAAAATCTGATTTTAAACAGCTTTTAAAACGAACTGAATTGCTCTTCAATCTATGACGCCTTAGATTACTGCACGCTCACACCTGAAACAGACGGCCTCTTTCCTTTCCCTTTCTTGTTTTCACCAGAACCTTCGCTCGCACCGATCCCTTCTGACATCCCTTCCACCTTGTCCATAACAGGCTGAGGATAGCTACGATAAAAGCAAAAGATCGAAAGTCAAAATTGACTTGTAATAATGAGAAAAACTAAACAAAAAGGAAGGTATGTAAGGGCACCTACCGACAGCCTAGAAACGTCTGGTTGGCCCAAACCTTAGACAGAGAAAGGAGCCTGTCCAGACTGGGAGTTGCGACTCCGGGTTGGATGGTAGGAAAGACCTCCATATTGCGCAGAACAAACTCTCGCCTGGCGTGCCAGTGCTTATTTGTCTCAGAGAGCTCTCTTAAAGACTCCACCCAGTGCGCCAGGTGAGGGTTCTGCTGAAGGTACTCAGAAACGACATCCTGTCCACTCTCCTCTGCCATCACTGCAATAAAACAGAGCAGTTAATAATGTGAGAAAGTTTTTAATCAGTTTGAATTTATGTTTATAAGGTTTATTTTATCTTAGCAATTTTTTGTAAAACAATACTTAAGAGACAATATCATCCTGCCACATGATGGCGCCCCTGATTAACCATTGACATGTGATGAAGGAACATTAGAACGTCTAACATCATGCAGACTGATGGCTCTTTAGATCAGGATGACTTTGTGCCAGGAAAAATGTAGTAATGTTTCCTCTGTGGATCAGGAACAGTTCGGATTTCAGAGCTCAGACGTCGAACAACCTTTTGCCATATTGCAGGAAGTCTGTTGCACTCGGTAGTGCCAGCACCACTAATTTTATTACAGCAATGAGGAAGAGTAAGGAAGTAAACATAATTCATTACTGTATTTAAGTGTTTCAGTCACTAATATCATTCTATTGATAGATGTGCTATGGTGTGCTATGAGTAACTTTAGAGCCTTTTTCATGTAAATATACAGAGCCCCCTGGATAACAGAAGGTTAAAGGGTCTGGCTTGAGGACCCAAGAGTGGCAGCTTGGCGATACCGGTACTCTAACCTTCTGATCAGTAGACCTTAACCACTAAACTAACAATCGCTACTTAACCTACATGGTTTGTTACTTCATTCATTCATTCATCTTCTACCGCTATGTCCGATCTTCCCTCGCTGTCTATGGGCATTAAGGCAGGATACACCCGGGATGGAATGCCAACCCATCGCAGGGCACACACACACACACATACACACATTAGGGACAATTTTCCAAGGTGCCAATCAACCTACCGTGCATGTTTTTGGACCGGGAGGAAACCGGAGAACCCGGAGAAAAAAAACCTGAGGCACGGGGAGAACATGCAAACTCCACACACACATGGCCGAGACGGGAATTGAACCCGGACCCTGGCGGTGTGAGGCAAACGTGCTAACCACTAAGCCACCGTGCCCCCGGTTTGTTACTTCATTGACTGCTTATTTATTCCCGCATTTGCAACAAAAAACCAAGCTGAAATGGAAGAATTTTTAAGAGGTGAAAACAAGCCAACAGTCCAAGTGCAACAGGTCCAGCTAAACACTATTTTCTAGCTAGAAAATTTGTTTTACATTTATTTACACCATGTTAACAACATTCTTTATGTCATGCCCACTAAAACAACAGTCTGTAGCCAAATGTTTTATTATATATATATATATATATATATATATATATATATATATATATATATATATATACTATATATACAAATACTAAAAAAAAAAATCTTGATTTCTTTTTTGCCACATATCCCAGCCTTAAAAATGAGATCCTTATTTCATGGTAATACAATTGTTACTTGACAGGCGAAATATATTGGGACACCAGACACTTTCTCAGCCACATGTGCTTCTTCTCCACATGTATAAATTTCCCTTCACGTCAAACTGGAGACCAAAACTTGACAAGGCCCTTGTGCACAAACCCATATCCAGGAAAATCGGCTTTACTTGGGGATTGGAAATGTATGGACGATCTCCTCACACCTTAACGCTGTTGAAGAATTCCTTTTTAAGGCTGACTGCACCAGCAGGCCTCCTTCCTCATCTCACCTACAACAGTACCTGATTATAAGAACTGGCTGTATGATCTCCACCCCAAAACCTGATGGAACATCTTTTCGTGAACCTTATAACATCCTAAGCTCGGGTGTCCGAAAACTTAACAACAACAACATTTTTCATCTGTAGGTTCTAACAAGAAATATAAGATGTATTTAAGCCTATAAAACATCATGTTGATCCTAATGATCTCTGTGTACATTATTATGGAGAGCCATGTGCATGAGACGTGTACGTAGAGCACAATTAGCAGCTAACCAGCCGCTTCATGCCTATCATATTATTCATGTGAAATAAATACTTCAATTATTTTTTTTTCTTTTTAAAAAAGAGAGAGAGAGAAAATGACCTTAAAACCGCTCCTTTCACCGATAATACATAACCAAGTACGGTTCGTCAGGCGCCGCTAGCAACAATATCAACAATAATACGAGACTATTAGAGGATACACGCTTCCGCGTGTGTCATTAAAACGCGCCCATGAGGCTGTCGCTCCTGATGTCATCATAATGCGGCCTGCATTTGGCGGTGTTTATGGTAGATTGTCGGAAGGGTATGAATGGATAACACGTCGTTAACAGTTATTTTGGATTAGAAACGTCTGTAAAAATGATCCACGAGCTTCTTCTTGCTTTAAGCGGGTATCCTGGAACCATAATTACATGGAATAAACGAAATGGTTTGCAGGTAATTATCGCTAGGTGTCATTTTATGATCTGTTCGCTGCTTATTACTTAACAGCAATAAACAATTCCGTTTTTTTAATAATAACTAGAATAACAGGTATATAATTATACTAAAAGGTATGCATGCTTTATAATAATTATGAACAACGTGTGCATTTTTTCTTCCTACCGAGATACCTAAATCTCACTTGTTTACAATCTCAGTACTTCATGCAGGAATTGGATCACTGTGTTTTGCTTGTTGCAGGTCTCCCAGGATCTACCCTTTCTCCATCCCAGTGAAACCAGTGTCCTGAACCGCTTGTGTAAGATGGGCACAGATTATGTGCGCTTCACAGAGTTCATCGAGCAACACACGGGCCATGTCCACCAGCAAGTAGGAACAATTTTATTATCAAGATATCCTAACCCCCCCCCCCCCTTTTTTTTGCAACATGATCATGGTATATAAAATACGATTTCTGCCAAATACTCTGTCTGGCTTTAATTTGAACCGATCCTCTAACAGTATGACCGTCGAACATTAACAGCATTTTTTTCTGTCTCCAGGAGCACCACATGAGCCAGCCGAGCCAAAGTGGCTTACACGGAATATACCTGAGGGCTTTTTGTACTGGCCTGCACTCCATGTTGCAGCCATACCGACAAGCACTACTAGATCTCGAACAAGAGGTCTGAAACAATCCAGCTGGAATTTAAAAAAATGGAATCCTGTTCACATGTCATTCCTCTTTAATATCGCACTGAAATCAATCCATTCAAATTTTTTCAACAGTTTCTTGGTGATCCACATCTGTCGATTTCCCATGTGATCTACAAACTTGAACAGGTAGGTCACAGAGACAACATTTAATTTCCATCACTTCACAACTTCAATAAGAAACCTGATAATGTCCCTTCCCCGTGCTGTGCTCTTTCCTCCTGATTAGTTTCAGTTGCTGTTTCCCTCTGTCATGGTTGTCGTGGAGACCATCAAATCTCAAAAGGTAGGTCAAGGTTGCTCCTACACACCGGTGTAAATGATCACAAGGATCTGTAAATGGAATATGTTCTTCTATTGATATTTCCCTTTCTGATCAGATCCATGGATGTCAGATTCTGGAGACTGTTTATAAGCATAGCTGTGGAGGACTGCAGCCTGTTCGGCTGGCTTTGGAGAAGTGAGTATCGTTTAAAATCAAATATTTCTTCAGGCATCCCATACTTATCGCTCGAAGACAATAAATCAGACCAGAAGATCTGAACTCACTTCTGTTTTTGTTTTTTTGTTTTTTTTTTCTTTTTTATCCAGATGCCTTTATCCTGAATAATTTATAATTCTCTGATTTATACTACTGTGACCCTGAGATTTTGCGATTTTACTGATAGCTAGGTTCATAACTCATAATGGATTAATCAACTGATAGTTTTTAAAATGGATCCCGGATAAAAAAGAAAAACAAAAAATATACTCTGTGTAAAATAGTACAGACCTATATTACACAAAAATCAGTACTGAATCATGAAAATGTGCTAAAAGAAATCAATTTGAATATATTATTTGTATTAATACACTTTAAGGAAACTATCACGGGAAACGTGCATTCAAATTAAAACAGAATGCAACACTCCAGATAAACTCTCTTATACTTTCAGCTGCTCCCGTTGTGGGACGCCACAATGGATGATCCTTCTCCGTAACATCCTGTCACCTAAATCTGCGTCTAATCGCTCTTTTCTTCCAAAATTAATAAATTACAGACTTCACGTGGTGTCATTGATTCATTGATTCACCTCTAGAGGCCGCTCTCATACGGTAATTGAGGGTTAAGGCTGAAGTATCTAACAGTGGTGTAATAAAATAATATATATATATCACAGCAAAAAGTGGGAGGAGAAAACTTTCCATTTATAAGAAGAAAAGTTACAGTAAGGAAAAACTCTCTTGCATAAATTATGCAAAATGTGCGAGACATTTGTAAAGTTTGCTTCTCCGTTAGCTGCTGTCGTTTACTGATTAAAACATTCACTCTACTGCACCTGAAAAAAATCTTTGCGGGTCACGTGTGCCAGGGTCCGCTATACGCAGTGGCGTGTAGAGCAGGTAATGGAGCACGTTTTAAACTTGCGACAAATACACGGATTTAGTTCGTGAAAACTTTAAAGCAGCTTTTATGAAGACAGGAATACCACATCACTATACTGTACAAGATTTAATTCATAAATACATGGGTGAGAACGATGATAATGAGTTTAAACAAGTATCTCCCCATGACTTCCTCTACACGGACACCGCGGAGGAGATTTTTGAGCGCACGGTAGGCTATTTGTATTCTGATTTAATTTGACAACTAAATACACCAAATGGGTTTAGTTTTCACTGTTATACTGGTATGTAATTTCAGCAATAAAATGCAGATTTGTTTCTAAATCTATCTATCTAATCAATCTATCTATCTGTTAATCTATCTATCTATCTATCTATCTATCTATCTATCTATCTATCTATCTATCTATCTATCTATCTATCTATCTATCTATCTATCTATCTATCTATATATATATATATATATATATATATATATATATATAGGTGTGTGTGTGTGTGTGTGTGTGTGTGTATATATGTATATATATATATGATATATATATATATATATATATATATATATATATAAATAAAATCTTTATATTTATATCTTTTTTTTCACATTAAATATGGTATTAACAGTTTTTAAGGAAGGCTGCATTTCTGAGTCTGGAAAAGTATGGAAGTTTGAAATGGAAATATGTTTAGGAACCCTTGAAATCACTCTGTTTTACTATTAATGATATGATGCAGCCCCCCCCCCATATATAACAAACTATTATATGAGGGGGTGATATATAATTATATATTTATATATATATGGATGGATATATATATATATATATATGATATATAGATATATAGGTTATCTACTTCTATTATATATGTGTATGTGTGTGTATATATATATATATATATATATATATATATATATATAAAATTCAACACGCACACATGATTATTTTCAGACTGGATTGAAAAAAATAGCCATTAAATCCAAATATGCATTCTCAGTAACTGACTGAAGCTTTCCTAGTTCCAAATTACATGACTGATCACTTTATTTAAAATTTTCCTGTTTGGATTTTTTGTTATTTTTATTTTTTGCTCCTACAGGATTCTTGCAGTGTGCCACGGAGTAATGTATAAGCAGCTGGCTGCATGGATGTTGCACGGGTTGCTCCTAGACCAGAGCGAAGAGTTCTTTGTGAGGCAGGGCCCCAGTGTTGGAGGAGCCACAGCAGCACAGGAAGAAGATGAGGAGGATCTCGGCATTGGAGGGCTGAGTGGGAAACAACTCCGAGAGCTGCAGGACTTGGTAAGAAAGCCTACTTTGTAGGTTTAATGGTGATCGAACCCAGTTCGATTCCTCGATTCAGAGTGTTTCCCATTGTAAATATGCATTAAATTAAACTAAACTTTTGGGCAGTTAATATGATCGGCGATTGTAGCGTAACGCCCATTGGAATTTATAATCTTTTTTTTACACGTTAAATGGAAGGCTGGAAAAGTATGGAAGTTTGAAAAAGAAATATGGGTAGGAACCCTTGAAATCTCTGCTTTACTATAATGATATGATGCACATACAGAATTAACAAACTATTATATGGGGGGATTGATAAATATATATATATATATGGGGGGGGGGGCTGTAGGAAAATTCATTCTTTATTCCAAATGTAATTATGTCTGTGATAAGAGAGCTAAATACTAAGTACATGTGATTTTTGTACAAAATAGTCTGTTTTTTTTTTTTTTTATCTGTATACATCTATTGCCTGTCCTTTTCCTGAATGTTCTGAACTTTTCAGCTGTTCTTCTTTCTCTAGAGACTGATTGAAGAGGAGAACATGCTCGCGCCGTCTCTCCAGCAGTTCTCCTTGCGTGTTGAGATGCTTCCCTCATACATTCCGGTTCGGGTAGCTGAAAAAATTCTCTTTGTCGGGGAATCAGTGCAAATGTTCGAGAACCACAACCATAGTCCCTCCAGAGCTGGTAAGACCACAGCAGATAAGACGTGCTTGCTTATTTTAGTTGGTTCTGTATTGTTCTGTACTTTGATCTTTCCAATGCAGGTTCCATACTGAAACATCAAGAGGACACTTTTGCTGCAGAGCTCCACAGACTCAAACAGCAGCCTCTTTTCAGCCTGGTGGACTTTGAGAATGTAATCGATGGGATTCGGAGCACAGTCGCTGAGGTTGCTTATGTGTTTTTTCGCTCATGATGATGCACAACGCCTGTAGGCTGTCTAAAAAATGTCAAAATTCAAGTCCCTGTGAGATTACAAGAGAAGGGGCCTGTTTTCGTACATCTATAGCTACATCTGAGATCAAATAAAACCTCTAATCGTGATGCTAATGTTCTACATAGCCATGTCTTGCAATATCAAATATGTGTGGACCTGATTGGTAATACAGATGCACGAAGAGACAGACAGAGATAGATCGACATTTAGAAAGACAGACATGGATGGACAGATGGATAGATGGATAAACAGATGAAAAATACAAATGCATGAAGAGATAGAGATGGATGGATGGACGGACGGACAGACAGAAAAATATAGATGCACAAAGTGACAGATATGGATGGATGGGTGTGTGTGTGTGTGTGTGTGTGTGTGTGTGTGTGTGTGTGTGTGTGTGTGGGTGTATATATATATGTATATATGTGTATGTGTGTGTGTGTGTGTGTGTGTGTGTGTGTATATATATATATATATATATATATATATGAAGATATGTATATATATATATGTATTTATATATATATATATGTATGTATGTATGTGTGTGTGTGTGTGTGTGTACAGATAGATGGATAGAGAGAGAGAAATACAGATGCATGAAGTGACCAACATGAATGGATAGATAGACGGACAAAAATCCATAGAACTGACAGTAGCCTTGTCTTTTTCAATCTTCTAGCATCTTTGGACCTTAATGGTAGAAGAATCTGATCTTTTGGGACAACTCAAGGTAAACAGGAGGAGAATATAATGCAGCTGATAATGATTATGATGATTGAATAGTATAAAAAATACTATATACTGTAATACACTATCATCTATAATGCAAATAATTGCTGGTAGTCTGAGTAGCATCAACAAACACGGGTATTTAATAGTTTTCATAGTGCAGTATTTTTTTTGTATATTTGTTTTTTGTATATTGTGATTTATTATTTGTGGTTTTTTTTTTTTTTTTTTTTTTTTCCCCTTCCCCCCCCTGTAGATCATTAAGGATTTTTATTTATTGGGACGTGGTGAACTCTATCAAGTCTTCATAGACCTTGCCCAGCACATGCTTAAAACCCCGCCGTCCACTGTGACTGAACACGGTGTGTGTCTGAGTGTTTGATATGAGCTCTCATAAACTGTGCCAGTTTGTGTCCAGATCATCAAAAAAACTTGAATTTTTTTTTCTCTCCAAGACGTGAACGTGGCCTTTCAGCAAGCCGCTCACAAAGTCCTGCTTGATGATGACAACCTGTTACCTCTCCTGCATCTCACGATTGACTATCAGGGAAAAGACAACAAAGGTACTCGTCTCCACGACAGCTGCTTGTTAAGATGTATCGTATATTATTGCTATATTACGAGGCACAGAGATGTATAGGGCTGTTCCTATTGAATATTTTTAATAATAGTATTCTAAAAATTATTCCATTGATTGTTCAGATAAAAAGTACTTTTCTTTCTTAAGAAAGAAAAGAGCACTACTAAATAAGAGCGAGAGAGACGGATCGCTTAAAATGAAGTAATGGAGGTGAGATTAAGAGGGCGCAGTCAAATTTCCAATTCAGTGTTAAATAGATTTAGGGTCGGAGCTCTTTTGCAGGAGATTTTCATTCAGCTGACTCTGTTCACGTGGTGGAAAAGTTTAGAGTCCTCCTGGTTCAAGTAAATGTTTGTGGTAACAGTTTGCAGAAGAAGCACAAAAGTCAGTATGTCCCAATAATTTTTGCCATTCCAGTTAGTTTTTGTAGGACTAAAAAAAACCCTATTCTCTAGAGAAGTGTTAACACTTACATGTCATGTTTACAGAGGCATCTGGGAGCAGAGAAGGCACAACCCCTCCTCAGGAATCTTCTCCTCGAGAGCCTCCTCCCACAGGCTGGGCTGCACTGGGACTGGCCTACAAAGTGCAATGGCCCTTGCACATTCTCTTCACACCTGCAGTGTTGGAGAAGTAAAGCATGCCATTGATCGAGTCATTATATTACCCTGAGTCATTATGTTACACCTGGGAACATACAGGACCATAGTTGTGCACATTTTAATACATGACTGGTCCTATGTCAAAAATTAGCTTTAATCGCTAATCTACCACTTCTCTTTTATAAAAGAGAGATATTTACTTGCTTCTATTTATCATCTCTGAAGCAGGGAGGGTTAAGGGACTTCCCCACCAGTAGCAGCTGGGTGATAGTGGGGCTTGAAGCCCCAACCTTCTGATCAGTATTCCAGAGCTTTGGCCATTAGTACTGGATGTTTCACTCAGGGCCAGATAAGTTTGGACAGCTTTTTGTCTCCCTTTTAATAAACTGAGCAAATGTCAACATTACACAAAGATGCAGTCATATGAATCATTTAAGTGCAAAAAGATATGTCCAGAAAAAAATCCAGACAGGCACAAATATTTTTCACTGCACTGTATGTTGTATTTCTGTTTGAGCTGCAAATTCTGACGGTATTTCCGCTGCTCTTTTAGGTATAACGTAGTGTTCCGCTACCTGCTCAGTGTGCGCCGGGTGCAGTCAGAGCTACAGCACTGCTGGGCCATGCAGATGCAGCGAAAGCACTTAAAGTCCAACAAGACCGACGCGGTCAAGTGGAGGCTGCGCAACCACATGGCCTTCCTCGTAGATAACCTGCAGTATTACCTACAGGTACGAGCGTAGCCCGAGCAAGCAAATCTTTTCTTTTTTCTCTCTCTCTCTCTCTCTCTCTCTCTCTCTCTCCTCTCTCCTCTCTCTCCCTCCACTCTCTCTCTCTCTCTCTCTCTCTATCTCTCTCTCTCTCTCTCTCTCATCTCTCTCTCTCTCTCTCTATCTCTATATATATATATATATATATATATATATATATATATATATATATATATATAAATAAAAATCTCTCGGCTACCAAAGCAACAGTTTTCCATGAAACTGTATTTGAAAATTGATACTCATTTCTGTATTCAGGTCGACGTCTTGGAGTCGCAGTTTTCGCAGCTTTTGCAGCAAATCAACTCAACGAGGGACTTCGAAAGCATTCGTCTTGCGCATGACCATTTCCTTAGTAATCTCTTAGCCCAGTCATTCATCCTGCTCAAGCCGGTAAGTCCTATTCTTACATTTTTGAAAGATTATTTTTGTGTGTATACAGTGGTGTGAAAGTGTTGGCCCCCTTCCTGATGTCTTTCTTTTGGCACACGACCTTGGGACAATTTGATCACGTTTAATCTACATCAGTGTGGTTTGATTGCAGTTATGGAGAGATAAAATTATGTTGTAAATCATTGAAAAGTTGATAAAACCAGGACCGCTTGAGACTGAGTTGGGGCTACAGTTTGGTGATGAATGGTGGGAGAAGGCCATAGATGGGATACGAACTAACACTTCTTGTGCCCGCCTTAGCCTTATTCAGTTTAAGGTTTTGCGTAGAATTAATCTTTACAAATCCAAACATGCTAAGATCCATATCCTGTTTTGTTTGATGTTATGTCCTCCATATTTGGAGTTCAGTATGCCCAATGATCGCTATATCCGTGTATATCCTATGGGGATGTTTTGGCCTTCTCATCTAGGCTAGACGTTGTATACTTTTACATTGGAAAGCAACTAAATGCCCTTCCGTCTCGGTCACTTAGAGACTTCGTATTTTTTCTTAAGTTGGAAAAGAATATAAATGGAACACCCCACAAGAGCTATGGTTTTGGAGATGCTCTGACTCAGTCATCTAGACATCACAATTTGGCCCTTATCAGACTCGCACAAATCCTACGCTAGCCCGATTTCCCAGCTTCCAGCGCATTAACTATGTAGATAAAATGTACATTTTTCTGCATCTCATCATCCCACGCACTATCAGGTGCTAGGATATAGAGATAATCAGTGTTATTCACTTGGAATGATCCGTGTTCCCTTTGCTGTAGGTGTTCCATTGTTTGAATGAGATTCTGGATCTCTGTCACAATTTCTGCTTGCTGGTAAGCCAGAACCTGGGGCCGCTAGACGAGCGAGGAACAGCGCAGTTGGACCTTATGGTGAAGGTCAGTCCACTGTGTTCATGGATTCGTATTGTAGCCAGAGCAGCATAAAATGAGACAATAGATGTCTGACGGGTGTCTTTAGAGACGTCAAACTTCATTTAGGTCGCATTTGTCCGCTACAAATGTGTCTACTACAATTTCTACTAAACAAATGGAAATTAATAAAATTAGAAAGATATTTTTAATTGTTTAAAATAACTTGATGCCTCAAAAGCGGAAACTGTATGACGGCGCCACGGATGGAGTACGTTATGTGGCCAAACGTTACGATTTTCTTTATGAACATCCCGTTCCACATTTGCCGTTAGTTTCCTCCACTCATACGGAATTTGTTCCATCAGTACAGTGTGTGCTTGTAGAGATTACTCACACCCTTGTGGTTGAATTAAATTCAGGTAGGTGAGAGGGGAGGAGACCTGGGCTACAGTCAGAGCTGTAAAGTTTGTGGAAGAACCACAATAACTGGAAAAGTCCAAATACTTTTTGTAGAGGCATTTTAAAGTTGCTTTAAGACTGGGGTTTAAGTATAATGTTTCTGGAAACCTAGTGTTTCAAGCCTGGAAAAGCCTGCAAATACAGAAACTTTAATAACTAATTGACACTAGAATTTAATGTCAAGACTTTAGATTCAAGTCTGTCATTAATATGTATATGTTTTGCACAAACAGGGTTTTAGCCGCCAGTCATTCCTGCTGTTCAAGATCCTCTCCAGTGTGCGTAACCACCAAATCAATTCGGACCTGGCTCAGCTACTGCTGCGTCTCGACTATAACAAATACTACACCCAGTCAGGAGGAATGCTCGGAAGGTAGGTGTGGAGAATTTAGAGTGGCATTGGTTATTAATCGCAGCAGAAGTAAGACTTTTTTTTTCCCCCTGGCAGTTTTGGGCTGTGAGACTGAACAGGAGGATGCATTCTCATATCTCAACATGTGCTCAGATTGTAAGATTTTCATAATTTTACATGTGTTTTCTGTCCATGGTCTTTCCCATAGCATGCTTGTAAATACTGCGAATTAAAACCAAATAAACAGGGGGTAGAAAAGGAGACACACCATTTATTGTCAAAAAACGTTTTAAAACTATATACAGTAAAAGCAGGCGGGCGCTAAAACAGTACAGGATGTTTAAAAAAAAAATTCTAAGAGGAGTGATCGGGACGATATTCCGGCTGGCCATCGTAGGCCAGCCGCTCACCACAGATCACACACTGAACCAGCCACTCCAGTGACACTATAGGAGTGTTGGTGGACATCAAAAACTTAAACAGCACTGTAGGACACGGGGACGCAGATACCACCAGGTCGAATTCCTCGCCTGGAATATCTGGAAAGCAAGATAAAAGAAGCATGTTGAATTAAAAGGGAATTGAATTAATACTGCTGCAATACGCCTTATAGACTATTGATGTGATCATTTTGAGTTTGATGCTGAACGGGTGTTTGAAAGAGAACAATTTGTTAATTTCGAACAAGTCTACAGTATGGTTTTAGAAGAATGAGTCGTCTCAGAGTGATTCGTTCCTTTTCTATTGGATGTGCATTGCAAAATCTCTCTAGGTCTTACTATTAATATCGGCTCTTCTAATCCTTATCATACCTTGTTGTTTTGTCACACGATTCCCAGAGACACTTCATTTCATTTCACATCCCTTTGATCAGAAATGAAATGTTAGATTTTCAATAATCAGATCCCCTAAAACATCGAGGCATAACTGTGTGTGTATAACAGCATAGCATGTACCAGTCGTTTGTTCTTTTGTAACTCGACTTAAATATATGCTATGCTGTTATACACACACAGTTATGCCTCGATGTTTTAGGGGATCTGATTATTGAAAATCTAACATTTCATTTCTGATCAAAGGGACGTGAAATGAAAGTTTAAAAAGTTGCAGTGCCTCTGGGAATCATGTGACCAATAGACAAGGATTAGTAGAGCTGATATTTAAAATAATAAAACCTAGAGATTTTGCAATGCACATCAAATAGGAAAGGAACAAATCACTCTTTGAGACGGCTCATTCAAAAGTAACAAATTGTTCTCTTTCAAACCTCCGTTCAGTATCTCACTGTGGGAATCACCTCGGGTGTGTCCAATCATCAAATCACACCACATCGGTTGACCTCCGGTCCCCTGATACAGTAGAGATGCCGAGGAGGAGGTGGGGGCCTACCAGCAGGGGTGTGATGTGGTCTGCCGTTCCGAAAGACATGGTGTGACTGGTGATTAGAGGATTGGTCACGCCCAAGGCGATTCCCATAGTGAGCTACCTCACTCCTGTTATCGGAGAATAACTATGTTCATGAATGACTCGTCACAGCTGATCACTATATGGACAAAAGTATTGGGACACCTGACTTTTCCAGCCATGGTTCTTCCTAAAACAAGTATTAGTTTTGTCATGGTACCAAAATTTTGACTAATGCGATACCGACATTAAATATCATGATGCCAAACCCAAATCGGCGTGCATCTAAGAGAATGGGTACTAATAAAATTAAGAATTATATCGTTTTATTTTTTAACCACAGGATATCGCGATGCCTTTCGAAGTACCGGTGTATCGTGCAACAGTTAGGTGGAGCATCTTCCCAGTCGCTTTTATTAATAAACGTTTTTGAATACGAGCTAATAGTGACTATTTGTAAATATACCATTCCACATTTAAACACCAATCTCATGGTCGGGTGTCCACAAACTTTTGTGCCATAATCAGCTATTTACTAATTCATAGAAAATAGCAGATTTGCAGATCAACACTGACACGCAGAATTTGTTGTAGAAAGAAAAGGTGTGAAATAGTGATATGAAGGGTAAAGAACCTACCAGAAGTATTGTTGCTCAGTTGATGTTGCTGGACCTTTGTAGTGCCACACATGGTGAGCAAGGAAGTCCAAAAATCCACACAATCTTCTGCAAGCAGCAAGACTTTCAGCGCTTTGAAAGGGTTACAGCGTGCATGCCTGCGCACGGGGAAAGAAAACCGTTGGGAATTAGGATGGAATTCAGAGTAGAGGCTTAAACTCATCCCCCCCCCCAAGAATCAGCTGCATTTATGAGCAAAAGTATTGGGACACCATCCTTTCCCATTTATAGGGTTCCTTCCGTTATAACATGATATGCAATTCCAATTAAGATTCTCATTCAAAACAGGTGAGCAGTTTGGGGTTCAGGGCCTTGCTCAAGGGCCCAGCAGTGAGGTAGTGGGATATGGACTCGCAACCTTCTGATCGGAACATATTAATTCTTAATTACCATTCTATGATCCGTGTCTCCGGGCCAACTCCGGCAGGAAGGAGATAGTTCCTGTAGTTCATGAGCTTCTTTCTCTTGACAGCAGTCTCGCACCCACATCTGAGAGACACAAGGAACTCCTCCCGCCACACACAGCAGGTACGTCTGGGTCCGGCAGTGTTTATCCGCGATCAACAGGCTCTGGTAGGCTGCTTTACACTGAACACGTACATGAGCCGTTCGTGTCGAGATGTTTCAAGTGCTTCAAAAATAGTTCGGAAAGAGATCAGAAGTCACAAGGGTCTTACCTGTTCTTCATTAAACTCATGCAGGATCATTCCTCCGCCAGCCTCTAATTGCCGCTCGGTGTACTGCTTGTTATACGGAGATGTCGGCACGTATTCTAACGGAAAAACAAAACGGCTCAGAAGTTGAGCATGTTATTGAGCTGATAGCTTAAGGACCACCGTGGAGAGGCGACTCCTTATTCACCTTATCAGGCTTCCCACTCTTTCCTGAACACCAGATTCAGGGACTTAATAAGCAGCATAAGGCCCTATTGAGCAAGTATATTAAGCACTGATCAAATTCACAACATAAAAGACCTCTTACAGTTATTAACATGTCACTTTACAGTAAAAATATTCAGTGATGCTCTGAAGGTGTCAGTTTCATCAATTTGAACAGTTTGAGATTTATTTCTGCCTGCCTCTCCAACCCAATCATTAGTGCTGTTTTACTTAGTCAAAACTAATTTAAACATTTCAAGCACTTTGAAAGACTTACATTTGTTCTCACTGCTTTCCTGGGCTTTAATCCATGTCTCTGAAATGCAAGTACTTTAAGGGAGCATGGAAACTTTACCCTGTTAAATCTTTTAGACTTTTTTTTTTTACCTTCATAAAGCCATTGTTGTTCTATTAAAAAAGTGCATCACCAAGTCAAATTCTTACATATAATCCATAAATTATTATAATAAAATTTTGACTTATTAAAGCAAATTAAATCAGAATGTATCCTTGCAGTGTGGCAGAAACATAATTTAAATGTGCAAGTTGCTTTTAATAAGTGAGTCATTGCAATTGAATGAATCGCTCGTCCTTTAAAGGATTCGGTTCATCGCAATGATTCACTCACTATTGCAAACTGTGCTTTGGATTTGTTTCTGAATGATCAAACACAGGCAACACAAGTCTCTCTAACTTCTTGATTATTGAACTGTTGTATAAAATTATTTGTAATCATGCAGATTTTCAGAAGGTGAAAATAAACAACACTTATTTTTTATAGGTAATAATAGTTATATTGAATTCGGACAAAACTCGAAATAGTCTATTAAACTGTGATGAGATGAGAAGCTCATGTTTCTCACCTTCCTCTCCATCACTGGTTGTCTGGTTTGACTTCCCATCATTGTCAGAGGACGCAGTTAGCATGAAGACGAAGCCCATGAAGAGAGACGCGCTCTCTGGGAGAGGCCCGTGGGTCACCAGAATGTCACCGGGGTCCGAAGGCAGCTCGGCTCCGCTCCCAGAGGTGTCGCATGGAGCCGGTCTCAACGCTAAACCCACCCAGTAAAATACAGTGAGTGATTATAAAGGACCATCTATATGCATATAAGTAACGATCTTTAATAAAAGGATCTTTTTGTATAAATTCATGACCAAGTCTTCACACTCTGTACATGTACTTTCTCTTGAATCCAATTGTTTACATAATATGCGAAGGAAAAACTTGACAGAGATAACCCAAATTTTAAAAATCCCATCCTGTGGATATAAAAGATACAGAATTTCCAAATCAATGCACTCCAAATTTAAACTAATAGGAATATTTTTGTTCCATTTAAAACTTGTAAACGAAGACTTGAGCATGTATTTATGGACTAGGTTTGGGTTGAATTTGGTTTGCGATCGATGTTGCCTAAAAGACAGGAAAAACAAAAACATTGTGTAAAATATTTCGCTGGGCAATTTTCAAACCCCGTGCACTGTATGGAAAGCTGTCTGTTTGCAGTGAAACCATGAACCATCACCACACACACACACCCCAATTCCACCACATTTTTAAGTGCACCCAAATAAAACCACCTACATACCGATATCCATAATCGATGGCTGGATCTGTTGCTCGTTACTTATCAAGGCAATCAAGTGACCTTGATTCGGGCTCGTAAACAGTTTAAAAATCACAATTTTATATCATGAGATTTGTTCCAACACTCAAAAATGTAAAATCTAATTCCTATTTTAAGAATTAGTTTAAAATGTCTCAATAAAATGAATCTTGAGTCCATTATTAAAAGCACTGAAAAAAATTGAGCTTTAAAAAAAAAAATTAAATCCTCAGTTCAGGCTGTTTGTGTTTGCGGTTTCGGCACAACGTATTCCCTGTCTGGACTTTGCATACCGGATCTGGCCCCGCCCCCTCTGCGCCCTCTCTTCGCAGACGTTCGTTCGTCCTCCGTGGAGATTGCGAGTTTCCGTTTCGCCGGGGTTCTGGGGCTGTTTGTGGAACTGCTGTTTGGCGTTCCGGGCCCAGGTCCGTTTCCTCGACGCCTCCGCTTTCCTTCCACCAGGTTATCTACAGGCACATCGGGAGCTATCAGCGCACGTGTCTTTTCCATAGTGTTCTACAGTGTTTTGGTTGCAAATTTTTAAAAAAATATTTTTATACTACAATTCGGAGTATAATTTCGTAGCCGTATAACAATAAAGTAAAAAAAATTATATTTTGAAAAATATTTGAGGAATTTTCCTCTTTCGTCGACATGCCCTTTAAACTTCCACTTGAATAAAAGTATTTGCCTTCAAATGGACTTTAATTATCCAAAGTACTACTTTATTACAAAATATTAGATTTTTGTCCGGAAGTTAAAGTACAAAAAAAAAAAAAAGGAAATACTAGGAAATATGAAAATTTACAGTACTAGTACATTCACTTCCTTACTATCTACCACTGTTCAAAAGTAAGGGGGCGGGGGGGCGGAAAAGAGATAAAAAGGGACGAACCGAGGCTGATATCAGAAGCCATGTTATGAGGGGTGGTGGGTTCGTAGGGTCCGAGGCCATATTGTTCCCTCAGGCGGTTTCCCTGCTCCATTGTGAGGATCACTGCAGTCCTGCTGTACCATGTGCTCTGGCCCTCTTTCTCTACGCAGTACAGCAACTCGGCACCCTGGCGCTTATATGCCGTCACAAGACCTGTCAGTGAAGTACACACATATTATTCAGTTGCACACACACGGAGAGAAACCTCATCTTCCTCATCTCGACCGTCTACCTGTGTTAAAGTACTCCTCCTCGGTCAACGCCGTGACCTCGGTCTCCAGCGGAATGGGATCGCACAGCAGAATGTCCTTCCCCTGTGCCTCACACTCCTGATTGTCGTCGAACAGCAGCCGGAAGCGGTTCTCTCCCAGGTCCCGAGTGATGGTCCCCGAGTAGAAGAACGAATTCGATGACCACTTGGCCATCACGCGCAGTCCGACAAAGCTGCTACTGCTGTTCCCCGAGCTGTTCTCGGGGGACGTCGCGCTCAGAGCGTCCAAGCGGTTCGAGGGGAGGCGAGCATTTGTACGAGCCAGGTGCTCATCTTCTGACGAGGACATGGCAGGGGCATGGGCACCACCTCTCTGTGCTGACCTCCCACCTCTGAGTGAGAGCAGCAGCAATGATCAGAAAGAAAGAGAGAGAGAGAGAGAGAGAAAGAAAGGAGACGGTGGTACAGAGGGATTTCAGAGAGAAGGCCATAGGCCTATCCACTCTCAGATACATGATGCTTGTGCTTTCCATGCATTCTATTAATAGAAGGGTTAGTAAGAATTTAAAGGGAAGGGTAAATAAAAAATTAAAAGGACCAGAAGAATGAAAGATTCCATCCAGATGTTTCCTCAAATCGATATCAAATCGATGGCATCAAAACAAAAAAATACATTGTGTTTTTTTCCTTCGCTCTACCATTCTATATGAATTAGTTGCCAAGATTCCCAAATATTGACTTCGATACGATACTGAAAATTAAATATGACGATACCAATATCAAATCGATACCCAGGCAAACCAGATTTTTCAAAAACAATTTGAACCAACACCAAAATACGTTGAATTTCTTGCAAAAGCCTGTACTTTACACAAACTCCCTAGTTCATCCATCAACCATTTGTGTGTCAATGAAAATATAAAAGCCATCAAAATAAAAAGTCTGTTTATCATGTTTCCATACAGGAACATGATTACTCAAAATACTTGTCCATATTATAGCACACGATTTCACTATTTCCTGATATAAACTAGGGGTTGGATTGCAGTAGGTGCATTTACATTGAGAATTTTAATTATTTAGTTCGGAGTACCGAATTAAATTGTAATCGCTTTGAGAGAGGCAGGAAACCAGACAAAATAAAAATGACAGATTACTTTGCATCAACGTCAAGACAAAAAGCACTTCCTCAGATCTCCGTGCGATGTCTCCATCACCTGGTGTCAGTATCTGATCTCGTATTGGAAGATGTACACAAACTACTGTATCCTTGTCACCACGGGATTGATTTGCTACAAAATGGTATTCGGCACAGTTTATATAATATAATAAAATATGCATAAAATAGTGAGGTTGAAAAAAAGGAAAACAGGGCATAGCCTAATGCTTTTCTCTGGATGAAATATTATGTAGGTTTTTTGGATAATTGAGGGAGGAAAAAAAACTCTGGCTATATGTATATAGAGTGTGTTTATAGAGTGTTTATGATTATATTTGGAAGCCAAATAAAGACCTTCTGTTATGGAAGAAATATGCTCTCTCTCAAGTGCAGAGAATACAAGTTTGGTATTTAATAAGCACCTGCCTAACAATCTGCCTGATTTGCAGCATAGATTAATTACAAAATGCTCTTGGTGGTTTATCACTAAATCATTGACACTAAATCATTTAAATTACATTTGAGGGCATAAGCAGAATAACTTGTCCCTCTATATATTTTTTAACCAGTCAGGTTGTCTGTCAACAAGATGGATGTTTTGGTTCCTTCTGCTTTCCTTGTAACATTTATTATGGGTATCGTGAGGTCCATCTGCTTGCAACGCAAGATAAATAATGTATATTACTTGCGCACTCAATGTGATGTAGAAGCAGTGCGCCGTTCACATGTCCAACAATGGGAACTACAGAAGTCACTCACAAAATACCAGTACTGATAAAATGCAGAATCATTTGTTTTTCAAAATCTCTGTGTTTCAAATACTGGTATATCATGCAACACTAATATAAACAAAATTCAGGTTCTTTCGCAAAAAAAACATTTGAATGCAATTTCAGCGTTCTCGTCAAATAGGATCGTGTATGAAACAAGAGTCCGAGAACCCTCACCTGGACGGTGGACCACGTGAGGGGGGTCTTCCTCGACGCCCGAGGCCTCGGGGGCTTAGCGGGACAGAGGGTGGAGACCCCCAAATGCCTATTAGCTCTGACCCCACTGCCTGTCTACCCCCTCGCCTGGGGCTGAGAACACACACATACACACACACAGACGGAGCGGTCAGAGGACGCGCCCTCAGCCAGCAAGTGTGTAGCAGCAGCAGTGGGGGAAGTAGCTCTACAGGACATGAGTGTATTTGTGTGTGCGCATGTGCAAGACTGGAAGTGTTATGTGTTGCTGAGAGCTGCGTACTTGGCTAGTCCATCAACATCAAAACATAATTCGGAAATTGTGTATTTCAGTAGTACTTTGTGTTACAGATATACCGGTACACGAAATGTATCATGATACATGCTTTTAAAAACAATACAATTTTCCATTTTATTAGAACTGGTAGTGTTTGTACATTGTGTGCATGCCGAATTAGTCTCTCAGATGTCATGCGACTTTCATGCTGTTTAAACTTGCGGCATGAAACTTTATAAGTAAATAAAATGTACATTTTATTTTTAGCACGTTTCACCCGTCAACCAACATGGGGTGTTAATTAATAAAAAACAAGGTTCCATTATTCAACTTTTTCTTTACTTTTTACTTTACTGTTTGCCGTAGTATCGACGTGGTATTGGCATCGCGATATTTAATCTAGGTATCGTATCAAAGTCGGAATCTTGCTATTGTGACAACACGAGTAGTATTAATGATTTATATTGAGTGTGACTTACGATTACCTCAGTTTGAGGGCCAGGGGCCCTTGCTCAAGGGCCCATCAGTGGCACACTGGTGCAGAGATTTGAAGTCACAAATCAAAAGCTATCACCACATGAATGAACAATGAGTCTACACCATATCTGTGTCAGTCATGTACGCAGCGTTCAGCAGAAAGGAGCATTCAGTAGTATTAGTGATGGGAAGATTGCATGCAGGACTCGGCACACAGAGGCTTACCTGCCGGTTTTTCCTCCACGACTTGGAGGCATGACGAAGTCAGTCATCCTGCTCAGAGCCGGACCGCCACTGCTGGTCCCGCTGGAGCTGAAATGAGACGCAGCCTTGGACGAAAGCGAGCTGATATCCCCCAGGTCTCCTGAGGTCATGGAGCTTCCTGTACGACAAGGAGAGGTGTCACTGTCCATGACGCAGCGATCCACCACCGGCTCCTCGGATTCCTGGAAAAGAAACGGATCTTGATCAAAGATTATTCATTATTCACCGAAAATATATGTTTTAAAATAGGAGTCTCCTGAAAAAAAAAAGTTTGGGAACCACTGCACTAGGAGGACCCACTCACCTCTACGACCTTGCGCTCCACCTCCTTGCCGTCTTCGTAGTACACGTCGGTGATGATACGAGTGATAGTTGTGCGCACTTCCTGTATGGTGCGGACGTGTCTGCGGTGAGAAGGGCCCGAATGCAAACAAGTCGGAGTGACTGGCTCGACCTTTAACAGAATAAGAATACGGGAGTGTGGCGTTCGAGTTATATACCTTGTAACTTGCATTTCATACAGTTTTTTTAACGACTGGCGATCTTGCATATGAGCTTAATGGCTTCGATAGGCGGAGCATAATTTGACTAACAGAAATGAGGATCACACCATTTTGCGTACATGGGGGTGCTGATTTCATATAGAACTGACATTTGACTCCAACTCCATGTGACAGATTTCTGTTTTACTTTCCATGACTCAGAAGCATCTCGGTGGCAGGGATTTGCAGAGCGAACGAGATGGACATTTATACACAACTGCTGTAAATGTGCCCTTGAAGAAGGCCCTTAAAAAGCTCTGCTATATTGGCTGACCATGGGCTCTGACAAACTAAAATATGTGGAGGAAGAACTTCACTGTGCTTTAGATGTGACCGTACAAGACATTCTTTTCACAAAGTTTACCCCTGTAACCTGTAAAACCACCTTTGAGGAGCCATGCCAGGATTGTTTCACATACCAAACACATGCACTACACATACCCAACACATACACTACACATACCCAACACTTTACCAAAATGAAGGACTGATTAACATCTGATCATCTTACCCTGACTGATGGGAGCTGTGATCCAGAGGCATCAAAGCTGGTCTGCTGCGATACTGCTCTCTGGTGGTGAGAAAAATGAATGCACACCGTGTTACAGTCGGTTCAAAAAGTGCCATCTATTTTAACGTTGTTGAAAGGTTTACTTTGCTGAGAGGGCTTGCAGCTGATGACAAGTCCACTTTGGGTGGCTGAGACACAGGTTTCTGGCCTTGGGGTGGCTGAAGAGGTGCAGAAGAAGTGCTGGGCGCTTCCTGCTCTTTTGCTGTGGAGGACTGCGTTTCTTTCACAGGTTCAGTGTGCATGGTGATACCATTGGTCTGCTGCTCCGGTGTAGCATTACCTACAGACTCAGGAGGCGGGTCAGGGTTCTCGCAGCTCGGGAGGTCGGTTTGGCTTAGAGGTCTGGTAGAGGTCAAGAGAGAGATGTGCAGAGAGACCTTGAAGTTGACAAAGATCTGTTTGCGAAGTGACTACAAAAAGGCCAGAAGTCTCCCAGGCTTACTGGAGCAGAATAATGCTAGCATGCATCATGCGTGTGCGTATATAGAAAAGGCGTGCAGCTCATCACGTATACAAGGTTATAAAAAAAAAGGGGCGCATTTTAGCGATGTTTTTTTTAATCCACAACAGCATAAAAATGATAAAGACAGTATACCAAAAAGATGGATATATAGACAGAGAGACAGACAGACGTATGATTTGCTGTCAATCTGAACTGAATAAATAAAAGTGAACAATCCGTCCCATATAGAATTGCAGAGCATCTAATTTTTCTACTCAATCACACCAAGCCGAATCGGATGGAAATCGGATCATCAACCTCTACACTTCTGGTAAAATGTTCCACTGGATTTTGTGCTCATTCACACACAAAGATGTTACACTGATGTAGGTGAAGCGGCACCCAAAGACGTCCTATACGAGCTTAAAAGCAAGCAGCTCATATCTGCTTGTGTACAAGCTTAAAAGCAGCAGCTCATATCTCTTTCCCACAACTGTCTACAGACCCATAATCGCCTTCCCAAGGCACATCAGACGGTGTAACTAGGGCACACACACAATCTTACCACGTACCATCACTCCGAGCAAACAGGGCAGCACGAAACCAATTTAATGGTCTCCAGAAATACCCTGTACCGAGGGAGATCTATTTATAACCCCGTACAATAACGCCCAAGGTCAACGACATTCCACACACCAGGAAGAGAACCATGAAGAAACACAGGAGATTGCCTGATACAACATAACAGAGAAGCAGTACAGTGTTCAAGGTCAAATGCCTGAAATGTGCCGATGCATGAACTGTGTGCAGGGGAGCAACGGCACCTGAGTGACATATCGCTCGGCTCCTTCGCTTCCTCCTCCACCTGGAACTGCCTGTGAACCTCACGAACCTGACTGAAGATGGATTGGGGGCTGTGGAAGATGGGCAAACAGTGGGAATTAATCACAGGTCATACAGAGTCAACAAGAATCTGTTTAGTTGATCTATTTGACTGGAAAAAGGCCTTGAAACACAATAAACATCTTTTTATGTATTACTGAACCACCCGGGTCTTATTTTTTTACACCGTCATCAAAATGATTGCGATGTTACTTCTAACATTTGAATATAATCGCCCAGTCCTAGTGGCAATACTTTAGGAAAAGATTGAAGATATCATACCATTTTAGTACCATATGAGGAAAAAATACATACAAAAAAAGGTAGAAATTATTTCACAACAAGCTGTGCAAGGGATAATAAAGAGCTTTTTTTTTCCTCTGAAATGAGCCAGAAACGACGTTCCTCACATAGCAACCACCAGTCATTACCTGGTAACAGCCTTGGCAACAGTGGTATCCGTGGAAACGGCACCTTCTTCATCTGGTAAAGATGGTTCTGATAAGATATTTGCAGAAAAATCAGTACAATAAAGGCAGATTTCTTCCTTTCTCGGAAAAGAAATTCCGTGTCGAGTGTTGACATTAATAAATATGATAAATATGATGACATTTATAAATTTTCCAGTTATAAAATTAAAAAAGGAGCAAAAGGGAAAGAGAAAGAGTGAGAGAGGAGAGAAAGTGTCCTTACTTTGTAAGCTGAAATGCTCGGAGCTGCCCTCTTCTACAGGAGTCACCACCTTCATTCTGAGACTCAGTTTCCCATCACCCCCCTGTGCCGCCAGCTCCTCTCCATCTCCGCTCTCCTCCATGGAGATCTCACTGGCTGCCATCGTCGTCTCCCTGGTAACGTCGGCCTCTGTCCGCTCTCGGAACACACTCGTTTCTGTGAAATGCGGGGAAAAAACCCCATCATTTCCTTGACGTGTATACGGTTAGTGGAATAATCCACGACACGGACGCTTACCGATAGGCGTGCTGTGGAGCGGCGTGTTCTTCAGCTGCCTGACATGTGGAGGAGTTGCGCTCGCAGCAGGCCCCATCATTTCCCCTTCTCTGGGAAGTGTGAAGTGGAATGGAAGATCTGCACAGCGGAAAGAAAATCTGGATCACATTTCAATTTATGGAAAAAAAGAGAGAGAGAATGATTTCTCACATATACACGGTGAATTTCCTTCTCCTCATATCCTAGCTTGTTAGGAAGCTTGGGCCGGAGCACAAAGTAGGCCATGATACACCGACCCTGGAGCACAGAAAGGGTTAATGGCCTTGCTCAAGGGCCCAACAATGGCAGCTTTTCAACAGAGCCTTATAAATAAAATCGATAATAGGAAGATTATAGCTGTAATAAATCATAGTACTTTGGATACTTTTGACAGCAAATACTTTTGTTACTTTTACTCAAGCGAAGGTTTAAAGGGAGTGTTTTTTTGATGGAGTTATATTTCAACAAGTATATCTCTACTTTCTCTCAGTGACATGGTTCAGATTCCTTTAGAAACAAAAGAAACAAAATCTATTAAACAATCTGTGGCAGTTTGTGGACAATCTAAAATGTAACATTAAATGTTAACACATTCTTAGCCAATCTTGAGTTCCAGTAGAGTATTATTTCATCCTTGAGGTCTCTTTGGGGTCTCTGAAAAGCCTTTAGTTTGATCAAATATGTAAAAGAAAGCCAAAGCTTTATGCATCTACGCTTCTCTACAAAAACAGCCGAGCTCCTGGATTTGTGTCTGTGGGCGGCGCTAAAGAGCCAAGATCACATATAGCTTTACCGTTGCCATCATCTGCAAGCCATGACATCTTTAAATAAAACAGGACGAAAACTTTAAGATATATGAACTATAGATATGATATATCTAACAAATTATATAGATATATCTAATGAATATATATTATATATATATATATATATATATTATATATATATATATTATATATATATATATATATATATATATATACACACATACATACATACATATACATACATACATACATATATATATATATATATATATATAGCCACCATATATACATACACACACACACATACATACATACACATACACATATACATATACATATACATACACATACACACATCATAGAGAGAGAGAGAGAGAGAATCAGATCCGGAGCCTGAAATCGAACATCGATCGAAAATCGTAATCGAACACACACACGCGCACACGCACACACGCGCACACGCGCACACACACACACACACACACACACACACACACACACACACACACACATACACACACACTACATACACTTTTTTTTTTTTTAATCCAGAATCAGATCCGGAGTCTGAAATTTAACATCAAGAACAAGAGAAGCAATAATGAGCGAGTCCTGCTCTGGTTGCTGTGTGGGAACGCTCTTCCACGAGAAATGCCCATTCCACTCTTCATGACTGTTCTTATGATCTCTGACATTCAATATAGTTCGCCCAGCCGTAATATGTAGTAGTAAATTTGTAATTTGCGTGACTGAAATTCACTTAATAAACATGCAAGAACATAGTAACAAAATTCCAGAGGTCTGAGTGCAAGTCTGTTTGGATCAATCACTGCTAAGAATAACAATCATTTTGGGTGTGAACGTGAATAATAATTCAGGATAAATCTTACCTCCAGAGCTGTCACTCAGGCTTTTGTTGGCCACATTCAGGGCCTGCGATGCTCCACCGGTAGCTCCATCACTAGCCTGTGTGTTACTGCCTACCAGCTCTAGCAGCCACCTGCAGATTTTGGCCCGAGTTGTTTGGCTGGGAGCCTGTGACTTTTCTGCCAGGTTCGATTTTCTCCTTCGGGGATCCTCTGACTGGTTGTGAAGAACTTCTGAACACTGGTGACCTCTCGATGCGGTTTTGCTCTTGGGAGACTCTCTCGCTCTCCTCCAGGACGACGACTTCGAGGCTCTCCTCGTCCTTGCTGGTTGCAGGTCGGGCGACTTCCTTTACATCCTTCACGGGCTCCGGGAATTCGGTCTGACTTTGAGAAAGAGCCAAGCCGAATCCGGAAGATTCGTTCATGCTCGTACTTTGTACTACACCTTCATCCATTCTTTCCCCTTCTTCCTCATCCGTATCATTGCAAATACTGTCAGATCGGTTGCCCTGAGACACGGGCTGGCTCGGTTTTTGGTCTCCTTCTCCCCCTTGTTCTTCCGGAGGAACCTTGTGAGAGATGACAGATTGGGACTGGGACTGAGATGGAACTGGAGTCGTGGGTTTCAGAGCCTGCTCTTTGCTTTGTGAGCAACTTCTCAAGGTCTGATCTTTCTCCGATCCACCTTCATCCATCTGCTGCGAGGCTACGTTATTCGAAATACACCGACTCTCCGGAGAGTTTGCCACACTGTCATTTATTTTTCCGTTCTGCCCTTTGGAAGACTGCGAGGACAGATGTTCTTGATTCGCCGTAGCTTTCGGGTCGGGCTCCTGGGAAATCCCTTGTAAATTGTCAGCGTTATTAAGGCCACAATCCGAGCTGCTTTTCTCCGCTTTATCATCGCGAAGCACAGAGCCAGAAGCTCCCTCATCCTCTCTGACAGACTCCTGTATTTCCTCAATCTGTGTGGCCTGACTGTCATCATCATCATCATCACCACCACCACTGCCACCACTACCTTCAATGAACGCTTGTGTTTTCTTTTCAAATACACTCGTTTCAGTGTTGTCCAGCTCTAAATGCAAACACTGAGAAGGTGAACTACTGCTGGCTGGTTTTTTTAACTGTTCAGGAGCAAGAATTGCAGATGGACTTTCTTTTGGTGCTTCCTTTTTCTTTAAAGCCTCTGAACTTGGACTGCAGGTCCCAGCTTCCAAAGATGGCGTAGGTACGAAGACATCCTAAAAGAAGATTTATAGTGTATGTGACATGTTATACCCCATTATATGTAAACACACACACAAAAACATATATGCTTACACACTGTGTGGACAAAAGTTTGTGGACAACTGATCATACAATTCCCATTATATATTTTTTTCTCATAACCCCCATTCTTTTCTATTCTTCTGGAAATCATTTGAAACACACATCAGTCATTAATGAATCACTGGAATGTAACCACTGGCAAATTGCTGTACTTTAAAAGGAGCAGACTTGCACTGAAAAACAAAACTTTCACATTACCAGATTCATTTGCTGACAATAATGTAAAAAAATGAATAAAAATAAATAAATAAAAGATTGTGTCTGATCTGAAATACTTACATGCGAAAATTCAGGCTGAGTTGGCAAGGACAGGCTTTTGTCCAAGGACAAACTGGGGGAATTTTCAGACAAGACGTTCGACCCTGTAGGCTTTGGGACCGGATCCACATCCATTGGTTCTTCCTGCTTTTTTTGCTGTGCTTGGTCATGAGCGGCCCCAGAGTTGTCATTTGCTGGTTCTGCAGTCTGGTTAAAATCTGAATAAGATGTTACTGATTAGATGTCTGATGTTTTGAATGCTGGATATAAATTGTGTCCCCATATGAGGTCTTACCTTGCTCATTCTCCTGTCCTGTGGGTGAATTGGGGACTATGAGTGGGGCGGGGTCCAAGTTGTCCTGAGTAGCTGCCACATAATCAACAGACTGCCTATTAAATAAGAAATAAGAACCATTTACATTTATGGCATTTCGGCAAATAAACTTACCCAAAGCGACTTACAGATCAGAAGTCCAACATCTTAAACACTGAGCTCTACTCCTTCCCTAACATTTTTGCAATTTTAGCAGACACCCTTATTGAGAGTTTTGAGATTTGAGCTCAAAACCTTTAGATGTCCAACATCTACAAACAATGAACGACCCCTTCTCCCACACTTATGGGATTTACATCAGATTAGTGGTACTGGGATTTGAACTCATGACCCACTGATCAGAAGTCCAACACCTTAAAAGACGAGATTCCCCATCACACACATTTGAGAGACCCCCTTAAACACATAGATTTACAATTATTAAAGTTTAGTGGTGCTGGGATTTGAAGTCCTTCTGATCAGAAGTAAAACATCTCTACTACTGAGCTACACATCTGTGGCATTTTAGGGAAGATGCTCCTTATTCAGAGAGATTTATAATTATGGCAACTTACTGGTGCTGGGATTTGAACTCACAACCTTCTTATCAGAAGCCTAAGACCTTAACTAAAGAATTACCCCTTCCCCTCACACTTAAGAGCATTACGGCAAGCGCCTTTAAACGGAGTGACTTACAATTATAGTAGATTAGTAGTGCTGGATTTGAACTGATAACCATCTGGACAAATGCCCCCCCCCCCCCCCCCCGTTTGTGCCATTTCGTTTGTGTCTATTTTATACAGACGCCCTTATCCAGACAGAGTTATCATTAGTAAAGATTTGTTGTGCTGAGATTTAAAGTCACAACCTTCTGATGACAAACCTAACATCTTCAAGACATATATTTTGATAGGATTAAATTATCTTACTGAGACAGGCTCTCCTGCACCAGAGTTCTTTGGCCAGACAGATGCAGTAGGCCAAGTCTATGAGCTGGAGTGCACACTGGATCCTGCTGCTGAGTCTCAAGCTCTCCTACAGCGCTCTCAACCTTAGAGCCTGAGGAAAATAAATAAATAAAAATTTTATATATATATATATATATATATATATATATATATATATATATATATATATATATATATCTTAATATATATATATATATATATATATATATATATATATATATATACACACACACACACACATATACACATACATACATACATACACATATATACACACACACACACATACATATACATACACACACAATTATCCACACACAGCATAAAACATGCACACACATACTACTAATAGTCAATACAGGGACACCCTAAAAACATGTTATAACAACAACGTCTCTTGCCAGCTGCTGCACAATGAACTCTTTGAATAAATGACTATCATATTGAATTACAAATATTACATTAAAGAGGAATTTTCCAGCAAGCATTTATATTCATTTACTCTTAAGTCGGAATAACGTGGGAATATGGTGCCATATGTGTGTGTGTGTATATATATATATATATATATATATATATATATATATATATATATATATATCATGTTATATATATATATATATATATATTATAATATATATATATATATATATATATATATATATATATATACACATACACATACACATACACACATGTATATACGGTATATATATATATATATATATATATATATATATATATATATATATATATATATATATATATATATATATATATACACATACACATACACACACACACACACACATATATATATATATATATATATATATATATATATATATATATATATATATATACATATATATTTTCACCGCTTTTTAACATTAACAGGAGAGGCATATCCATCCATCTACTGTATTCATCCATGCCTCCATATCTATATAGCCATCTCTCAATATCTATATATCCATCAATGTACTGTATGCATCCATCCACATCTATATTTCCATCTATTCATCCATCTACTGTATCCATCCATCTATCCATATCTATGTCCATCTACTGTATCTATCCATCCATCTACTAGCCATCCACCCATCAAACTGTATTGATCCATTCATCTATCCATCTACTGTATCAATCCATCTATCTATAGCCATCCGTCTACATCTATCTCTATCCATACATCTACTATATCCATCAATCCAACTATACGTTTATATGAACAGCCAGACATTTTTCCAGGCAATATCATCTTCACAGACTTTTAAGAATGGAATGCACAGGAAAATTAATTTATATCAGAAAGACACTGTCATGGGTATTTCTCACGACCCCAATCTGACCTGATCACTAACACACAGCTTTAACCTTTCATCCCCCATGTTATTACTCACCAGTTATTTCTCCGTCGAACAGATCATCCTGGGAGGACATCATTTCCTCATCTTCAGACTCTAAGACTTCAGAGTGAAGTATAGCCTGGACACTTAGCTCTTTGGCTTCTCTCTTCGGAGACATCAAGGCACTGCTGGAGCTCACCTCTGGCCTAATGAGACAGAGGACACGGTAATAAATAAAGCTAAATGTAAAGTTAAATTCCATCTTGTAGTTATTGAAACCCACATCTTACTTTTTTAGTCCGTCTTCTTGACTATCAGACGTCCCAGACGAGCTCTTCACTCCAGCTGACAAGCAAAGGCAAATTTGAGATAAAGGTAAAGGATAACGAGATGTAAATTTACTGAAGATTCCGCCTTACTTTGGTTGGATGTTTTCTGGCTGTCTGACAGCCGGAGGCTGGACGGTGTCACCTCGACAACCTCATTTCCACTGTCTGCATTTTGTGCCTCGGTGTTGAATCCCTGACTCTCTGAGAGCTCCAGGTGGCCAAACTGATGCACGCCTTCTGAACACAGGCGAAGGAGAAACTCCCGATCATGATAAAAGATATAATCCGTTTATTATTATTATAAGGTTTGTTTCATGTGAACTTACCTTCTGCTTGGGCAGAGGGAGTGGTGGAATCAGCTCCAGGCTCCATGTCCTGGTTGTTTCTGTAAAAACAGAGTGACATTGAGTACAGTTTGTAGAATCGAAGCAGGAAAAAAAAATCATCATCATCATCAAAGCTATGGAACTACCTTTTTGTAAGGGTGCAAACGTCAAAGACTTCACTATGCTCTACAGAAGCTGGACTCGGATTCTGGTCTAAAAGAAAAAAAAGGAAAAAAATGTTAAAAAATAAAACAGCATACACGTTTTTATTTCAGAATTTATTACTTTTCCATACTCAAATATACATCCCAAAAGATTTTTGTGACTATATGTAACATGCAATAGTGATTTTAAACTACATCTGCAATTAGAATCTCTGGTGGTTTTTATGTAATTAGTTGTACGTTAGGGGGCGCTGTACTCTCATGGCTACTACTGCAGAACAACATGGCAACTAATCACAGCTTACAAATGCAGTTTGTAGGCATCGCTGAGAATCTGATCCTAACCCCACCAAATGAAAAAACAACACTACACACACATTTAGGAAATGTCCACACCAATAGGCTTTTGTCTAAAAATGAATATTTTTCCTTTTGGTTTTTTGAAAATGCTGTCCAAACATTGTACAATATCCTTGTGTGGCCTTGAAAACTATGAATTTTTAGTCATTTCTGTGATGATTTATAGCACGGTAAAGTATCCTCCATTTCAACCATATATATATATATAGATATATATATATATATATATATATATATATATATATATATATATATATATATATATATATATATATATACACATACATACATACACACACACACACACACACACACACACACACACACACACACACACACACACACATATATACATACAGAAATGCAGAACACAGTGAAAGGAAACGTTTGTTACATCAGACAATACAGAGCTATATCACAGAGCTACATCACACAACGGGACTAGAGCAAGTTGTCTATGCCCCATAAAGTTCATAGTGTACAACCTACCGCAAACAGACAATAAAAGACAAGTACACAGATACATAAAAACAAAACTAATCCAGATCTGAAAATCACTCACGTACCAGCTTGTATTACACTGTTGGAGTTTTCAGTCGAGGACGCACTGTCAGTGCATCTGCTTTTAGAAGGGGAAGCGATCAGTTCCTGGATTGAAAAGAATACAACAAAGTACATCAGCACCGAAATCTGTTAAATGGAAGTCATGGAAAACACCGAAACATCTGCGGGCTCACCAGGACCGGGCTATGGGAGGTGGGCTGGAGGTTGGAGAGTCGGCGGGAGAGCAGGGCACGGTAACTGCTGTCGGGGTCGTCCTCCAAGGCCACACTGTCAGGCTGGGAGTCCTCCACAATAAGGCAGGGATTCTCGGTCTGAGGAAGACTCGATTGCAGATCACTTCCACCTGGATCCATGTGGCAGCATCAGGGTCAACAGGTAACTACATGCATGCAGAGATTCAAACACAATAGAGTGAATGGGAGAGAGGGTGGGAGTGGGCGGGGCTCCACGTGGTCCGGTCACGTGATCTAGTTATTCCCGGGGCCTAGGTTTATATACTAATTTATATCAACTGGTAACATTTTGAACAAACAAATTTACTAACTGGAGTCTGGATTACAAATATCTGACCTTATAAAAAATGTGTCATTTAAAATACACCATAAACTTCTCCGATAATCATTTTTACAGCTATTTTCTCTGCACGCAAAAATAAACCAATGCAATTATTACACTTATTTATATCAAATTAATGCGTCATAGAAATTGCAATAGAATTTACATATTTCCAAAATAGCTGCCGAATAAACCCAGCTAACCTGCTAATGCTACCATCCACGCAGAGATCTCATGCAGACCAAATCATTTCTATTACATAAACGTGTAAAAGTCATACCTGGGCTGCATATGGAGCGTTTAATCATCCTAAACTGAATCCGTGCACATTACTGCAACATTAAAACCCCAATAAATAAATAAATAAATAAACTAGTGCACGTATTGTCCTCCTCTCCCACTCTCTCTGCAGTTCAGCAACCGAAAAAAAACTCCGGAAAAAGAAACAAGTGATTGGATCAAATCCATCCCGGAAGTTGAAAAGCAAGACCTTTGATTGGCCTAATGAGCACATAAAGGCCAATCAGAGATAAGGAAATCCACAAATCCCGCCTTACAACAACAGCTCCATCGCTGATTGGCTAAATTGTCAATAGGTGGGGTTCTCTGTCTGGTATAATTTGTCATTAAAAAAATTATTAGAAATAAATAAATAAATAAATACAGTCATTAATAATAAAAAAATGCTAAAAACCCAAACGGAACGCCATAAAATTATATTACATGAACGTCATTTATCAGCACCATGTTCCACATAATTCATAGACTGGCATTCCTGTTTTGACCCTATACGAATATAAAATAACCCCTGACATGGCAAGTAATTCCTTTCAATACTAACACATTGACAGCAGTTTATCGATCTCATTTACACACTGACAGACCTGGACAAGTGCCTGACAATGGCATCTCAGTAGGGCAGTGGTTTGAACTCAGGGCCTTCTGAGTAAAGGTCTAACATCTTAACGACTTCCACTTTGTAACTAAGCTGCACAGTGATTAGACAGGTGTATAGTTACATAATGTACATGCATATAACTTCATTGTCATTAAGCACACAGTGAAGAAATGTTCCAATTACACAATCGACACAAAGTGCTTATTTATACCTTTGTGCAAATATGTGTAAAGTCAAAGTTGTTTAACAAATATGAACGAGAATGAGATTCAGCTGGATGTCCATGTATGTCCATACATATATCATATGCCTTGGACTAGGTTTTGCATGAATATGTCATAATCAATGCATTATAATCTTCATAAACCATGGACTAAGTCTGGGACTCCTTAGGTCTGTATGCTTATGTCATATACCATGGGATTAGATCTATGTCTTTGTTAGGTTTGCATGCATTTCTAGGTATGTCCTATGCCATGGTTTAGGTCTAGGTCTATCCGGTCTATAAGTCTACATGCACATGCACAGGGTTCAGGGCAGAACAGGTTTTTCTAAGAATGCATGCCTATGTTCTATACCATGGGCTAGGTCTAGGTTTTTAGATGTCTACATGCACGTGTCATATGCCACTGACTAATTCTAGGTTGTTCGCGGGCTACATACACATGTCATATGCCATAAATTAGGTCTAGTTTTTTTTTTTTCAATTAAAATCTCAAATCATGCAATATTATTTACGTAATGAAGAACTGCAGCTTCTTTTTTTCTATCCATTTCTCGCATGTTCATATGCAAGCCAACAAATGCTTCTCGTGGTATTAAATATATAGCACATACCTGCAGGAAGCCTGGAAATAGAATATTAGATAGGAAAAGCCATGAGAATGAACGAACAAATGAACAAATAAGCCTAATCATTCCTTGTATACTACACCCATTATTTACTCATTAATCCGTTTTCATGCTTAAAAATGATCTCCCTGGCGTTTACAAATAATCAGCTGTTACCTGAGAGGTGAAATCCTGTCTGTCCTGTGCACAAACCGGGCGCTTTGGGCGTTTTTTTTGTTTGTTTGTTTGGATCTCTTTCTTTTTTGGAAATGATGAGGAGCATTGATGTTCTCAGATGTGCCCTCTCTTTCCTGGCAGATAATGGGGTGTGTTAATGGTTCCACTGGTGTCACTTAAAGACGCAGAGCACAGGCGGAGCTTTATACCCTTAAGCCCTGGCGGTATTATTATTATTATTATTATTATTATTATTATTATTATTATTATTATTGTTATTATTGTTATTATTATTATTATTATTATTATTATTATTATTATGGACGCCTTGTATATAATGATGTATAGGGATAATTAACAATATATGTTTCTGTAAACAATCTATAATATGCCATCTTGGTGCTGTATAAAGCGTGTGGTAGAGCACCAGCATCAGCGCTAGCCATGTTTTGTAGTCGTCACCCTCCTTATACACTGATGTGTGATTTACAAAAGAATCGATTCCTTCGAATGTGAAGGCGAGTCGATTCTCTGGGAAAGGAATCGGTTCATGTGCCAACGAAAGCTGGAATATTTCAACTAAACGAATAAATTGTACATTTACACATTTATTTTAGTTTAAATCAGGAGTGAATGAAAATGAATGTGTCTAACACACCTATATATATATATATATATATATATATATATACGATAGATATATATATATATATATATATATATATATATATATATATATATATATCTATATATATATATATATCTATAATATATATATATATATATATATATATATATATAGATACACCTTAATGAGAATTGATCACACATTCCTTAAATAAGGTATACACTATATTCTATCAAATTTTACATTATCATACAACAGCACCTTAACTTTAAAAAAATAACAAACCCTGATATATTTGATCATGATATAACCAGGGGATTCAGGTACAATTAAATAATCTAATGGTAATGAGAAGCATCCAGATTCATGCAGATATCTCAGAAAAATAGATGTTTTCACATGTCACATATATGCTATAACATGCCAGTCATTATACATTGACTCGCAGAGGAGATATGAGGTAGAAGGACTTCACAGTTACAGCTTGGCAGTGCTCGGGCCTGAACCACTAACCTTCAGATCATTAAGCTACCACTTAGGAAAACGCACCTTAGGAAATGTATTCCTCCTTGTAAAACAGGCACCACTTCCTACCTTCAAGACATTTGGAATCCAAGATGTCTTAAATTAAGTGAGCAGTTTGATCTTTACCAACATTGAGAAGGTGGAGGGGAAAATAGTTCCAAGGAACCAGGAATCTTAAAACCATGGAAGGAATATGTTGTCTGGGCAGATTGAGTACGTAAATTCATTGAGACTTTCATGTGTATCAGACACTTGATTCCCTACAACCATATGATGCTCAAATTTTGGAAATTGAGTAATAACTAAGATTGTGGTATTATTATGAGAATTCTTTATGAGAATCGATTCTTGAAGACAATCCACTGACTACAGACCCTTAGGAAAGGGGCAAAAGAAGAGGTTTGTCTACAGTCTTGGGTACAAGGTATCAGGATGATCTCCAATCTGAGAGGGATGCTCCTAGGTTATGAGCATCTCAGAGGTGTAGTGGCATACGTTTTCAAAGTTATGCTTTGCTGAAATGTGAACTCAACCTCCAGATCGTGGACTATTTCTTGGTCTATGCTGCTTCTTACAGCACCCCCAATAAAGCATGGATTCAAGGCATCCGTATTTTTTTTGTGGACGCAATCAGGTGTATGCAAGGATGAGAATTTGCTGCTGTATTAGCTTAATGTAGTCACTGATCCTTTCATATTACCACAACTCACTAACTCAATCTGCCCATCCAATACCACATTTCTTCCCTGTTTTGATGCATCCTTGTACCTGGTACTGAATAAACAAATACTGTTAGTGTTATTTAACTTCATTCTCATTATTATCAACTCTTGAATCAGCATATTTTTTGTATTTATCGTTTACAGAATTCAGAACAACTCCATCTTATTAGTTGTTTCTCATATGGCCAGCAGGTGGCAGGAGTTCCTTATGTTTCCTATGTGCAGTAACTATGACGGGTAGATTTAATAAATAATGTCCATTTGGGCGCGAGGGAAACATACAGAAATGCATAGACATTGTGGCAGTGTATGCCATGTAATAAATAATAAATATACATATATATATATATATATATATATATATATATATATATATATATATCATATATACACACACACACACACAGCTATATATATATATATATATATATATAGATATATATTATATATACATATATAACATATACACACATAGATATATATATATATATATATATATATATATATATATATATACATATATAAATAATATAATATATATAATATAATATATATATATATATACATATATATATATATATATATATATATATAGTATATATACATATACATATATACATATATATATATATATATATATATCAATCATCCAAATATGTTCACATATATTGCACATGAATATGAAAATAAAATTTAGTGTGGCAGACTAAAGGTCTGAGAATTATTTCTCAGTGAAGTCAGGTGTATTAAATGTAATATTGGGTTTAATCTATGCATGAAAAACATGAAGAAATGAAATATTTATTTGCATTAATGTTTCATTAATGTGGATCTGCATATCTCTACAGTATTACATTTAATAACCTAAACCTTCTTCACTTTCCTATATTTAGCCCAAAACACCATCATTAAACATTGTTACATGAATTTTCTTTATATACATTTAATTATTAAATCTTTATGTATCCCTTAAAGTTATTAATTAATTTAATATATAGTATAAATCTTTACGAAATTATTATTGTTATTATTAAATACATTTATTCCAAAATATTATTTTATCATTGGTAATAATTACTTAATCGGTCATAATTAATATAACTAAATAATCTACGAATAAATTTCATTAATATTATATTGATTATTATTTTTTAAATAATGTGCTAAAAAATACACATTCATTTGCTATTTTAAATGTATTTATTATTTACTGTAAATTGCATTATCCAAATTACAAGGGTTATTTTGGCTCGAAAGTAAAATGATTTGCCATTATGTCAACCAAATCCATATTTTGTCGTTTATCATATTCATGATCGTATTCTGATTGATTTTATGACGTCATATTGCCCTACGTTGCGTCCGTCAATCAGAGCTCTTCGTTTCACCCGAGCAGTCTCCGATTGGCTTATTGTCTAGTTACGCCCCGCCCCTACCCCGCTCTGACCGTAAGCGCAGTATCGTTGAGGAGAATGGCGAGGGGGCTCGTGCGTCGCTCGAGAAGACGTTGCCATGGAGACGGAGGCGGGAGACTCTCGCGCAGCGGCCGACGTAGAGGCTCGAATGTTCTGCAGCACGCGCTTCTATCTGCTCGTCGTGATCGGTGAAGTTCCAGCGGAGCTCCAGCTGACTAAAGTGAAAGAGCAGTTAAAACACGGTGAGAATACGCATGCGTGATGTTTATTACGCCGAATAATCAACAGATCGGGAATATGAATTTTGATCAAGCCTCATTTGTAGCATTTCTGCAGTAAATATGGCAGCACATGCCATCACACCTGCTGTGTCCTACAGAGACAACAGATGCTGCCGCAGATGCTGAAATTCAGTACAGTTTGATTTGTATCGCTTACAGTGCCAATAAAATGATCCTTAATGAGAGACCCAGCAGGAAAAAAACTTTGCATGTGGAAGAAACCTTGAGATGAACGAGACACATCCTCATCTGGTTGGCACAGAACGTCCATTCATTACGGTTTACGGTTCCATTATGGTTGAGGTGTGCTGACCAGTGATGCATGCAAAACTGTCCATGCAAAAGCCATTGAAGCACACCATCAATATTAATTACAGTACAAATCCATCCACATACTTCAGGACTTGCTCAGTCATTTAAAGGATCAGACGGATGAGGAACCATCATCAGTGTGTTTTAACTGAAGAGAACTTCATCCAGAGGTACAGTAGATAGAACTGTAGTAGTAGTTAACAGTCGAACCCATATCTTGTTGAATTTTTGTTAACGCAGGTCTCCGCTCGTGGGAAATCGATCAGACTGTGTGTGATTTGGACAAGGAGCTACAACTCTTCATATCCAAGCATTCAGCTCAGTTCTCTTCAGAAGTCAAAGGTCAGTCACATATGAGCGGCACAAAGGAGAGCCAAAGCATTAGGCATATTTTATTTATATTATATATATATATATATATATATATATATATATATATATCTATATATATATATATATATATATATATATATATGTGTGTGTGTGTATATATACACATATATCTACATCTATCTATCTACTCTATCTCTCTCTCTCTCTCTCTCTCTCTCTCTCTAGATAATATATATATATATATATATATATATATATATATATATATATATATATATAGTATGTATATATATATATAGATATATATATATATATATATATATATATAGAGAGAGAGAGAGAGAGAGAGAGAGAGAGAGAGAGAGAGAGAGTGGTACCTCGCTGTGCGTCGCTCTCAGTGTACATCGCCTTCAGCTAACGACGGATGTTTCCTCGGGAATTTGACATCAGTTAACGTTGCTTCCTTCAGATTCCGTCACGGTCGCCTGGAGCGCCGTCTAGAGGAACACGCCAATTATGTCCCCGATCATGACCTGAGACAAAAAATGTCGGATTCGGATTCAGTCAAAGTCGCTTTCTGAGGAACGAATTAATGATGTACACCGAGGAGGTCCCCACCACTGTAAAAAAATTTTTTTTTTAAAATAAATAAATAAAAAAAAAAAAAAAAAGAAAAAAAAAAAAAAAAAAAAAAAAAATATATAAAAAAAAAAAAAAAAATATATAGATATATATATATATATATATATATATATATATATATATATATATATATATATATTAACAAATTTATAAACAAATGAATAAATTATGATTTTTCAACCACCGGGTAGAGTTTATGTCTGTATATTTAAAAAGACTTATTACAATAAAATTAATTTAGAGGTCAACCAATTAATAAGATTTGCTGATTAAATGGCATCGGTAGTTGATAGATGTTAGAAAGATCTGCTATCTGCAAAAATCCATACTGATAGTTTTTCCGGGTTGCGTTATACAATACGAGAACGGCCTCTAGTGGCAAATCACAGATGCCACATGCTGTTAATTTGCAGTGTCTTTTTCTTCAGTTCAGTTTTCATTTATTTAGAGTATTACTTTTTGTTTTAGATTTGAATGCATGTATTTTATTTTTCTATTTATATCTATTTAAAATATTTATTTAACGTAGCAGTTTTTGATGATTTAGTACTGCTCATTTGTTTGTTTGTTTATTTATTTATTTACTTTTGTAATAAAATTAAGTACTATTATACATGGAGTGTTATGTTTTTTTTTTTAATTCCATTATAAAAACTTGGCTGATCGGTTGATTAATCAGCTATCGAACCTAGCTATCAGTATCAATAAAATCCACGACCTCTAATTAATAGTAATAATATAATAATAATAATAGTGGGGGCACGGTGGCTTAGTGGGTAGCACGTTTGCCTCACACCACCAGGGTCCGGGTTCGATTCCCGTCTCGGCCATGTGTGTGTGTGGAGTTTGCATGTTCTCCCCGTGCCTCAGGGGGTTTTTGTCCGGGTTCTCCGGTTTCCTCCCAGGTCCAAAAAAAAAAACATGCACGGTAGGTTGATTGGCACCTTGGAAAATTGTTCCTAGTGTGTGTATGATTGTGAGTGTGTGTACCCTGCGATGGGTTGGCATTCCATCCAGGGTGTATCCTGCCTTAATGCCCATAGACGCCTGAGATAGGCACAGGCTCCCCATGATCCGAGGGAAGATCGGATAAAGCGGTAGAAGATGAATGAATGAATGAATAATACTATTAATAATAATAATAATAATAATATTATAATATAATAATAAAGATTATCTCGTATATTATCTATAGCTGTGTCGTAAAAAGCCGAAAAAGCTGACCATAAATTGAACTTTTTTTTAGTATTTATTGTACAGATAGCACATATGCAGGGTGTGTCAAAAGGTTAGAAGGTCTTTTATGATTTTTAAGAGACACGTTCCTTTTAAATACTACAAAAACACTATTCCTTTCTTGTTATCCCAGAGCAGTTCAATAAGATTTAGGTGTTATGACTGGGAAGGCCAATCCATGATAGATGACATCATCTCTGCATCTTACTCTTCTCAAAGTGACAAACATGTTCCATTTGGACTTCACAGAGCTCTCTCCTTGTTTGTCTTATGTGTTTTAGGCTTTGTAGTTGCAAAGAAACAAAAGAAACCCATGTGCGTCTCAAAAACCATTACAAGACTAAGTGTTTCCACACTTTTGACAGCCTCTGTACCTGCTATACACTTCAAAATGCTGTATTTGTATGACTTCCTATGATCTTATACTGTAACCTTGGCAGCTAATGGATTGTGTTTGTGAGGCGTTTTGACTCCTAAACCTTCTCATAACCTAAAAAAGAGGCTATAACTGAACCATAATACGACATTGTGTCCTGCAGAGTCAGTGCTTAAGAATCGCCCAGAATGGTATTGTGTCACATGACTTACAGTATTAATGTTGTTTTGCATGCTGGGTATTTCGATATTGATCAATAGTGCTGATGCGTCGTTACATTCGCTCGGAGAACGCCTGTTGCTGTACCGAGTAGCTTGGATGTCTCTTCGGGGAATTATTCATAAATTAAATAAGCTTAATAAGCACTAGAACATTTCGCTTAGTCATATTTCCGCACCTTCAGCTGCATGGTTTTGGTATGCCCACACCCATGCAAGCTTTAGAAACCCCGGCTCAGGGATGACAGAAATGAAACTTGTCATTTCTTTTAGCTCATCGCACCTTTTGGTTTGATATTTTGGGCATCCTGACATGCTTTTCACCTCAGCGCGGTCGTAGAGCGTAGTAATTCGAGTTTCTGTAGCCTTCCTCTCATTTCCCACCATTTTAAGTGAACGTTAGAGACTTTGTTATGTCTGAAAATCCCAGAAGACCAGCATTAGAATATTCCATCCTGGACCAAACAGCCAATGCCATACATTCCAAGGTCAAATTATGACACAAATTTTGATACGTGTACCGTTACACCCCTAGATTTTATACATTTTGTGGTATCAGTGGTATCTAGTGTAGAATCTCACTATTTAAAAAAAAATTGAGATCCAATCAGTTCTGTAACCTACAAAAACACACTTTCATTAGTATTCATGCTATCCTATGGCCATGCTATATTTAGACTGGTCCTTCACCGTGAGATTGTAACCCAATTAGTGGGCATGACAGACTGGATTCCTGACGCTGCACAAGCGAATAACACCGCACCGCTCTGAGCACTTTATCCATCACCTCAGCAGGTATGAGGCTTTAGGGGGATAATCATTTAAATTTATTCTCTTCACAGCATGGCATAACAGCAACAACAACAACAACACACACACACACACCCACACACACCCATATTTCCAGTGCAATATTTATGATGCCTTCCCATCAATCTCTTCTATGACTGGTGACACCGCCTCCATCTTGGCTGCACGCCGATGAATAATGCATCCTTTTTCACCTACGAATCGTTCCCCATAAAAAAGAAATAAATAAAACACTGGTAGCCTCCTTGAAATAAGGTGCGACACGCTCTTCCTTTTTCCTTCCGGCATTAATGCAGTCCAGCACGAGGCCCCGTCGATACGTAATAGGGGCTTGTAAGGGAGCATCAGGAGCGTCTTAGCAGAAATCGATTGCCCCTGGAGGATTCGCTGCAAGCAGCACGGGATCGGACTCTTTTTCAATTGTCTATCTTTTAAAGCTGACAAAAGGGAGAAACGCACCCTTCAAAGCGTGCATCGCTTTTAAATAAACGAATGCATTACGCCGAGGTGATCACCGTTACGTGGCAGGCGTAAACACGCCCGCGGTGGTAGTGTGTGGGAGGTCTCGTAGGACTCGGAGGCTATGAAGAACAGCTACGAACTGTCATAGCAACGCTCGAGTGCGTTTTGAAGGCCGCGTTAGATAATTCTGCTTTGCAAAAGCACTTGAGTGAAGAAGGTAGTTTAATGAGCGGGAAAGAAAACGGAGATATTGCGGGGGAGTGCATCACAGAGACACACTGCTACATCCATATGTAGTATCTGAAATCAGTTGTACAAATCTGACATCAATAGATCTGGTTCAGAAATTATTTGTGGGCTGCCTGTACTTTAAAAAACAATACGATTAAATGGGCAGAACAAAAGGAACCAACCGGATAGACTCAACAGTTTATGAACTAGCTATATTGACAATCTATTTATCTATTGTTTATTTATCTACCGACTATCAAATCTGGAATGGGTCCTGGAAGTCTTCTTCTTGAAGCATGTTCGGTAACATTCGCACTGGATTTTGGCGACCTCTGAGCTTCATATATCCGAAGAGGCCAAAATCTGCAGGAGAGTAGGGTGGATGCCAAAGTGAGGTCATGTTGTTTCCGGCGAGAAACTCGTGTGTGAAGAGAACTCTTTGACCAGGATCACACATGCTCAGAATCGCATGGCGTGGTTAAAAATAAATAAATAAATAAAAAAACTACTGGATTAGCACCAGCTCCTGATGTACACAGGACAATGTCATTTGGTGCACTGACCTATGAAGGTTGGTGCTTCCTGTGACTGCGTACTTGTACTGTCATCTGTTGGTGTGATATGAAACTTGTCTCTGGACTTTTCTTTTTAAATACGCCTTCATAGTGAAACATTTACAATATAGGAGACAGAAATTTAGTACAATGAGTAGCGTTGTCTTTCACACGTTCATGGATAGAGCCTGTAAAGTATCTACCAGTATCGTGGTGGCTTCATCTATGTTCTCTGTCTTCCTCCCTCTCCAAAAAACATGCTGGGCGATAAACTGAGCGAGTGTCTCATGGTGTGATTATGCTCGCAGGTGTGGCGTTCGGTGCCCTGTCATAGGCTCCCGCCTCATCCAACTCGCACCTTGTATAGGCTCCAGATTCTGTACAACCCTGATAGAAGCTCATATTCAGTATGAAGGGTTCTACTGACGTTAGCTCTGACATCTTTGTGACACATTAGATATTTGGGGGAAAAAAAAAAAAGATTGTCTAGATTGCCTTCCGTCAGCACAGAGATCCAGTTATCAAGGACCATTTGCATTCCAAACGTAGAAACAAATAAAAAAATAATAGAAAGTCTGACATACGCATTCTGACATACGCATTCTGACATACGTATTCGTCTGATTTATTCCAATCGCACTTCAAACCACCTTGATGAATCTAATTACAACTGCTACACAATTCCCAGCTCTGCAGTACCCATTTTTTAAAAATAGATCCACGAAGCGCAGTAGCGATATGTCTGAGATCTGAGAGTCCTTTAACACCCTTTTAACAGGACGCAACATCACGTCTAATCCAATCCCTTTTGATTTGACAACGTGCTCCGCTTTACTTTGACAGGAACCGCAAACTGAATAACACTGAAGTTTACTGATATCTTAGATTGCTCCCTGCGCCGAGTCACTCCCTTTCAGAGAACAGGCTAAAAAAAACCTCCTGAATTTATATTCAATTAAGATGACGGTCCATTTACATTTAAAGGATCTATTTAATGCTATTCTATTTAATAACCACACCATAACCATCAAAAAAGCAGTTAAATATATTTGCTTTAAAAAATATAAGAACTTAAACGAATGTCATTATTTTGGCCAGACTGGAGAGATTAGAAGAGAGATTTTACTGACCTAAAATCATTTTTTACAACAAAGACATGCAGTAGTATCAGTAAATCAACTAGCAGGGCTAGTCATAATTTAACGCTATTAAATATATCAATATACGCACCGATCAGGCATAGATTTATGGCATTATAATAGCGGTGAAGTGAATTATCTCTTCATCAGAGTATCTGCTAGTGGGTGGGATATTATTAGGCAGCAAGTGAACATTTTGTCCTCAATGTGTAAGAATCAGGAAAAATTAGCATGTGTAAGGATTTGAGTGAGATTGGTGATGTCTAGACGACGGGGTCAGAGCATCTTCAAAACTGCGGATCTCGTAGGGTGTGTCCAGGTCCGCAGTGGTCAGTATCTATCAAAGGGTACCAAGTAAAGAACAGTGGTGAACCGGTGCCAGGGTCACGCTCATTGGTGCACGAGGGGAGCAAATGCTGGCCCATGTGGTCCGATCCAACTGATGACTTCCTGTAGCTCAAACTGCTGTTAATGCTAGATGAGTCAGCAAAAGGGGGACCAACACATTATTAGGCAGATGGTCATTAAGTTATGCCCGATTAGTGCTGTTCAGATGTTCCACGTTATTTTCACTGGAAAATCCTCCCCCAGCATCCAGACAGTTCTGAAAGTAAAACTAACTTCCAGAAGTTATTCTTCAGTCATTTGGAGATTTCTTTCCGGTTGATCCAGCTCATCCCAGAGCAGGATTCACGTTCAGTGACTTGGCAGGTCATTTCATAATAGACAACACTCCAGATGACTGTTTGCTCTCCATACAAAGCTTGAAAGTATTTGTCGCTTCTGCTCATTTTCTTGTTGGATGATGAAGTCAGTTCCATCGAGCCACAGTCCGGATGGAATTGCATAGTGTGAGGTGAAGATGAAGTATGGAATTGCACTGTTGTTTAGTATTCCTTTCAACCCAGATTTAACATTCCCTGCTCCAAAAACAACCCTAAACCATTAAGCTTCCACCTCCATGTGGTGTTAATCCTGTCATCTCTCCGGTTCTCTTACAGAATATTTGGTCACCAAAGAACCATTCATTCCCTGTCTAATTATTAACAATTATTAATAATTGTTGCATAGAAACAAAAGGAAGACACACTTCTCTTGAAAATGATTAAATACTCGACGCTTCCACACTTTGGACATTGTTTTATCCAGATAGACAGAGCTGGAAACTCTAGATTAGATTAAAGATTCAGACTATATTAGTCGAAGATTGGGCAGCTGGGACATATGCTGCCGTTCAGCTTAAGTAATAAAAACATCACGCGTGTTTGGCAGATTGACAGGCTGTTACTGTAGGATGAGTCCATGGGGAAAAGAAGAGTAGGGGGAAGTGCAACAGAGGGATAGACAACACACCCTACAGTCAGCCCCCCCCCCACACACACACACACAGAGACTCACTGTGGTCTCTTATTGCCCTCTTTTATTCCACCATGCTAGTGTAAAGACCGTCTGCTGCACTTTAAGAAATTCCTCCTTCCTGTCTCAGTTGAAAGAGGAAGGTAGAGCTCGGAGCATGCGCCATATGACTCGCCTGTCTTTCTTGATGCTGTGCCCAGAATACTAATCGTGCCCTGTGGAATGCAAAGTCATCACAGCTTGGTGGTTTTCCTACACATCATTCCCTTTTTAAAAAACGCAAATGTGATGGCAATTTCCTGTGTTTATCATTACACACGGGGCTCATTTTGGATTTAAGGGCGCCTTTACACTCTGAAGCAAATGTCTGCGTCTAGGAATCAGGAGAAGAATAGCGCTTTGGATGTACGCAGGATATACGTACTGTTAAGGTACGGTCAAGGAAATAAACTCTTTAAGCTCCTGTGACAATACAAGTCTGAGAAAAACACAGTTAAGACTTTGGATCAGGAGGTTACAGGTTTAAATCCCAGCACTACTACCAAAGCTGCCACTGCTGAGCCCTTAAGGAAGGCCCTTCACCCATGCTCCATTTCTGGGCTTTTGGAGGACCATCTATATCTTATTACCTCCCCTGGGATTAAAGACAGAGTTAATTGCACTCTAACAGCACCTTGATATAGCTTTATGATTGTCACTATTGCTCTCTGAAATGCTCTCATGACGATACTTAAACCCTACCGAACAACGAATAACGTTAGACCCTACTGAGCAACGACTCAATGACCAATGGTGATTTGGAGAATGGGTGTCTCTATACAGCATTTGGCAGACGCCCTTAACCAGATGCGACTCAATACAACAATACGATACATTAAACAATACATATAAAGCAGCTACCAAAAATCCATTTCGATTTGAATTCAAAACGTGCATTGGAAAAGCTCTATATGCGATTCTAAATGGTATCGTTCGCTTCTATTGATTCTATTGATTCAGACAGACAGCAAATCCTCACTGCCTTCTGAATTTTCACAAATACGCCTTTGTAGTGCAAATAGAAAAATATTCTGTCTCCAGGAAGATACAACTCTACCTCTGCCATGTTCATCTATATTCTATGTGACTGGCAGGACACATCTCCATAGTGTTACGTCATATTTACATAGCACGTAACACTATGGAGATGTGTCCTGCCAGTCACATAGAATATAGATGAACATGGCAGAGGTAGAGGTAGAGGTAGAGAGTGATGGAGTTTAGAGAGGAGGAATCAATCTATATAGAAATATTGGTCATATATTATTGGTCACTTAATAAATAATAAAAGTATAGTGCCTCTACTAGGGGCACGGTGGCTTCGTGGTTAGCACGTTCGCCTCACACCGCCAGGGTCCAGGTTCGATTCCCGTCTCGGCCATGTGTGTGTGGAGTTCGCATGTTTTCCCTGTGCCTCAGGGGTTTTTTCTCTGAGTTCTCCGTTTCCCCTGGTCCAAAAACATTGGAAAATTGTCCCTAGTGTGTGAACGTGAGTGAGTGTGCCCTGGGTTGGCATTCCATCCTGCCTTAATGACCATAGACGCCTGTGATAGGCACACGCTCCCCGTGACCCAAGGGAAGACCGGATATAGCGGTAGAAGATGAATGAATGAATAGTGCCTCTACTAATAATTAAATATATATAAATCATATATAACATTAGATTTTAAGCTAAAACACGTTATATGCACCCGGGCGAATATTACCATCCCAAGGGTGTATACATTCTTACGAGTTTTATTATAAAGGAAAGAATGTAAAGGTCGGAACATAAATGCACGCAGATAAATATTTATGGCTGTACAGTAAAAAAATAATGCTGAGAGTAAATTCACCTCTACACCTCAGGAGGTGTGAATAAAGTGCACCCGGAAACTCTCACCTTTGCTAAGACTAATAATTAACACCAAAGGCAAAATCAGTGACTGAGACGCCAGGCGGTTCGGAAAAGGGCGTGTGCCTTAGAGTTCTTCAATAATTCAGCGCACGTTATTGATCCCAGTCCTTTATATCCCTCCATGAACATAGAGCATCAGCACAAGGCTGTGGTGGCGTCACCAGACTGCCATCGATCATCCACCCAACCCCCCCCCCCCACCCACCCCCCCCTCAGACATACACACATCCAGAGACACAGTGAAACCTGAGATCATCACAGTTTTCACATGGCTAGCCCACTGGAGAGTTTGCTGTATTGTGCAGAAAAGCAAAGCAAGGTCAAAAAAACGATGCTCAAGAAAAAACGCTGCAGGAGGTTGTGTGAATTCCGAAGGGTAGAAGGTTCTGCAATGTTTGGACCGATGAAGGATCTGAGATGTTCGGATTGAAGGAGATTTGAAGATTTATTTAGGGGGAGAAGGTTTTGAGATGTTTGGGCTGAAGAAGCTTCTGAGATGTTTGGAATATAAAGGGTTCTGAGAAGTTTGGACAAAATTTTTTTCTCACAATAAACCGGCTAAATCCGATTTACTGGTCTTCCAGTCTGTCTGCTGAAGAAAAAAACTCGGGTATAGTCTGGTTCCATGGGGCAGATTCCGACAGTCACACCCTGCGGCTGCTGCGTTCGACACGTGACAAAGAAAAAAAATCCCAGCCCTCACCCTGTCCACCCTTCTTCCTGCAATAATCGCAGAATATAATGACGAGCTCGGTGGCTCATAGTTTCCTATATAAAGAAAGAATGGCAAACAGTGAATCACAGCCGTGCAGTCGGTGCAGTTGCTGTGCAAATCTTTATATAGGACTTATTTATTTTCGCTCTGTCTACGTGATATAATTTGGGGAATTGATAACACGTTGATGATTGTTAAAGGAGTATTAGTCGAGGAGAGCATGTTCAGTTCCAGGTCCTCGTTGCTGCTCTGTGGAATTAAAGCCAATCGATAAAAGGCGTGAGGTTTCGCCAACGGGGCTCTTGGATACGATTACACGTCCGACCAAAAAAAAAAAAAAAACAGAAGACAAAGAGGCAGAGTCTGAGGTACTCAATACTTTCCAATAGGATCTGTTTTTTTTTTTTTTTACGGCAAATAGCCTGTTTCTTGAGTTGTATGACAACAAAGAATCCAGCTGCTTCTCTTATTTATCCATTTCTTTAATGCAATTTAACATTTTATAGCACTTTCAACAGTCAACACCGACTCCAAGCAGCTTTACAGAATGCAAGTATGTATAGAACAGTAGTCACTTATATGTAAAAATATATGCATTAATCCCTAATGAGTGAGCCAGTGGCAAGAAACAACTCTTAGATGGAATGAGGAAGAAAGCAATGAGAATCCAGACTCAAAAAGGGAACTCATACCCATCTGGGTCACACCAAGATTGTGATTATAAATGATTAAAACACCACAAACATAATCAAAGTGGGATTTGTGGCACCAAAAAAAAAAACGTCTGTCAATCAGTTCCACCAAGGTGGTGTTGAGTGTGATGAGTTTTCACGGAGAACCTCACAAGACAAAAAAAACAAGAAGCTATGAAAATCTGAGTTCAAACCCATACAGATGTTCCATGTGCATTTTCTTTACACATGTTCTCTGAGAGAAAGCGCTCTGGTACCATTGTGTACCTTTACTGTAAAGATGATTACGATCCAGGCCCTTATATCTACATTCCGAAATGAATGAAAAAAAAACAACAAACGGGTAGTTTAGCGCAACTCATTTTGGACTAATCCCTCAACATTGCAGCTGCATTTACGCTGACACACTCCTAATCAAGTGTGAAACGTGCTTGATGTATATTCATTGCGCATGCGCATAGTATATCATAACCTATATATTGTTATTGGGATTCACAAGTTAAGCCCACATGCCACTTTATATGCAGATGATCGCAGGTATGAAAGGTGCACGCTTGGGTTGCATACCTGTGTGTGCGTGTGTGTGTGTGTGTGTGTAACACCGTTGCATTTGTGTATGCATGTCTACGTGTTTTTGCATATCGGCTGTCACCGGCCCCGCCCACTCCCTTGTTCCGCGCACACTCGCGTGCCTGTGAACGCGCTCAGCTCGACTCACACAAGCACGCGCACACACACACACACACACACACACACACACACAAACACGCGCGTGCCCGGGATTCTCAGCATCACCCCCGGTGAGTCTGTTTTTTTTCCTGTTATTTTAGTATATAAAATTGTGATATTTTAAATAACAATTATTATGTACATGTTTATATAATACCCGCTCGCTTTAATAACCTGTTAATCCGCGCTCACGGAAAAGAGCCGCGGACCTGGTGTTTGTTATCCGACGCTGATTTTGTTGTCGTCAGTATTTTTCAGTATTTTATTCTTTTTTTACCGAGACATTATGGTAATATTTATTTAACCTATTTATAGTCGCGAGCGTCGACGGTGTCCAGGTATGTCAATCAGTTGCTATAGTGACAGCGCGTGATTTCAGAATGGAAAAGACGGAGTAAAAGAATAGGAGGACAGAGTTGCAGTACTGAGAACAACAGTGCATCAGACTGGCTGATATATAATGATTAGATATAAATATTAATTCGGTTAAATGATCGGAATAGTGGTTGTCGGTCTTGTTGCATGTGAGGTTCAGGATGGATCTCCTTGAAGCATTTGAAGGTTGTAGGATCGCATCACCTTTTTGTCTACCTGTTAATGCATGGAAGTCATCAGATGTGATGAACCAAGTTATTTAAGGCATTTCTTAGATGACCTACTTATTAATCGTGCTCTACAGAGCTGATCAATCTCTTCATCTCAATACCCTCCAGAATTTTCTTACTCTGACTGCAAGAGAAAGATTCCAGATGTTTCTTGTGCTGTGTATCATGTTTTTAGCTCAGCATCATACACACCATTACAAATGCTCATTTCAAAAGGCAGAAAAAGGTATTGAAAAGAACACTCGCTTATTGGGGCACCTTTGTGTTTTTGCCAGAATGCTACTGTAGATCTTTACCTTTACAGCAAAGACATGATCTTTTCCTGAAGGGTGAAATGACCATCTCGGTCTAGAAGGAAAAAAAAAGAAAAGTATGTCTTGGACAGTATGACAATGCAAAAATGGCACAGTATGTAATCGATGTTGTTTATTCTTCGTCATATTTATCCATTAGCAGAACGTCAGCTGACAGTCAAATGTATTATATAATATTACATAATAAATCACTGCATTGTTCTAAAAAAAAAAAACCATTAACAATCCATTGTCCTTTTTTTTTTAACCCAGCAATCCCTCCATTTCAGAACAACCCTTTCAATTTGCATAAATAACCGATTTTCATGGTTTTGCAAAAAACATTTCATTGATTATATTGATTTGGAAGGCTTAACTAGATAAAAGCTTGCATTGCATACTAAATTATAAAGCATAGATTAACTAGGACACACACACACACATACTTTCTCCATGCTGTTGTCTTGCTCTTGCATTTTCCTCTTTCCATTCTGATCCCTCTGTCATAATTCCATTAATGGAATGGATTGTAGTGGTGGTGATGGACAGGAAGCAGATGAATTGATATAAAAGAGCCTAGTCATAATGCAATCTTAGGAATTAAGAGATAAAGTTTAGTTTGATGCGGCCTTTTTTCTTCCCACTAGTGGCAACGTAAGCAACAAGTCTCAACAGATTTGTCACATATGGAGTTGAATTGACAATGAATTGCTCATCACACTTACAACAATATAAACTGTTCAGTAATTGCATTAGTCAATTCACATCATCATTTGGGTTGATTAAATTTAAAATAAAAGGAAATTTTTATCTAAAAAAAAAAAATCTAAAATGTAGGTTGTTAATAATGAAATTCTCTAAATTATAGCTAATTAATTCATAAACTATGTGGATAAAAGTATTCGGGAACCTGATTTTTCTACCTACATGTGCTTTTTCTCCAAACTCTTTGCACAAACTTGGAGGCAGACAATTTTGTATGAGTCTTATGATGCTGTAGCATGAAATCTCCCATTTACTTGATCTCTCTGTTCCAGCTCTACCCCTATAGCTCTCTGACCTTAACCCTGCTGAACAATAAAGTCCTCGTCTGCTCACCTACATCAGGCCTTTACTCTGACTTTACTAATGATATTTTGGCTGAATGAAGCTCCAGAAATATCCAAGAGTAGGATGAGGAAATCTAGTGGATATATAACCATGTGTGTATGATATGCATGTGTTTTATGTTGTATGTGTGTGTGTGTGTGTGTATGTATATATATATATATATATATATATATATATATATACACTATATACACTAAATTTTAGTTGCTCGTCTTGTCTTATCTTTAAAGACACAAAGCATTCTTATCCTACACTAGAATTTACTACACTATATTGTATTAAATTGTAGTATATTATAATCTTTTCGGTTATACTGTGTTATATAAGACTATACTATGTTAAATTATACTGCATTATATTTAGTTATACTATATACTAAATTATACAATTTTATATTATATTATGGTCCTAAAAGAAGGATTTTGGACTTTAAATAAACTTTGTAATATCATCCTATCTTATACTATACCAATAAATACACCATTAATGACCTTCTCTGTTAATTGAATTTTAATTTATCCAAATTTTTTTCCAGATACAACATTAAATACAGTACAATCATGTAGCCTCTGTGATATCATTAAACAATTTTACATTTTGTCAAAAAAATAGTGTAATGTAAACCTTATTAAAAAATGGCGAAAAAAAGGAACTATAAAAACACAAGATACAATATATTGTATAAAGTTAAACTAGTAGTACAGATTGCCAGGAAACTGTCAGATATCTCAGGTTTCTTCACCGAACAGCGATGCCTTCCAGGATATAAATCGTTCTTGGCATGTAATCTAAAAATGTTTTGATGAATTTAGCCTTGTTTGCCACTGCGCGCACACACACACACACACACACACACACACACACAACACACACACACACACACACACACACACACACACACGCACACACACACACGCACACACACACACGCACACACACACACACACACACGGGGAGGTACAGGGTTTTGTTCTTTTTGTCCCTCTGAGGTAAATACAACGTGCAGTATGACTACAGGGAGGGATTACGGAAGAGAAAAAAAAAAAAGAGGCACTTCATTCTGTGGAGGCTTTTGGTTGCATCATCAACACCATTGCCTTTTAAACATGTTTATGCCTGAAAAATGAACCTGGAAGTTATATTAAAAGTAATATACATGCTTAAAGGACTCTGTGTATAGAATGCAACTCCTCTTTTAACTCCGAAATATCAGAGTTGTGTTATCGGTTTTTGTTCTGCTGCTGGCTTAAGGCCTGCCGTCTGTCTAAATGTGCAGTGTCACCGGGGACTGTGCTGTCTCTCTTTGTCATTCATCCCATTATCTAGTCTCTGTTTTCCTTCACAGAGCACATTTGAAGGTCACATTCTGTCACAGTGCAATGTCTCTACACTGCATGCAGTTTTTTTTCTTCATATTAATACACTGGTCTCTACGTTATTTTAAATGATGACTGGAGTAATAGATGTAAATATAGGAATGCATTTTTGTATAAAAAGCGACTGATTTCACCACACATCTCTGTGTGTGTGTGTGTGTGTGTGTGTATATATATATATATATATATATATATATATATATACACACATATATATATAATATAATAAAAAAAAATATATATATATATACATACACATACATACATACACACATACATACTTTTTTTATATATACTTATAGTATTATATATATACCATACACACCCATATACACACACATTACACACACACACATATCTATCACACATATACACCCACACACCCCCACACCCACACACACACACACACACACACATACATACATGCATACATACATACATATACTCTTTAACCTGCATATTACATAAATTAGGTCAAGCAGAATCAACCGAAAAGAAAGATCTCTTGTATTATGTTTATATTATGGTTTTGATCATAACGAGTAACAAGGATTAAGAAACGCGAGTCTGATGTCTTAAGGACTCCTGAGGCATCAATAGACGCTGGTGTCTGGGTTCAGTGATTTAATTTTATAGACGAGGGCTTACTATGACCATACAAGTCGATATAATGTTCTGCATTTTTTAATGCAATTCTTTCTTTTTTCTGATGGTGGTGAACATGGTTTAAGCCTACATGCATCATTTATGGTCTGACACAAGCTTATTGGACACAGGCATGTCATGCATGGAAGAAAATTAAAGCTCAGTTGCTTTGTTATTTTAAATACCAACTCGTTTACCTTACCTCAATACCTCCACACTAATATATAACCACCCCCACTGTATGGAAAGAGCCGTTACTCTCCTGTAGCTTTTTAAACAGCCAATGAGAGATTCATGCGTAATATATCATGACGTACCAGCTGGAAATGTCTGCGTGAGGCCACGGATCTGTTGCGATGCCACGCCTTTTTATATGCATTAGTTGCGAGGGCCCCCCCCCCTTCATTCCCTCTCGCAGAAATGCTGCAATGCGTCGGACGGCTCCAAGACTGGGTCAGTGTAACGGCGGCAGCCGCTAGCTCGCCATCCCCATGGCAACAGCCGGCAGAATGGCTTACAGGAGCTATGCCGTGTTGTTTTTCTATCATCACAGGCATTGATTTCTGCTTCTCCGAGGATTGCGAAAGTCCTTTTACAATTCCGGCTTCGACAATAAAACCACACAATATTGATAATAATAATACATTATATTTTAAAATATACCTCCTGTCCTGTATACAGTACATTCTACGTCTTTCAGGCTTGTTTTCTATTTATACAACCTCCTTCAGGTATTTCTGCCTTTGTCATCTTTTCATATCTAACCCCCTTTTTGCAGGACAAAGGATTCTGCAATACAAGAGCGATGTCCTTGATACAATTGTATTAGTGAATCCTTCTGTGGACAACATTGCAATTGAGGTAATGGTGGTTTTTACAAACCATTTCTCATCCTAATGCTTGCGTCCTCTGAGGCATAACATTACGACATTATAACATTATTAGTGATAAAGTAAATAACACTGCTTATCTCTTCATCATGGCACCTACTAATTGGTGGGATATTATTGAGCAACAAGTTTGATGTGTTTGAAGCAGGAAAAATAAGCGTGAGGGAGTTTGACAAATGGTGATGGCTAGACACATGAATTAGAGCACCTCCAAAGCTGCAGTTATTGTGGGGTGTGTCCCGGTCTGCAAACAGCCAATGGTCATTATCTATCAAAAGTACTCCAAGGAAGGAACAGTGGTAAACCGAACCAGTGACAGGGGCATGGGTGTGCCAAGACTCAATGATGCACTCGTGTGGTTCGATACAACGGGTGAACTCGTCTAGCTAAAACTGCAGAAAAAGTTAATGCTGTTAATGGTCAAGAAGACTTTTTTGGAAGCAAAGAGGGACCAAAATATTAGACATATGGTCATAATGCTGTGCCTGACTGGTTGCCATAATTTTATGCCTGATCTATATATATATATATATATATATATATATATATATATATATATATATATATATATATATATAAAAATCTTATTTTCCTCCACCAGATCCGAACACTCCTCTGTGACTCAGCTAAACACAAGTTACTGGTGCTGAGTGGTCAGAGCACTGAACAAGGTGGTGACCTCATCGTGAATGGTGGAGTGTTTGACTGGAAGAACTTCTCTGACATCATCACAAGTCAAAGAGTAGGCGTTTACTATTAATCAAGGCAATACGCATGCTTCTGATCAACAAATTGAGCAAGAATCAAATTGTAATGTAATTTACCGTTCACAATTGTTTTTTCAGATTAAGAACTTCCTGAACCAGTCAGGTCCAGGTGAGCGAGCTTGTCTGACTGTGCGTTGCGAAGACGAGGGGGCCTGGAGCTCCCTAAAGCTCAAACAGGAGCAGGACGTTCTGGATTACAGATTTAACCCTGACCTAGTGCTGCCAGAGATGGAGGGTGTTACAGAGTTTACAGATTACGTCTCTGAGACTGTAGGAATTGCCTCTCCCTTTGAGCTCCTGGAGCCACCTAGCTCGGGGGGATTCTTGAAGCTGTCCAAGCCTTGCTGCTATATCTTCCCCGGAGGCCGAGGCGACTCTGCCCTGTTCGCAGTCAATGGCTTTAACATTTTGATCGATGGTGGTTCAGAACAGAAATCTTGCTTCTGGAAACTGGTGCGACACTTGGATCGGATCGATTCGGTTCTGCTTACCCACATCGGAGCTGACAATCTCCCTGGAATAAATGGACTGTTGAGGAGAAAGATCGCCGAGCAAGAGGAGGACCATTCTCAAGGCTCAAATGCCTACGGAGAATGGATGAAAAACCTGATTTCACCTGAGCTTGGGGTGGTTTTCTTCAACGTCCCAGATAAGCTAAAGACGTCTGAATCCACTTTGAAAGTTAAACGCAGCATCGAGGAGGCATCACTTACATTGCAGTACCTCACCAAATTGGGAATCAAACCCGAGCCCCTGAATCGAGTTGTTAGCAACACGATCGAGCCCGTCACTCTTTTTCACAAATTGGGTGTTGGCAGATTAGACATGTATGTTCTAAATCCAGTCAAGGACAGTAAAGAAATGCAATTTTTCATGCAGAAGTGGGCGGGCAACAGTAAAGCCAAGACTGGTATCATGATGGCCAACGGAAAAGAGGGAGAAATTTCAGTTCCGTACCTTACATCAGTATCCGCACTGGTCGTCTGGGTTCCAGCCAGTCCTACCGAAAAGATTGTGAGGGTACTGTTTCCTGGGAATGCTCCACAAAACAAAATCTTTGAGGGACTGGAAAAGCTAAGGCATCTTGACTTTTTGCGCTATCCGGTTGCTACTCAAAAAGACATATCATCTGGAGGGCCCCCTTCAGCGGTTAAACCAACCAAACTTAAGCCAAGGACTGACAGCAAGGAAAGCCTCAAGTCTTCACCCAAATTACTTGCTACTACCAAAGCAAGCAAGAAAGAGGCGAACGAGGACATCGAATCAAAAAGCGACTCGTTAAGAGAGACAAAAATGGAAAAGAAGCCGAGAAAATTGCAAGAGAGCGTGAAACCCCCTAAACCTGTGAAAGCCAGCTCAGAGAATACTGATATGGCCAAGCAGGAGAAAAAGAAGCTGTTAAGAGAGAGATCTCCTAAGAAACATGTCAAGACATCCAAAATGGAGGAAAAGAAGGATAAAGAAAAGAAACAGATAAAGAGAGAGAAGAAAGATTCCATTAAGAAAGAGGACAACAAAGAATCCAAAGTGAAGGAAGAAAAGAAAACCGATTCGATTAAGCCAGAATTAAGGAAGATCACCAAACCTGACTTGAAACCCTTCACCCCTGAGGTGAAAAAGACTCTTAACAAAGCCAAGGTTCAAGCCAAACCAAAGGCCGAGAAAACGAAAGCCATCAAAGAGCGAGAGAACCGACCTGCTGCTAAACAGGTTTCGAAAGAGATACAGGAAAATGACCGATCCATGGTCTCCTCGCCAGAAGATCTCACCAAGGATTTTGAGGCTCTGAGACAAGAGGAACTTTCTGAGCTTGCAGACGGAAAAAAGCATTCAAATATCGAATCTACAGCGCTCCCCGCCACACACATTGTGTCTCCTGATGAAGGAATACCCACTACTGACAACGAGACGGAATCACCTCATGAGGAAAAACACGTGTATGGAGGAGAAAAGGCAGAGAAATCCCAAATAAAAACTGCAGACAAATTTGAGGATGAAGGCGCTGCTACAGAGGATGACTATGAGGACGAATACGCCGACAGCAAAAAAACTCCCGACCTTACAGAGAAGGCAGAGGAGAAAAAAAGCTCAGGCATCCAGAAGAATGAAGAGCTTGAAAAGAAGCATAAAAAGAGTGACAGCGAGGAAGAAGAGGATGTTATTGAAAAAGCTGAGCTGGAGGAAGCAGAGGATATTGTTCATGAGGAAGAGCTGATATATAAAACCGAGGGGCCCAAAAAGGAATATATTAGTAAAGACTGGGACACCAAGCATACGGAGAGTAAAACGATCAAACAGGAGCCTTCAGGAGCCACTGAACACATCTCGTTCATCCAAGATGAAACCATCCCTGGATATTCAGAGACAGAACAGACCATATCTGATGAGGAGATTCACGAAGAGCCAGAGGACAGGATCCCTCATCTTCACTACGATGACGTCTCTGTCCCTGATCAACCTGACCCTTTCTTTCATGGCATGAAAGACATAAAACCCCCAACAATATCTGTTGCACAAGACTTAACAGCAAAGATGAGCCAGGCTCAAGCTTTATCTACCTATTCTGCAAATATTATTGCAGCACCGTTGGCTGAGGAAGAACATATATCCTCAGCCACCTCCATTACAGAATACGATAAATTATCCTCTTTCGCAGCGTCGGTTACTGAAGATCAGTCTATTACATCTGTCACAGCACCGCCAACCGAGGAACTAGGGAAAAGCCTGTTGCCCCTGGACAACGCGAACAGCGCACAGTCATCCAGTCGCACTGAAGGAAAGGAATACCTGCATTCGGCTGGTACGATCTCTCCAACCTCGTCTTTGGAAGAAGACAAATGCTTCAAGTCACCTCCTTCAGAGGAGTGCCAACCCACTGTTCCAGAAATGGAGACCAGTCTTGGGAAACCCACCATTGAAACACATGATGAGGAGGAAGACGAGGAAGAGGAAGAAGACCAGACACCCAACGTTGACATGCCTCTTGGAAAACTCCATGAGGGTTATGCATCTGCCACTGTGAAAGAACAGATTGATAAATGCCCGTCCTCGATTGTACAGCTCTCCTCTTCGGAAATACCTTCCCTCTCACGGGAAAATGATGAAAAATATTCTCCAGAAGAGCCCATAACAGACGCTGCTGGAAAAGCATTGTCATTTGCACCCTTTGTCTCTGGTACCCCTGAGGCAAGCGGGGCTTCAGAGCCTTCAGAGAGGTGTTTAAGTCCAGACGATAGCACCATGAGGATGGCATCACCTACACAATCAGGCCCTACCAGCATTGGTTATTCGCCTACTGAGGAAAAGGGACCAAAGTCTTTACTGATGGAGAAGGAGGACAAAATAGACAAGGATATGTACGATGTTCAAATTTTGACTAAACACAAGACAGACAGCGATACAAACAAGAAGACGGTTAAAATAATGGACGAAAGTGACCCATTCAAAGGCGGGTTCTCGAGCACAAGGGCAACATTTGATGATTCTGGAGACGAAGGAGATGACGTTGAAGACGAGGAAGAAGATGAAGTAGAAGATAAAGAAGATTATTTCGGGAAGGGGGACTTTCAGACCTGTGTGAAGACAAAATACAAAGAAGAGAGGGAGAGCACATTCCTTGATGAAGACGATATCTGTGAGCCACAAGCGCTCAAGGTCGAGAAGCTCATTAAGCACGAGAAAGAGGAAAATAAAGATCAACCACCAGACACGACCTATTTGGAGAAAGAACGCAAGGTGCTGAGCTCCAGACGAAGAGGACGAGAGCGAAGAAGAGGAATGCACTTACTCGAGCATAAAAGGACCTCAGGACAAGTTGGATTCAGTGTCAGGGGTCTACAGCAAAAAAGACGTGACATTCTCGGAGTTCTCAGAGAGACACGACTCCGAATTGTCCTCCAAGAATGGCGATAAAAGCGTACACTTCAACTTGTACTCCTTTCCAGACTCTGAAAAGGGCCTTAAAGAAGACCGTATGAGGGAGATAAGGCAGGATACACCTTATGTTGGGAAGAGTTTTACATATTCTGATGTATATGACAGCAAATCCAGTTCAGTGGATTCAAGCTCTCCTAATTTACCAAAAGACTGTGCTGAGAAGTCAGATGTCCGTATCGACACGTTGAAGGACACCGAGAAAAAGGATTCCTTTATGGAAAAGACAGAAATGCCCGATTTTGAGGTGTCTCCTCATGTAAAAGACATGCCATCGTTATCATCATACGGTGAAAGCAAAACATGTATGGAATCGAATGTTGGATACGTTTCAAGTGAACAAGCTACCGATATATTACCTGATGTGAAACCACAGATTACGTCATCATATTCTTTCTCGCCAGAAAAGGACAGATTTTCCCTTCAGTTTGAGAAGTCTACTGGAAAGACCGAAGTGGGTGAAACTCTCAAGTCAAGTGATCATCAAGATGACTTTGTCACATCTGGCTATTTGGCTGCCAAAACCAGCACCTCTGCATCAGCTCAGCCTTTCAGTGAGATGACAAGAGCAAGTGCGCTAGACATGAAGATGTTGGCACATGGAGAGGATGACGACGACGACGACGAAGACGACGAGACCGACGAGGAAGATGAAGATGATGATCTTTACAGGAGACCCGTCAGTGACATTGGGATGGACAAAGAACCAGGAAAAAACTCGTTTTCTGGTGCCACCAACATAGTGCCTCCTGAGTTTAAGGAGGAAAAGAAGGACACCTTACATGACTATAGTTTTGGCTGTGTCAGCTACGACATGCCCCCGGTTCCTCCTCCTCCTTTTGAACTGTCTAAAGGTCAAACAAATGCCGAGAAACCTTCCGATATGGGTAAAAAGGAAGCATCACCACCACTCGTTGGCAGCCATATGACGGAATCACATGAAGCGTACGAATACTCTTTTGATGAGGTGAAAAAGTCTGTCCCATTCAGCCATCCGGAGCACAAAGATGAGAGCCATGATCAGACTTTCCTACCTCTGTCCACGAAACCAAGCGAGGACAAATATTACCATGATGACAAAGACCTTGATTTCGAAAGGCAAAAAACACCGGATGTTTTAGTGAAAAAAACAACAGACACTGTCTCGCCAGGCTTCAGCTATACAACTACATCCGCCACTACGTACTCCTCCTCGTCCTCTTATAGTCATCCATCCTCTGCTTCGGCCTCTCTATCCACTAGTCGTCAGTTTGGAGATGACTTAGAAACCCCTGCCAGCATCGGATATGAGTATTCACCTTTTAAAGATGAGCAGTCGCCTGTTATAGACTCACCGATCTCCAGTTCAGGTGGGCTGGTTAAAGATGAGTATTTAGAGGTGTCCGAGAAGGTGACGCTTACCACCGCGACCGCTGAATCCACAGCAAGGTTTTCACCGCTATCACCTTTTGAGGAAATGAAGTCAGTAACTTCACATTCAGTGAATAAAAGAGAAGAACTCATCTCTGCAAGTAGTATTTTGGACAAAGGGCCCCAGGGTGCCTGCTTTTATAAGCCAGATTGGGAGGCAGATCCAGGCCTGCAGGCTGCGTATGGGGCCACAGGGCTTTATAATCCTCTATCCGGGTCTACTGATAAAGAAATGATGAAAAAACATCTGTTCAGTGCTTCCTCGTCTCCACATGCAGATTTACCCGAGAAGCAGTATTATGAAGACACGGAGAGCAGTGAAGAGGAGGAAGATTACATTTGTGAGTCTGAACAGGACAAACTCCACTTCCAGCGATCTCCTTTTACAGCTGAAGCAGACAAGAAAGATGATCCTTTTTCTGGGTCTTCTGCCAGTAAAGTGGGCACATTTCCAGATGTGCTTACGCATGCTTCTTCAAAGCCAGATACTGCTAATGGTCCTGCGGAGGTCAGCATGGCAGCACAAGACGTTTTTGCTGATGTCAGCAAGGTTACATCAAAAACCGAACCGAAGAGCGAGTCGTTCGAAGCCTGCAAAAAAAAGAACCCGTTCGAATGGGAGATGCAGCAGCAAAGGGGCATCTACCCAGGAGAATCGCCCCCTCATTATCGTCACGAGGATGAGTATGAGGAAGAAGAAGAAAGGGAGCCGGATCATCCGCCTCGTCCTCTTTCCCTTTCATCTGCCGATCAGTCTTTTCCTTCTTCCTTCCATAAAGAAGATCCAGGAAGGCAAGATGACTTCAATCGTCCTTCAGATACATACATGGGGTCCAGTTCCTTCTCCTCATCCCCAGGCTACTCTTCTTCAGAGTACAAACAGAGAAAGGGAGACACTTCACCATCTTTTATCAACCCAAGCATTTGCCAGCTGTCCAGTGATGAAGAAGATGAAGAACAAAACAGCCAGGATGCAGATCAGCACCAACCTGCAGGCAAGAATCGATCTTACAACCAGCCGCAGCACGGGTCCTACCGAGAGGACAGCGAATCCCAGCGCCTCTCCGGAGCGATGGCTGCAGGAACTGGTTTAGGTGGAGAAGACACACCTCCGACCTCAGTAAGCGAATCCCTGCCCTCGCAGACAGATTCAGACGTTCCACCAGGAACAGAGGAATGTCCCTCTATCACAGCAGAAGCCAATGCAGAATCGGATGAGGATGCTGATTATCTCCCAGTGGACAAATCTTCTGGAGCCTACAGTGGAAAGCACTTCTCATCTCGTTCTGAGAAAAGTCACGATCCCCTGCCCTCACCCATGATGGACCCAGCCCCTTACCCGCCTCATCCTGATGTCTGCATGGTAGACCCCGATGCTCTGTCCAGCCTCACCGACAAACCTTTAAAGAAAGACCCAAAAACAAAGAGCCTTCGTAAAGTAAGTAAGTCAAGGTCGCCGGCCAGGAAAGCCGATGCCTTACGTAAAAGGTCTCCGTCAAAGGAATCTTCTCCTCGTACCACCTCGCTGAAGAAGAAGGACTTGGAGGACGACCTGTCCAAGTCAAGTCACAACACGGGCAAGGGCCTTGTCAACGGAATCAAAACTACTTCAGGTTTGTATCCGGATACATCAGGCGTTTAAATATACTTCATATACACGATATTGACGGTAACATGAAATGTAGAACAGAGAGTTTTGTCCCAGTTTTTACTCAAAGCTTCCTCGTGGTTTGATTTTTCCTTGTTTATACATTTGCAGGCTCAAGTGTTCCAAAATCCAGTTCAGCTGCACCCTCTGGTTCTCCAATCTTTGTGGACTTGGCCTACATTCCAAACCACTGCAGTGCTAAAAATGTCGACCAGGAGTTCTTCAAACGCATTCGCTCTACCTATTATGTAGTCAGTGGGAATGACTCCGGCAGCGGAGAGCCTAGCCGTGTGGTCCTGGATGCGCTGCTGGAGGGAAAAGCACAATGGGGGTCTAATCTCCAGGTAATATATATATATATATATATATATATATATATATATATATATATATATATATATATAGGATATATGATATATATATATATATATATATATATATATATATATATATGTGTGTGTGTGTGTGTGTGTGTCTTTTTTTCCGTAGTTGCTTTGGAGCGTTTCTTAAATCCTTAATATTTTAATTAAAAAGTGAGTGCATTTCTCAAACCAGTTAGCAGAACACCACATTGGATTACTTGCACAATCCTGTGCTTTTCTAGAAAACATGAGTTCTCTCAGTATTTGTTCCAAAGAACATTTCATTGCCATCAGAAGACCTTTTTTTTTTTTCATTTTTAGCAAACAAGATCGTCAAAATGTTTCGTCATGTTATTAGTACTATTCACACCTGATGCAAACTATGGTTTGGATTACAAGCACAAGGATGTATATCTTCTGAGAGAAATCTATGAAGCTTTCAGTTATGAACAGCACCAGTGTACACATTACTTGTATTACGACTGGACAGGATTCACCCTTTTACTGTACAGTAATAGTATTCATTCATTTCTTGGTTGTTTATTCATTTTCAGAAATTGTCAGTTTTGTGTTGCTCTGTCAAGTCGATGGTTCACAGTTGACTATTGGTTAGTTGATTATTCATCTGCACAATTCATTGATTCAAGACATTAAGAGAAAAAAAAAGAGTCAAATAGAAATTTCATCTTGACAGATTACGATGACTGGTTTAACTGTTTTTCATTCAATGATCTGTTGCCGAGATGCTTTGGAGGTTTTGAGACCAATTCATGTGTGAATTGGTATAATATATGTTGATCATCGTGACATAGGGTGGCGTGATATATCGAACATTAGGGATAATATTGCAATACTTTTGATGATGATATAAATTCTGAAAGACGATGATGATGAATTGGTCTCCAAAAGGAACTAAACTTTTTTTTAAATGGATTTAAATGCGAACATATATATTGAATATCATCAAAATCACGACAGAAACCATTACTATAAGCTAGATGTGGAAAGCATCAGTTAATTGTATGCATTTATTAAAGATACCAAAGTGTTTGCATTTCGTTCAAATCAGCAAGAAATTGCTGTAAATCCAACATGTGTACTAAACGATGACCGTTTCATTTCGGATCCGAGAAACATTTCAAAGCAACTGAAAAAACCCTGTAATACGTGTATTTTTAACGACGAGGAAACATGCACGATATGATCAAATATGCCGATTAATCCGGGTTCTTGACGTGTAATCAATTATTCAGGAACTTTCATCAGCTGATACTGACTTTAATGCGTCCCTCTGCTCTGGTTCAGGTTACGCTGATTCCGACGCATGACACCGAAGTGATGAGGGAGTGGTACCAGCAGACCCATGAGAAGCAACAGGAGCTGAATATCATGGTGTTGGCCAGCAGCAGCACAGTTGTGATGCAGGATGAATCATTCCCCGCTTGTAAGATCGAGTTCTAAATCTGGCACGGCTCCCAGGTTCACACTTTTACGCCTTATTTCTTCAGCGTAACAACGTAACAAAAACTCCCTTAGATAACATTGTGCATAGTCGATCAGTATCACTCTTTCTCTCGCTAACACATTCCCTAACCTGAACGAGGATGGTATCATCTGGGAAGACTCGGAAAAGGATGTGCCTTTGACGTTTGGATTTTTTTTTTCCCCTTTCATTTTCTCCCTTTAACGAAGAAACGTTCCATTTTGTCATTCCGTTACCGGAGTTTCTCCTTACTGTTACATCATCGTTTATTTCTTTTCCGTTTCGATTCCGCACACATTGTTCTTCCGCACACACCTTCTGACCTATGTATATACTTTTAGGTCTTTTGCTCATATACACGCACGATACACCAGAAATCACTATTAACCCGAGTCATTTATTCATCAGAAAGCGATTTACATGCTGGATACGTTACTACCATCCAGAACATCGTTACTTCCTTTGGCCTGGTCAGAAGTGCGAAACGTAGATTACCACCGCATGGCGCATTTAAAAAAAACAAAAAAAAAAAATCAAGAAACGCGTTTTGTTTTGTATCCGTGTACGCTTCTTTATGTATAATCCAGAAAACAAATCTTCACCAATCCAGGACGGAATTAGAAAATAGGAGATAAGATCGTTCTTCTTCTTCTTAGCGAGAAATCAAAGAGTAAGGATTATACTATAGGTAGGACAAGTCGATCCTGCGTTCTGTGCGGTGCGTTCTGTCAAAGCCAGTCGAGTTAACAAAATAAATAAATAAATAAAACCTTTGCAACTTTCCCAATTACAGAATGAAATGTATCAGCACTTTATAATGCTTTCTTCCTTTAAGTTTTTTTTTTCATTATCACTTTATGTAAATATAGAAAAAGGTAGGAAAAAAAAAAGAGTCTAAGAATCGAAGCCAAAGCAATAGAGGGAAAAAAAAAAAACGATTGTAAATGTCGTAGGAGAGCCGGTATGAGTCTGTGAAATGCTCCAGAGCGGGGTGTGAATGCTACAGGGAGAAGGTTACGTGTTCACTGCACAAGTGTGGGTGGAATTAATGACTATGAATAACCGGCATCTTTTCCTAGGACTTAATATGAAACCGTCTTAGATTGGGGAGTTGATAAGCACATCGTGGCCTCTGGTCCTAAACCGTTTGTTTGTTTGTTTGTTTTAAGGAGTGGTTTATTTATTGTTGAGCCTAAATATTTTAACCTGATCATATATCACCTGAAAATTGGTCAATATTAAAATGGAAAGGTGTTTTTAAATCAGGGTAGAAAATGGAGCTTGAGGTTTAAGCGGAAATAGAGGGTTGTTAGGATTTGCTCTTTTCAGTTCCCTGCAATCACTACAGGATACTGTACAAACACACACAAACTATATCACACAAACACACACTAATTGCGACGACTTCATCCACAATATTTCGTTTTCCGAAATGAAACGTCCAAAAAACAAAAAATTTATGTCGAGGGGCGGCACCGTCACATGCCTAAACATTTAAAGTCTCTGTTTTCACTGCGATACCTAAATAATTATCATCATTTTTTCAAACTAAAAGCGATTTTATTTACCATCCGTTTTCGGAAAGCTACGTTTTCACAGATTAAAGACGCTGTTTCAGCGTGGATGGAAGCCCAATACAGAGAGTAAAATAAGAGAGTAAAATGAAAACCTGTGTGTGTGGACATGCCCCAAGAGACACAGACTCAAAGTGAAAGTGGTCCATGTTCCACATGCTTCTCGGAATATTGATCAGACGCCGTTGTTCTCATTATACAACGTCGGGCAGACGTTAAGCGTTAAGGCCCTTACTCCAAAATCCAGCAGAGACTTTTGGTGTTGCGATTTGAACCTCATGACATTTCAGATAAGAAGTCGTATAACCCGATCCCAGTTTCAGAATTTTGACATCAGTTTGAATCTGGTTTTCCCATAAACTGATAAAAACATGTTTGCATCGTCTTCACCGGTTCTCGCGTAACATGACCTATTACTGCACCTCGATGGGGTCTTAAATATTGTGTCGAATTAGTAATACCCGTGTTCCATTCGTATAAGGTCTAATGTGTATGATAGAAAGTGTTCCAACTGCAGGAAGCTGGAGGATCCAGCCGGCTAATAACGGATTTGATTCCCATTTGTGAGGAAATTCGAATGAATAATAATGAGGGTTTAACAGAAAAGGGGCGGGGCTTTTTCTCCTCAAACAGTTTGAATCGATGGGATTTTAATTCAGTGTAGCGACATTTTGCTCAATACACAGAAGGAAGTTTGTCTCTCCATATCTAGTGAGAATGGCAAAGAGAAAAAACATGATCACTGGTGAGCCTCAAACATTGTAAATTATTTATTTTAATTTAGATCTGTATCTGTCATCATTACTGTTTACAATAAATCCTAACTTTTTAGCTGCTGGGTGTTGATTTCCAAGTGCTTAGAGGACGTTTCCTCACTAACAGAGTGTCAAGTCAAACATGTACAAAGTACAAAAACGCTCTCGTGTACCTGACTGCCAGATCATGTGACCAGATCACTGATCAAATTTTATATGGTGTCTTTTTTTTTTTTCTTTATTACATTTTTTTTAAAACGAGAAACATAATGAACTGGACAAAAAACATGAACTCATCGATGTGCTGCGCTAAAAATAAATAAATAAATAAATAAATAAATAGACATATATCAAAATCCACATCTCACCTTGACAGTAACAGATGATTAGAATCCAGCTTTTCATTCAGCCTGGCTAGTTTCTGCATGTGATCTTCATTATGTTCGATGACATTAAATACAGTACTATTTTAAAATCATATACATATATATATATATAAAAATATAAATATATATAGATATATTTAATTGCTAAATGTCTTAAATGGTCTTTATGGTGCGTATGAATTGGCCGCGCTCTCGTTGAACTCTGTGCGGTGTTTAAAAAGAACATACTGTGTGCTTTTTTTTTTGGTATTTCATTTTTTTCTCTTCCACCCCCCAAAGGTAAATTTATCCGTCTTCTTTTTGACGTTTCTCTTTCGCTCTTTTAGTTTGATGTGCGGTATTCTGTACGATTCCTTAAGATTTCTTTCAATGTGGAATAGAGACAGATTTGTTGTAAAAGGGTCAACCTGGTGATCACAAAATAAAATACAGTCGTTGAAAAATCTTCCACGGCGTCTGAGGATTGAATGCGAAAGTTTTCCCTCTATAGGCTGTATGTCTTTCTGCTGTATGGATCCCGTGTTATTGTTCGTCTTCAACCTTATTGAACGATGAATGCAAACACTGACAGCACCAGAAGGCCTCCTCACCTCACCTACGTCAGTGCCTGATTTTACCAACACCCTCGTGCTAAAATGAGCACAAACCTCCCCAAAATCTAGTGGAAAATCGTCCCAGAAGAGTGGAGCTTATTATAAAAGCAAAATGTGGGATGGCATATATTAAAAAAGAAGCACATACCAATCTTGTGATTCTTGATAATATTTCAGTTCATTATTAGTGATGTTAGGAGCTATGTGGTATTCCTGCGAGCACAAGGGAAGGGAACTGGTGCAAAATCCCTAATTAAATGACAAAACACTAATAAAGAATGAGGCTTCGAAGGAAGGGAGACCGAAAGATGGGAGAAAATCCATTTCGCACGAGTGTCGAATCAAATCCTGGAGATCAGTCTTCGTTTATATACGAAGTGGCGGGAAATGTTTGCTCCGTCTAATGGAGCTGTCGCATTAATAATGTGGAAATATCACAGAAATTCGGTTAGGTGAATAGGCGGGATGTTCATTAATATCCAGAATTCAATAAATCTGGAATTCCATGGTTATTGGAGGGGGGGGGGGACAAACCGGTCTCTAAAACTACTGTATTGTATGAATAATGATGGTGCTCTGGTTTTACTCTGTACCTATTTACAGGCTCTATACAGTGAAGATATTTTCCTAACTGAACACGACTCGGACATAAACAAGAGAAACACTGTTACAGAACGACGATAGTGTTGGCACTCGCCAAAGGCTCAATACAAAGAACTATGAAAGTACCATGTGGGTCACTAGAGCTCTGTTATTCATCCAAACCCATCACCCCGACCTCGCCATCCTACATTTACAGAAATAAATGAGGAGAAACAAAGCTGTAGTGTTTGGGTGAAAATTCAGAGCTGGGTACCAAGAACAGAGCCTCGCTGTTTCCCGAACAACACATAAACGCCACATTTTAGTTGGCAGCTGCGGATACGATAGACGGATTTGTTAGGTTGAGGTTAAGTGGGAACAAAAATGAAGAACAGCCTGGAAATGTTCTTCATCGAAAATTAAATAAATATATAAATCCACATCCCCAATTCCAAAAATGTTGGAACAATGATAAGTGAGTGCTGATAACTAGCTGGATGATCCCTCTTCTCTTTAGTCCAGAGGATGTGGTGTCCATGGTTTTCCACTTCACCTCAGGACATTTTAATTGCGCTTTGCATTGGGTTTCGGGATCATAGGTTTGGAACCCAAACCTACGTCTGAAGCTGGGACTACAGGCTGATTAAAATCTTAAGGCAGCAGTATGTTTTCTTGGGAGACTGAAAGTAAGGCCAAAAATTAGGGCCAAACTGATTTTCATTTTTTATTCATAAATATTATGGAAAGCTGCTTTGAGACGATGACAAATAGTAAAAAGCGCTGTACAAATTTTTTTTTTATTTACTAGAAATATGCCAGATAACATGCTAAAAGATCCATTTTGTATGTAGCATCAGTCGTAGATTGGTCTAGATCTATGTCCTACATGTGTACTTCTGAAAAAAACTTGATGTATACACCAGAGTCTAAATTCATTACTTGGAACCTCATGCTGTCATTTTTGTGGGTGGTTTAAGAAAAAAGGTTTTTGGACCGTCCAGGTGTGTACAATTTTTGGAAAATTTGTGCTTGCTGTTCTGAAGAAGGTCCCTCGGAATTGTTTTCCCAAAGATACAGCTTAATTGTCTTGTAATTTTGTAAAAAAAAAAAAAAAAAAAAAAAAAAAAAATAGCTGTTATAATACACTCCACTCTTATGTGAAGGCTTTCCAATATATTTTAGAGCGTAGATATCAGAGAGGTCACACCACTACTTCAGGCCACTTTTAGATCAAGTTAAGAAAAATTCCACAGCATACAAAGACCCCCGTGTACCATTTATGCATTTCCAACTTTAATATGCATGTGATGAGCCGACAGATTTTTGGATATAAAGTGGGTTTATAAGGTAAGTGAAGGCAAGAGTGGAAAAACTAAGATACTTCATGATTTAGAGCTGTTCTGGTACCTAGTAGTCAAGTTAAGCCAAGTGGTTTTGTCGTCATTACAACCATATATAGCTGACGCAGTACACAATGAAATGAAAAAAACTTTTCTCCAGGACCCTGGTGCTTCACAAAACAACATATACCACAACATAGAGCTACAAACGACATATGGGACAGAATAGAGCTACAAGAACACAATGCTGAGGACTAGACTAAGTTTGACCTAGCAACCTAGTGCAAACAGCACAAAAACAGAACAAGACTGTGTTTGACAACACGAGACAGTGCACAACAACAAACCATACACAACATAAAAAAAAAACAAAAAACAACGACCCGTCACTGTGATGTAGTGCAAAGTATGGTAAACATTGGAACACAGTTTGGCTGGTGTGCAAATGAACAAATAGAGCAGCAGTAATAAAAAGTGAAACGTGCAAAATGTGCATGTAAACAGTAACAATATCAGTGAGAGCAGTATATATAATAAACATGTAAAGGCCAGTAACGAGGCAGATAAATAAAGCAATGGCATGCTGTGTGGATGGTGTGTGAGTGTGAGTCCAGTTCGTTGAGAAGCCTGATGGCTTGAGGGAAAAAAGTAGTCTTTAAAGATGTGTATTGACCTACCTTTCTCAGCAGAACTTCAATTAGCACTTCTTTTCCTTTTTTTCCCTCCCCAGAAAAATCTACAAGGAAAACGTACAACACCACAAACTGCACCACCATACTATAATAATAATAATAATAATAATAATAATAATGAAATTCAAGTACTCCAAATATATCTTACCTGGTGGCCCCTATAGCTCTTCTATTTGCCATCCCAACAGACTTTTACACTTACAGTATTAGATAAAGGATTGTGAAAAGGATATATTTTAGAAATATTTTATCAGATTAAATTACTATGATGCCACAGAAGGTCATGACTGAAAGGTCTGGCAGTTTTACACATTCGTGGATATGATGGCTGAGATGAGCAGATTTGAGAAGAACGTCGTGCAAGAGTTTTGGTAGCGCTTCAGAAGGAGTGCACTGAAGCTGGAACCAGAGCCACCCAAGCCACTCCCAATCGGAACTATGCAGTATAATCAAAAGGGTGATGAGAAACACCTGAGCCATCACAGCACACAAGCTGAAGGTAGATTAGAAGGCTTCAATTGGCTCTGCTAAGTGGCTTTTTCCCCTCCAACACCATACTAGCTTCTATGGCTATATTCATGGAGAAAACCAGGTTTAGTTATACAAATATAAGTCTAAACTAAGATATATGTTTTTCTAAAACTTTTTAAAAGTATCCACAAAATAAAACACGTTTCTCAATATATTTGTGTATTGTTTTTAACAAATGCAGCTTTTTACAAACATTACAGTTCAAAATATCTACATTTCAGAATCACAAAAGAGTCCCAATGCGTTTGTCCCTAACGAAAGACCTAGAGGTGACCTGCTAAGACGGTAAGAAGGAGAAACATTCAACATCAAACGTTCATTTATTATAGTGGACGTCATCAGCTGTTCACTCATGGAGAATCTGATTCCTAATAACTCTCTCGGAGTGTCAGACGTATGTCATGCTGAGATTAGCATCACTATATCGTATCAGGATTCCGGTATCAGATAAGGAAAAAGCTCTGTGAATTGTCATGAGGAGTGAAACTGAAAAATGAAGGATTTTATGATTCTGACTTTTGGACCTCATTTTTCTCGTGGGTTGAAACAGAAACCGGTGACCCTGGGCTTAGAGATGTCACCACAGGAATCGGATTAGGATCCGAGATTCCGAGAATAAGAAACGGATCCTCAGTCTCCACTCTATCTCGGGTTCTCTGCACAAAAATCATTATTATCCACAAACACACAGCATCTCAGTAAATCACAGAAACACGGAGTATCCGACATCAAATTTTATTCCGAACGTTACTTTGTGACTTTGGAACACTGAAAAAAAATGCCACTTTGAAAAATACGTGTATACGTGATAACATATATATATATATATATATATATATATATATATATATATATATATATATATATATATATAAAGACTACATCAGTTGTGAACAAGAGCACCGGCAGCACCACGAACTCTGCAAAAAAATCTGAACGTATAAGTGATGATTACCGAACAAATACACATCTCTTCCGGGTTACAATAAAAATCCCTAGTGGAAGGTTACAATGAGTCTCTTATCCCTTCTGGAGTTGTTGTATACAATGGTGTACTAAGTAGCATTGAACAAATATACAAGTCAGTTCTGAGATGGGGGAAAAAAAAAACAAAATCCAACTAGACATTTTATACACCACACGCTAGCGTACGAATCAACAAGCAACGCACTTCGAAACGCTGAATCGTCTTGTGCAAACATCGAGCAGTAGCGTATTTACCGAGCGACGTAAAATAATGTACGATTCCGTTCGTGAGCTGTGAATTGTACGGCGCCTTCATTTATTCTTTTGTAGAGAGCGAATAAGCTATAAAGCGAAAGGAAAAAAAAAGAAACCTGAACTCGCTTTGATAAGAGCTTACACCTCGATCTGAGCTGCAGTGGTAATGGTTATTTTTTATTTATTTATTTCTTAGAAAAATATAAAAGTCGACAAAAGATGAGAATTTATTCATTGTGTTTTCTATATTAAAAAATACGCTTTGCATTAGGTGATAAATATATGTATAATACGTACATGTGTAGTTCCTTACAAGTAAATAAATTATGAAATGGTATGGGGAAAGAAAGAAAATGGGGAAAGGACAAGATGAGTAAGGAAGGAAGGAAGGAAGAAAGAAAATGGGGAAAGGACAAGATGAAGAAGGAAGGAAGGAAGAAAGAAAATGGGGAAAGGACAAGATGAAGAAGGAAGGAAGGAAGAAAGAAAATGGGGAAAGGACAAGATGAAGAAGGAAGGAAGGAAGAAAGAAAATGCGGAAGTACAGGATGAGGTAAAAGTAAAGACAGAAAGAAAGAACAGGATGAGGTAAAAAGAAAGACAGAATAGACAGAAGAAAAAACGATTAGTAGGTTATAATAATCAGTCTTCTGTGCTTATCCAAAATATTAAATCTGCAATAAAACATGGCCTGTGAAAGGCATGTGAAATAAATAGCAGCTGACTGCATCAGCACAGGGTTTTCAAAAACCAAAAAAAGTAGTAGATGCCGATATCATATATTAAAAAAACCCACAAAAAAACAAACAAAAACGCCATGAAAATTTATAAATCATGAAAAGCGTCCAGCATGAATTCAGTGCACCTTACTGAGTTGATCACGCAGTCACTGTCCGCTTTATATTGCACGTATAGCCGCGTTAACAGAACAGTCACGGGCAGGTAAAGGTCTCGATGCGACACCAAGCCGACGAGGACACAGGTTCAGCACTACGACTTCACACTGAAACAAAAGGACATGCAGCATTTCGGACCAAAAAAAACGCCGCTTCCGGGCGACTGAACGCCGGACTGCCTGCGCTTTTTCGAGATCTGCCAGTAGGTGTACAGCACTTAACATGAGATCACGGAGGCACTAGAATGGATTAGCATTTATTAGCATGCACACTTGGACAGGGGGCGTCTCCGGGTCTTCAGGATTCGGCCGGACTCGGAGCGCCGGCCTCTACGGGAGTGCCGGGATGAGGGAGGCCGTGGGTTCCGCTCCTCCACACGTCCACCTGCGGGGGTTGCAAAACAGACCTGTTATTGGTCCAATATATTGCAAAAAAAAAAGACATTCTGACTGCAGAAATACTGGGAGTGATGTATTGGTGAGCAAAGGGGACTGTTTTGAAGGTGTAGATAAATAAAGAACTTCCTTGTAAACAGAGCTAGTCTCAAAAACGTTTATTTGATACCACCTTGGATAGAATGGAAAGTAAAAGGAAAGTAAAGAGCATTAACGTTGCTACCTCGACTGCCTCTTGAGTGTTGAAGAACTCTTCTGGCTCATCAGAGCTCAGGGGAGTCTGGGTACTGGATCCGGCCTCTGAACTGCTCTCGCGCAACTCCAGGAGCACGGGCAATGAGCCTGGCACGGATCCGGGAAGGTTAGTGAAGGACTCCATGGCGAGATCAGCCCTCGGAAAGCAGGGTGGACTGGGTTCTGTTTCACCTTCAGTGGTACTCTGAACGTCCTCAGCCTGCATACGCTCCGGGCCATCCGGAGGTACAGAGTCTTTAGATGATGTGCTGTCCAAAGTAAGGTCACTGGGTCTGTCTGGACTTTGGGCTTGGGGTTCGTGGACAGAGCTTGGGTCAGAAATCAGAGCTTCAGGAAGAGAGGAGGAGAGAGGAGCGGGCTGGCTGGCAGTGTGAGACGACGAGTGGATCTCCTCGCTGCTCTGTGGTGTGAGAGCAGCTTTCTCGCTGAAGCTAAATCGAGGGGAAGTGTCTGCCGTGATGGGAGACGAGGGACCTGCGCTAGACACCGTGCTGGAAGGACCGCTGCTATCTGCACAGGAGACACACACAATGATCTTTACTTGTATATGTGATGGGGGGAAAATGCTGTAAACAAAGAATGCTTTCAAAAATGGAGGCGTTAATTATTTACATTCATCAATGATTGTTCATTCATTCTTTTATGAAAGAATGTATATGTAATGGTAGATATATAAATATCTACCATGAGGGAAAATGTATGTAGGTTCTACAGTTGCATACGAAGAAGAATGTTTGTGAGAAAGGTGTATTTGTGATAAAGGTGTTGGGACCCAAATGATGAGATACTCACACCAGGGAGGACGCTCGGAGCGTTGGCGTAGAGATACAGAGGAAGGCAGCACTCTCTGAGGTATATACGAGTCCACCAAGGGCTGGTTCTGAGAGTCAAACATAGCTGAGAGAGCTGCGGAGAACAGCGGACATGGTGAAATGTACGGACCTTGCCGATAAAGGAACGACAAAAGCTCATGATGGAAAGCACATGCTCATGCTGCGGCTGCTACCTCTAGTGGTTCTGGTGTGGGAATCCCCTGCGTTCTCGCACACCGCCGACAGGAACTCGTCCACCTGTTTGAGCGATAGCGAGTTGTGTAGTGTCTCCAGTGGGTAGATAGAGGGCACCATAGAGCAGCCTTCAAATCCTACAGATAAGAAGAGACACATGACAACACCGTGTACCCATAATGCAATCTATGAGCTGCAACACACAGCAGTGTGTGAAGATCAACGAACAATTCAACCCATCCAAAACCACGCACACACACACACAACTATACAACAGTAACTTTCTACCACATACTGGTTAGTAACAGGACCCCACTAGATGCCTGCAACACAGACAGTTTCCAGACTCAGAGATTGTGTTACCTAAAATTACACGCGCACACACAAGCATGTTATTTCTACTGAAATTCACCAAACACTACTAGCAGAAGTGATAACGGTTGCCAGGTATTGCACAAAATAAACATAAAGCTCCCCATTAGGAGTTTCTCGGTTTATATAAACGCAGTGAGAATTAATAGCGAAATGAAAAAAATATCACACCCACCAGTAATGGTTTAAAGTTTATCTCACCGATAATCCTTTTGTAAATATTTACTCCAACAGATTTTCCCTCAAATCTGTGTTTTCGTAACTGAGATTGCACAGACCTTCCCAAGTATCTCGGAATCTATTTGAATGGCGACATTTAAGCAGAAATTTTGAATTATGGGTGAATCTTCTATTAAAAGTAAACTAATAATTGAAGGTTGACCTGTTCATCAGTTTATCTGATTAGTTGTTTGGCAAAAAATGCTTAAGATCGCATTATACATTAGGAGAGCATCCTCTAGCTGGAAATCACTGACGCCATGGTCTGTTTGTGCATTTAAAAAAATTGTATTTTGGCCGGATTTCATTTTTTTATTTGGATTGTTACTTTTGTTTAAGCTTTAATGAATATCTTATTTTCCTCAATATTTATTAACATAATTAATATATTCATATTTATAAAAAAAAGTAGCACCAAATCATGAAAATGTGCTATAGTTCAGTACTATTTTACATGATTTTTTTAAATAAGTTGATTCAATCGGTTTCCTTTATGCCTTTATGATAATTCTGAATTTTTTTGCTTGCAAATTGCAAGTTCACATCTCATAACTCCAAATAGCGAGTTGGCATCATGTAATTCCGAGGGGGGAAAAAAAGCCACTATATTTATATCCACTATATGTAGAGTCCAACACGAGGGGTTCTTTTAAGAAAACTATTCCATGTCAAACCCTTAAATAAAATGGATTTTTAGATGGTCACTCTATCTAACACTGTATGAGTAGAAAAGATTTTGGTTGCAGTAGATTTCCTTTAAGTTTGTTAATATTATTCATGTAGCAATGTACCCTACCAGTCAAAAGTTTGGACAAACCTTCCCATTTTTGTTCATTTCCATCTCTATTTAGATTGTTGATTCTCTCTGAAGGCATCAAAATTATTAAATGAACACATATGGAATTACGTAGTAAACAGTAACACAGTAACAGTAACCTGGCCTCCACAGTCACCTGACCTAAATCCAATGCGATGAGACGGAGCACAGAGTGAAGGCAAAAGGGTCAACAAGTGCTTCAAGACTTCAAGACCATTTCAGGTAACGACCTCATGAAGCTCATCGAGAGAATGCCAAGAGTGCAATGCAGTAATCAAAGGTTATTGTGAAGAATTCAAAATAGGAAACATATATTGAGCTATTTCACACTTTTCATTCATAGTTTTAATGCCTTCAGTGAGAATCTACAATGTAAACAGTCGTGAAAAGAAAGAAAACCATTACATGTGTCCTTTTGAATGGTAGTGTATAAAACCAAGCAGTGTTTGAATAATTAACTATATTTGGGGAAAATAAACATTACATTTATGGCATTTGGCAGACGCCCTTATCCAGAGCGACTTACAACTGAGCAATTGAGGGTTAAGGGCCTTGCTCAAGGGCCCAACTAGTGGTAGCTTGGTGGTTGTTTGAGCCTGCGATCTTCCGGTTCAGAGGCCAACACCTTAACCGCTAAGCCACCACCTCCCTTAAACGAGTAAAAGGTTTATTTTTGAGTGAAATGTTTCTATAACACCTTTTGAGGAAGTGCATCTATCACTGTAGAACAATATAAAATAAGACAGATTCTCCTGGCTGCTAGGTGTACGAGATCTAGCATTGAGACTTTTTCAAAAATTGGCATACAGCTCAATGCAGCTGAGGTTTAAAACCACCAACATGCAGACTTTGTACAGAACGGAACACCACCCAGGTCTGAATGCTTAATCATGACAATTCCGGCTGCTTTTGGTGATACTCATAAGCAAAACAACAGGGGGAAAAAAAAAAAAAAAAAAAAAACACAGCAAGCATTGCACATGCTCAACACAAGCGGTATGAAAGGTGAAGCTGGGCCAATGATGACACAGCAGTTTAAGTGCAGCACAGTGCAAGGCAGGCCAGGGCACACTATATGGTGCAGCAGGGCTAACCGTATAGGTACTCTAAAGGGTCCTGGCCGGAGATTAGCCAGTTTCGGAAGAGGCGTAGGTGGTAGTAGCACTGGTGGAGGTGGTGGGCCAGAGTGCTGTCCAGAAAGAGCGAGTGGCGTACATTAGGGTCTGTGGAGAAGCGCCGGAGCAGCTGGGCTACCTGCTGTTCCTCCAGCGGCTCTGAGGAAGAAGAGGCAGAGCGTGGAAGAGCAGGGAGGACTGATGGGAATCGGCCTGATAATAGCTGCATGTACAAAGGTGTCTACATTTCAGCCCTATACATTTTCACACAATGGGCCACAAAAATACTCAGACAAAACCATGAAAAAAAAAAAATAGCAGAGTTGTAGCCTGTTCTCTGAAAGATGGCTCAGACTGGAGAAAATTACTCATTAGATATATGGACAAACGTTTATGGACACCTGATTATGATTTGCTTTTTGAACATCCCATTAAACATTTAGTCCCCATTTGCAGTTATTTTCTGCGAAGATGTTCCACAAGATTCATTCAGCTATAAGATCAGATACTGATGTAGCTGAGGTGAGGGGAGAAGTCAGTATTTACATTCAGTATTCAATCATTTCGAGTTTAGAGCTCTAATGATCTTCTATACCAACAGCATATCTTGGAGGGAGCTGTATTTGTAAACAATCGTTTGTCTCCTAATTAAAACCATACTACTGCATCCAAAGACATTTGTGTGCCCTCAACTCTGATGCTAGTGTTTGGCTGTGAAAGTCAGATGTCGCAATACTTCCCCATATAGTGTAGTGTGCTATAAGCCAGTCCCTTTCCATTAACCAAATAAGGGACAGTGAATACTGTGGATCAATATTACACTTTTTAACTTTAAATGTGAATATATATTCCTGGATAACAAACAAATAAAACTCATCATTAACCATCAACACCTCAGTCAAAATATCATTGCATTCAGATCACTAGGAAGGTCAAGGTGATGCATCTTGAAGGTAATGAATACCACTAGAGGGTGTCATCAGTGTGTGTCCTGAAATTCATTCCATGCAAAGACATTGCTAACCCAAGCAAGACACTTTGTGTCTCGTAATCTAAAATAGTCGACTCAATCTGCTGTCCAATGAACAACCTGCTATGAAAAATATTAGAACCACAAACGAGGATTTTGTCCTCCCTACTATACACCAGATGTTGTAAGTGTTGACAAAGCTGGTTGGTTTTCCCTTCCTTTAACATCTTTTTACACCTCAGTTTTCAAGAAATCATAACTATAAGTGGTAGATCAGTGGTTTAGATGAAAGCCTGACGTTTGTAAAAGTAAAGTAATATTCAACCAAAATAACACACAAAGTTGATGTTCGAGCTAATTAATCCCAAAGGAAGCTGTAAAAACAAGCAGTTTTGTTAAATGTCTACAAAAGTTCTACAATACCAATCGAATTCCTCCAAATTGTGAATAACTAAAAGTGTGGAAATTGGATACTTAAGATTAAATTTCAATTTTGATTCCTCTTATCGATTCCTGGATGCATTTTCAACTGATAATCTGGCAGAACCTTGTATGGTAATCTAAGCATAGGTTTACAAGACAGAACGATGCAAGCATCTGAAGTTGGTTCACTGTTTGGAATCGAAAGTGGGAATTGACAAGAATCGGAATCGATAAGCAGAATTGGATTGTGTTACATTTCCTGCAGGAAAAACTTTTAACTTTTATCATTTCACCAGAGAAACATGCAAACTAACAGTTTATCAGACCCACCATAACACACATTCGCACTTGTATTGCTTGTTTGGACGCAACAAAATTCGGTAAAAAGAAAAAAAAAATACAGTGAGTGAGTGAAAGAAAGTTGCGTGGAGTCCAAATTGGACATTTTTGTCTCCAACAGGAAAACTTGTGTAAGACAGACTGGGAGAGAAGATGTGATAAGACTGCATCAGCTCCACAATAACACATGGAGGTGGACGATTAATGGTATATATTTAAGAAGACTTACTGGAGACTTATTCTGGAAAGTAAAAAAATAAATAAAAAAATAAGGCTTTCATTCCATTCTTTGACACTATGCAATACCAAACTGGACCTGACTTCACTGTACAACAAGAAGATGAGCATAAACCTAAATCCAAGCAACTGTCTGCCCAGTTTCTGCACATAAATCCTTTTGGCCTGCTCTTGGATTAACTGGATCATAAGAAAGAAATCTCCAACTAATGAGGGACAACTTGCACAAGTTTTACAAATGAACTGTGCAGATGCAGAGAGTGTGCAATACTCGTTTTCATACGAATAAAATCTGTGCATTTATATATTTGTTCGGTCAAACTAAATCTTCATCCCAATACATGCGCGAGTTTAGTGCACAGAAACAAAAAGAACACGCACATGTCTCTCAAAAAGAATAAAACACTGGAGTGATATCGCTTCATATTCAGTTGCTTTGAATAATAAGAAGCTAGGGTCGAGATTCATGCCAAAGAAAAATTGTTGTCCTGTATATAACCTTATCTATATATATATATAGCTGATAAAACTCACAGTGCTACAGACAACCGTTCATTTTATTATGACCGAAAAGTCAATACACACTCCACCATACAACAGACATGACCGAAATCACCCCTGTAGACTAATATTACTGATTGTGTTACATTTCCTGCTGGAAAAAACATCTAACTACTATCACCTCACCAACACACATATCCACAAGACCATGAAGACTTCAGATGATTCTGATCTCAGAGCTTTGATCATCACACCGATGTCTGATACTGATTCAGTACAAACCATACCCGAGCACACTGTGGTGTTTCGGTTGGGAAACATTCACTGGGCAGGGGGGGAAAAAGAGGATGAAATCAGAAAACGTGTCAAATCCAATCTAATGGCACTCGGTATTGGAATGTTACGCTGTAGTAGGCAGATTAAAAAAAGGCATTGGTGGAGTATTTTTACTCCACCAATGCACCCAAGAGTGTGTGTGGGAAGAGTGGTATGCAGCGCTGCCATATGCACGACAGATACAAACCTCCTGTAACGATGAGAGACGAAGCGCAGAAGAACCACACTATGTAGCCATAAATCATTTCTCTGGATGTATATTCCGGGTTATTAAACGCACTGAAAGTTTACACCACAACATACACTATATGGATAACGGTTGGTTTATGGATGCCCGTTCCACATGTTATCATATCCTCCACTCTTCTGGGAAGATGTTCCTCTAGATTTGTGCTTGGTGTGTTAGTAAATTTTCATTTACTACACATCTACACATATTTACTGCACATCTTAAAACATCCTGGAGAAGGACCACAAACGGGTGGAAAAGTCAGATGTTCATACCGTGTATATTAAGATGTGATTTGTATTTGTTGCCATGGTTACATGCATTCAGGGGTCCTATGTAAGGGTTTAATGCATGCTTGTCAATCAGGAATGTATATTTCCTGATGGTTTTATAACCTCTTTGAATACAATTAAACCTATTCCAATAAAAATAGACTGCAATGGTATTCAAATCTCACAAATCCACATTCTACTCATAATAAAACAATGTTTATAACCTGTCAATGTTTTTTTGTATGTTTTTTTAAGGGAAAATAAGGATAGTATATATATATATATATTAGATATATCTATATATATATTTTTTTTTTTTTTTTAAGGGAAAAATAAGGACGTTTGATTCGATGGCTGAACGTTTTAAATTGGGACAGGATTATGTACAGTGTCATATCTCCTGTCTGTATACATCGGGAAACAGTTCCGAGAGAGGAATCTTGTCACATTTGTGCCTGATACAGGATTCTAGCTGCTTGGTGTCCTTTGTTGTGTTTTTCATTTCATGAGGCATCAAATTTTTTCAAATATTGATCGGTCCAGACACTTCAGTACCTGGGCCCTTTTACAACAAAGTCATGCCTCAGTACATTTTAAATGAGTTTGGCCCAAAGAGAATGGGTTTTCTGGAGAACGCTTTCCTTGCATGGTAGAGATTTAACGTGCATTTGTAGATGTAGTTCACAGACAACGATTTCTGGAGGCGTTAATGATCCCATGCAGTGATTAGCATAACAGAATCATAACCATTTTTTTATGCAGTGAGGGCCCGGAGATCATTGGCATCCTATATTGATTTTCAGCCTTGACCCTTTTGCACAGAGATTTTGCCAGATGTTTCGAAACTTTTGTTATTATTTACTGCACATGATATGAGATATGATATAACGGTTTTGCATTTGATGCTGAACGTTAATCTGAATTTGTTCAACAGTCTTTCAGATTGGTGCAGCTCTTTACTTCTTATCCTTACTTTTCAGAGACTTTGCCTCTCTAAGATGCATTATTCATACCCTAACCACCTTGTTGTCAATTTACCTCATTTGTTGCAAAATGTTTTTCCAACTGTTTAATTACTAAAACAATGACTTTTTCCAGACTTTTGTTGCACCGTCTCAATGTTTCTGAGACTTGCTGCAGCTACTAAATTCAAAATATGAATATGGCCATATTTGTCTTGTAAAATAGTAAATTTTAAACAGTTTTTATGAGATTTGCACAGCATTGCACTCTGTTTTTATTTACATGTTGTCCAATTTCTTTGGAATATTCAAATCATATTCCTTATAAAGAACTCGAAAAAAGGCATAGTCAAGTGTGTGTTCACTTTGTACAGGTGTGCTGGAGTCATATATATGCAAACAAGGCTAACCTTGTGATTCATTAGTGCAACACACACATATACATGTACACACGCACACACACACACACACACACACCTCCAGCACTTTGACATATCCCAAATAACAAAAAACAAAACAATTATATAACAAAATATGAAATAAACTAGAAATGTATCAACACTGAGGTGTAAGAGAGACAGTCTTATGTAGGGTGTCATTAACACAATGTGAGAGAGGTGTTAATGAGCGAGCGAGCGAGCGAGCGACCGGATGAATGGGTGAGCCGAGAGGGAGGAATAAGTGGAGATGCCCATGTGACCATGTTAACCTTTAAAAAAAAAAAGCTCACAACTAAAGAGATTATAAGACTCCCCCCCCATGAAACTGCATGCAAGACAAGGAAGGTGGAAAAATGTGAAATATACTTGAAGAGAAGCAGACGTACCATTAGTCGGATGCTTTGCAAACGACACAGAAAATCGCTTTACTGCCGGCATAGACAACAACTCTGAGGAAATAAAAAAGGTCACTGGGGTTACCATCTTTTGGAGTGCACCTGTAAGAGGATAAGGGATGGGGGGAGGGGCTGTTTGGGTTATACAGTGCTGAAGTGTGAATGTGAGACATTCAGAGGACATTAGCGAGAACAGAGCTGGAGGTCACAGAGAGTGGGGTTCTATGTTGATGTACGATTATGGTTAGTGGAGAGTCACTGAAGGTAAAGCAAAAGGGGCGGGGGGGGGCAGCACAAAGCTCAGTGCGTTTTGTTGTAGAAGCTAAAAAATAATTTCCTTACTATATAATGCATGCTTCTGGTAATGTATCTAGAGATCCCATAATCCCACACATTAAAGAGAAGCAATAAATAGTATCTATACATCTCTGGTTGACCTTAAATCGTATGTAAAATGTTTTCGATGCCAAAGCTTCCTACGATTTATAACCTCGAGTCACATTCAGTTCACTTAGTAAAATAAGGAACGGGAATGCAATTGTATTTAAAGGTCATACACACACACACACACACACACACACACTCACACACTACCATAACCCTATGTCTTCAGAGGACAAGGCTACAGATTACAAAGGAAACAAGGACACAGATCGTAGACACAGACCACACCACACCAGAGGGTTCACACTTAAAATAGAGGTTCACCACAGACAGGAATGAGCATCACTGTGGACATGGGACAAGATGAACGCACAGACACTGTAGTTTCGAGAAAGCCAGATCGTGTAAAACCTTGTTTTAAAATTGCCCTGGAGTAAAAAGTGTCTCGTGATATGTTGCCACCTTGTGGACAAAAGAAATATTGCCTGCAAACAGGAACGTTCTGGAAGTCTTTCACAGCCATGGCTTTGAAAAAAAAGAAATTTTGTATAAATAAAATGAACATGAGTCAATTTTATCTATAGCTTCACAAGGAGAATGTGTTATGTGAATATTGAATGTAAATAGATTTTAATACAAGAGCTAGCTGTCCTATTAGACACACTATTTGGACAAAAGTATTGGGACACCAGACTTTCCAGCCATATGTGCTCCTTCAGACATGAAATTAAAGGCAAAACAATTAGTCAATTGGAACAATTAGAATGTCTTTGAATGCTGTAGAATATAAAAAAAAAACACAAATCTAATGGTTAGGTGTCCAAAAACTTTTGTCCATACAGTGTATTAATGAGTCTTCAGGAATGCATAATATAATCTACTACGTAAATCAGAATTATTTTTTTTTACTAAGATCAATTCTGTTCTTTTCACAGTACAAGGAACGTTTAGAAAGAATTCCATCTGTAAAATTTCCCGATGATTGTTGGGATAGAGATGGAAAATCCCATTGCGAAAAAAAAAAATAAAACAGCAGGAAGCAAACATGAAACCAATCAATGCTGGGTGAACGAAAGACGAACGCATGAAACATAATGAAAGACAATGTATGGCAAAGGTATTGCACAAAAAAAAAAAAACACCCGGAAACAGGAAAAAATACGAACGAATAACTTTGAATGATAATTAAATGATAATTTCTAAGAACCCTTCGGAATGGGTCCTGAATTATGCATCCTATTCTCTGCAAACTCTTTCTGAAAAGTGGGGATAACATTAAGAATCAGAACGGCTTGTAACAGCACATACCATCTTTATAGGTCAAACTGCCCGAGGAGAATTTTTTGCGGTGTGTGCGGGCGTAATCCTGCAGATTGGGGGCACTAGAGGACCCCCCAAGGACAGTGGTGCTGAAGAGGCCTGCACACTGAGAGCCTGTGGAGGAGGGTTAGACAATTAGATCAGTTAGTCGCCACCCCATGCTGTTACTTAGATTTTAGACAAAATGCATGGCACCGCAAATAAGTCATGGGCAAAAGTTTGTATGCACCTGACCACAGATCCGTATGTGCTTCTTTTTGAACATCCAATCCCACATTTAGTCCCAATTTGCTCTAATGATAACCTTCAATACATTTTGTAGATATTTGTGTGCATTCAGATACAATAGTGTTAGTAAACTCAGGTACTAATGTAGGTATGTTGAGGAGGCCTTAGAGATGTAGGAGAACTTCCACTCCAACCCTTCTAAAGTATATTATCATGGAGATGGCTTTGTCCATTGTCATGCTGGAACAGGTTTGGGTCTTTAACGCATACACTTGTGTACCTCCGGATTTGTGCGGAAGGAGCACATACGGCAGGTGTCCCAATACTTTTGTCTATATAGTATGTTTACAATTCAGCATGTGAATAGCAGGCTTCAAACTATATAGCACATTAAATTAATATGTATGCACAGGTAAATGCGGCATTTTTATTAATAGTCATTATAAACATACTACACAAACTTACACACAGTTATACCTTCTATACCTTCTTGTATAGAATGAAGCTTCCAAATTCAGTTATTATTCAGGAAAAATCCACAAACGACTCAGACCACCAACTACAAACCGTGACTATTGACTGAATATTTTATTAAAAAAATAAATGAATAATGACTGGGTTCACTAAACCAATCGCTCAAGAAATGATGTGACATACACTCATATATGATTATTTTATTACCCATACACTATATGAATGGACAAATGTATAGGAACACATTTCCACCATATATAGGTCTTCTCCAAATTTCTCACTATGTTCTATGTTCCCTAAGCACAAATCCAGCTCCATGAAGATGTGCTTTACATAGATTGGAGTAGAGGATCTACTCCAGTAGAGGTATAAAACCTATTGAGAAATGAACTTGAACAATGATTCCACCCTTTGTCCTGCTCACCTAACCTTCATCCTGATTTCACTGACACCCTTCTGAATGAGCACAAATCTCCACAATATCTAAGAATTGAGGATTTTATAAGAGCGAATGGGAAGTAAATGTTGATTGAGATGCATTAAAAAAAGCACATAGCAATCCTGTGGTCAGGTGTCCACAAACTTTTGTCCATATAGTGTATTAATCTCATGACCATAAAAAAAGGAGTGACAACCGTTTTCTAGGACCTGAATAGAAACTGATCTAGCAATGTACACTTGGAAACTGGCCTAAATGTAGAGGTCATTGAGGGGGTCGGTGACCCCGAAACATAATCTCAACAAAAACAGAGAGAGCAAAAGGGAACAAGTGAGATGCACAGACAGACAAGACCAACCTAATCCGCTCTGCTTCATCTCCGGAGACTGGCGTGGACATGAGGGGAAAAGGCGATAGTTGGCTGATTTAGAGGATGATGCTTCTGACAAGACCTGCGCACGGAAAAAAGCGTAAAAAAACATTTCAGAATGAAGTGCTGCTGTTATCTAGTGTTACTAGGAATTAATATACAATAAGCTAAATGTTTATAATATCAGCCTGTATCTTAAACATCCAACACTATCATAGTCTAAGTTTGTGTTATGGATGCACATAATGTTTATTCTTGATTATACATAAAGGTACACTAATTTTACTGATACCGATTAAATCACTAATAAATGTGCTAAATAAATATAAATATATTTATTATATTCATATTAATCAACACATTGACATTTATCAGCATTATTATCACATTTATTAGTGCTAAATAAATTAATATTAATTATACCAATAAAGTTACATACATCCAAAATGAATAGAAAACCATTTCCAATCAATAGCATGTCATGTCAGTAATTTGCCTCTAGAGGCCGCTCTCATACTGTACAACGCAACCCGAAAAAACTAACAATACGGATTAAATGTTTGAAATAAAACATAGCAATCTAGTCGCTCCCAAAGGCACAACAAATCTCATTAACCTCATTAAAAGGGACACGATATCACTGAACAAACTCCAGTCCAGAAAGCCAGGGTATTAAAAACAAAGACGATGGGTGAGGGAGAAATTTGTACCTCCATGGAGCTAGTCTTCCTGTTTCGAGTTAAAGGAGATCTACGCTGGGGGCCTGCTGGATCAGATAGAGGTACTGATCGATCAGTTTCATCCCGCACGAGGTTCTCCAAACTTCCGGGGTCTGTCTGCTTTTGGTCATTCTGAGAAAAAAAAATAAAAAATCATCCCTACGCATGTGTACAAGCACAAATGATTCCAGAATGTACCATTCAACATAATACAATGCCTAATCATTGTTTTATACTAAGCACTTTTTAGAGATAGGAAAAAAACTAACTTTGAATACCTCAGAAGATGCGGGTCGGAAGCCGAAGCCCATCGGTGCGTTCTCCTCTTCGCATACTTTAACTCCAGGACTGAAATGGAGCTCAACGTGAAAACGTTCCTCCGACGAGGGATCCTGAAATGTATATTAAAAAAAAAAAAATTATATTTAACAGAAGTATTTTATATTTCCAGAAAATATAGACAAATGTTTATGGCATATCTCCTCAGCATATGTGCTTCTTTTTAACACATTCAAATCCACACGCACTCCTGATTTACTCTTTCAATAAACTAATTTTTGTGCTCATTCAGCTACAGGGGCTTTAGTAAGGTAAGTCAGGTAGATGTAGGTGAGGTGAGGTGAAGTTAGGAGGCCTGAGGTACAGTCGGTGTTTCAATTAATCTATGAATAGGTTCGGAGCTCTGTAGCAGGGGATCTTCCACTCCAACCCATGGAAACAATTTTTTTTCATGGATCTTATTCCAGGAAGAGGTTTGGGCCTCCTTAGTTCAAGTGAAGGGAAAATGTCATAACCCAGAGGTGTCCCAATACTTCTAACCATTTATTGTCATTTCAATACATAAAATACCTTGTTGTTGTCCTCGTACAGCATGATAACTATCTGGGTCATATAGTTGAGCTCGGGAACTGCGCTTAGATAGTCCATGGCCCTCTTCCACTGCTGGTCGTTGTCCTCCTAGAATAAGACCAGCAGCTTGTGTTAGTGTAAAAGCCGAGTCTGTCTCAGAGGGTTCCGAGTACAAGAGTTCTGAGTAACTCACGTCCAGCAGACCTCCGTAGCGGAAGATGCTAAGGAGTGAATGAACGTGACTCTCGCTGGTGAAATACAGCCGCGTCCGTACGTGCCTGCCTGGGGACAGCACACCACGAGAGTACCTGCGATATTAAATGCAGATGAGTGAATATAAAAGTATTAAAAATCAAAACAGCCCTGTTGTATAATTTCATTTCAGTTCCATCTTGTGATGTTGTGATCTGCAGAAATAAAAGTGAATTATTTGTACAATACTGAATTGCAGAGCATTTTTTTTCCCCATTTGAATTGAACCACACTGCATGGTTACGAGAGGGGTGGGGGAGCTGCCATCATATCAACGGCTAAGCATCTAGAATCGCATCAGCTTCGGTTGTTATGGAGACACAAATCCCTAATGTGAACAGAACAAGCTTACAGCGGATGGAGCTTGTTGACTGACTCGTCCTCGTGAGTCCTCTGCAAGTCCAGCTGGATCTTCTTGATCAGAGGTAGGCAGTAACCATACCCTATTTCCAGCTTCTCCGTCTTGTTTATGCCATATTCCTAAAAATACATCAAGTAAAAAGAGAATTTCTTTTTTGTTTTTTAAAAAAGATAAATTTCTGCATTTATTACATTTTATTTGAACAAAATGAAACTCTTTCGAGCGACTCTCATTTTCCGTAACAGCAGAAGCTGCATGTTCATTGCTATACAGTCCCACATGGCTTAGCAATTCGGCAAAATAGGATGCTGGTAATTATGGGATGTTTAGACTATAGGGATTCAATTGCTTGGAAGGCAAGAAGAGGGAGTCTGTACGGATTAGAAGATTACATCCTTATGTGCTCTATACCTTGCTCTAGAGCTCGGAGTGGGGCACAGAACATTGAGTTTTGCCCAGGATTATGTCACATGTGTTTTAGGTCGGGTCAAAGATTCAATGATTTCGATAGGAGGAGCCAATCTCACAGTCGAATCTTCACAGAGTCAGTATCTACATCTAGAACTGCCAGTTTTCTGTCAATGTAAGATTTACATTTACGCCATTTGGCAGATGCCCTTATCCAGAGCGACATGAGCAATTGAGGGTTAAGGGCCTTGCTCAAGGGCCCACTAGTGGTAGCTTGTTGGTCTTGGGGTTTGAACCTACGTTCTTCTGGTCCAGAGGCCAATACCTTGCCACTGAGCTACCACCTCTAGGTTAAAAGAAAGAAGCTTTTAATAAAGATTTTTACCATGCCTGTGTAAATCGCACTCACACTCCCCTGTGAAAGTTGTGTACCTGTGGTATGACGATGTCTGCCAGTGCTCGCGACAGTGCGAACAGCTCCACGGTGTCCTCCAGGCCCAGGGAACTGTTGTGCTGAACATCGTACTTCACACAGTCATAGATGTCCGGGATCTTACTGATGTCGTAGCGGCCGTTCTTCATGTAGAAATCCCTCTCCAGTTTGGACCAACGCTGCAACATCATCTCCAAAGTCTCGCTGTGGTACAGCTGGAGATCTGAGAGGAGAATTGTACCTTGGAATGAACACTGACTCAGAATGACCCTGATATTATAACAGGTCTCTATCGATTTAAAGAAATAACCTGCAGATTTGGGATCCTCAAGTCTCTTTTGTATTTGGCAGATGAGGCTCTGGATGAGGCTGTACACCTTGTTGCAGGTTCGCACGGGATTCTCCACGGCGTTCATGGAGTTCACCATAGAGGGGCTGCTGGTCGGAGCCAGCTGTTCGGGGAAAAATGAGACCGATAAGAACATGTGGCTGTAGGGATGCTGACCCGCAAGCGCTCAAGAAACTAGAGTTCACCTTGTCAAAATCTTCCTCAGTGAAATCTGCATCTTTCTGCATGATCTCATGAAGCCGGGCTTTGACGCGACGCTGGCACCCGCTTAGAGAGTCCAGGTCGTTATCCAGCAGGCCGTTCATGTTAGCGCTCTTCACCATCTGAACCAGAATGGGGGTCAGCTCGCCCTCAAGCGCCAACAAGCCCTGCCAAACACGGCACAGAGATTAGATCTGCATGCAGATATGAATTGTGTGATAAATAATCCATAATGACAGAGGCCTCTAGAGGCCAGTCACTGACATTACATGCTGTTTTATGTTTTTATTTTATTCATTTTAGTTATAAATTTTTTTGTTTTATTTTTTTTTTATTTTGTTTATATTTCAGTTCCATATTATCAGCGCAGTCTATTTTCATGTAATGCATCACAGAGAAACCAAATTTGACATGAGAATCAGTATTACTGAGTGTTGACAGGTACCAGCAAGTATGGTTCAACATAACTACCAGTACAGTAAAATTCCCCATCAGGGTGATACCTTAGCAAAAGCAGCTGCAGTCATCTGAACCCTGCCTTCATCTGAGGCATAGATCTTAAGGTCGTGGCGATAGGTGCTGTGGAGGCGAAGCAGTCCACATCCAGGAAAGCCAGCATAATCCCCTAGACACGCACATACAAAATAAAACATACAGTATATCAGCAGAATCAATCAATCAATCTATCTGTGTGTATATGTGTATATATATATATATATATATATATATATATATATATATATATATATATATATATCTTGTCTATCTGCCCAAGATACAGATAGAAATAATATGTAGATATACGAGAAGCATGACAGTAAGATTATAAGAAATAAGAAACGATGTAATATTGTACCTTGTCCTCCAGGGTACATACAGCGAAAAGCTCGACCCAACTCCTCTGCCTGGACTCTGCCTGCTGGAGTTAACTCGCCTCCCCACTTCAACACCAATAGCAAGGACGGACCATCGTTGCGTCCGTCTGCCGAACGACACGGAGCACATCATGTCACATGGATGATTCAATGTAATCAATTCAGGAATGCATTGTTAAAATCATCCTTGGAGTTGTCCTGTACCTTCTTCTTCACTGGAAGTTTTAGGCTGGCCATGGGGAAGGTAAGTCAGCTGCACTTTCCTGTTTATCCCAGAGAAATGGCCGTACCTACATACATAAATAAGATCGGTGAATAGCATTAAATGTCAACCAATTTATCGTTTTTGGCATTTAACAGGGAACGATAGTTGATTCCCAGGACTACAAGCAAAAATCCATACCGATTCTGTAATGAAGAAGTTCCAAAAACATACCAAAGCACCCTCTAGAGGCGAATCACTGACGTGCTGTTTGTGTTTTGCACATGACTTGACTGCATACTGCAGTGCAATACAATATTATACAATATAATTAATATTAATTGATAATTAATTCATTATAGAATTACATTTATTCATACAATGAATAAATTCATATATATTTTATTTAGCAATTTTTTAGCCAGTACTAATTGTAATAAAACTCACTACTATATTACATTGAGTGTTTTTTTTTTTACCCAGTGTCCTTCATAAAAACTGTTATTTAATTAATTGTTTATCAGTTCCCTACCTCCCTTTGCTTTTTTTACTTTTAAATTTTTAGTATAATGTATGCTTAAGGGGGCACGGTGGCTTAGTGGTTAGCACGTTCGCCTCACACCGCCAGGGTCCGGCTTCGATTCCCGTCTCGGCCATGTGTGTGTGAAGTTTGCATGTTCTCCCAGTGCCTCAGGGTTTTTTTCTCCGGGTTCTCCGGTTTCCTCCCGGTCCAAAAACATGCACGGTAGGTTGATTGGCACCTTGGAAAATTGTCCCTAGTGTATGAATGTGTGTGTGTGTGTGAGTGTGTGTGTTTGTGCCCTGCGATGGGTTGGCATTCCATCCAGGGTGTATCCTGCCTTAATGCCCATAGAGCCTGAGATAGGCACAGGCTCCCCGTGACCCGAGGGAAGATCGGATATAGCGGGAGAAGATGCATGAATGAATGATGAATGTATGCTTAAAACACATTATGCAATGTACATGCATTATGAAATTTCAAATATTATATTCTGAACTATTACAATCGACATCATATTCTATGCCTCGCACTAGACACTTGTTTTGCAGCTGCTATTTGTTCGCTCTGTAGCTGCATTACATAAAAAAGCAATAGTGATATTCTCCAGTGGGACTGCCTGTTCCCATTTGAGTGTCCCATATCTAAACAGATTCTCACTCACATTTCCAAAACCGTCTTAAGCTGCTCCAGTTTTGACTTCTTCTCTTCGATCCCACGGTCATTGTGCTGCCCCAGATCTGACAGCAGCAGTCTGCTAATGTCCAGCACTTCCTGAACGGCGAAACAGTAAATATGACTTAATGATACTGTACCAGATTTAATGAGCTATACAAGAAACAACTAGCAGACGTCTCCATACATTATGAGATGTGTCGTGAAATAATATAAAGCAGTAATTATTTTAATTAATGAAGGCAGCCGGGTACCTGCAGCTGTTTGGGTTTCTTCAGCTTCAACTTGTTGGTTTTGTTGCCGCCGTACTTTTCGAATAGCCCGAAAAACCTGTGGAGGGGGGAAAAAAAAAAGTCACAATGGCAAATCCCTCAGGATGTGTGTCTTTATGGATCAAACAGTTTTTACAGGCACACATGGGAACTTACATGGGATTTCTGACTTCCATTTTCATCTTCTGTTTCGGTGTGCGGTCGCCGTGGCGGATTACGGCGATCACGCAACGCAGCTCCATCCTACGCGAGTCAGAAAATGCTTTGGTCAATATTACAAACGATAACCGTGTTCACACAACACCATGTTCCACACCAAAACGCACGATATACAGATAGATATGGGAAAATGAATTGACAGAAAAAAACATCCGGGGACTCACATTGTGCCAGATGTGGTAGGGACTATAGGAATGTCCTCTGCCTCAGTGGGAATAGACCAGGGAATATGGAACTGGGGAGCCAGCTCCCTCATCACAATGTTCCTATAGACAAGATTGCAAATAAACAAACAAACAAACAAAAAACCTCTATAGCGCTATTTTCAGAAATATTTCAGCTCCTAGCGTAGGGTCCGTCTATGATTTAATTTTTTTATTTTCATTGTATACAATTTTTAAATATTATTATATTTATTATTATTACAGGTGTGATAAACAGATAAACAAATATAAGATGAAAGTTCTTCAAATTAAACTGTAATCAGAAACTGTGATTTAAGAGGGGTGGGATAAACCTTTTCTGTAATCTGAACAAAATATAAATTCTGCCATGTAAACGGTTAAACCGATTATTTTGCCTCTACATCATCACGCCCTTGCAGAAGATATACGTAAATGTTTTTAGTAAATATGTTTATGTTTATGTAAAGCAACAATTTGAGGAATATTGAGACGCTCCTTCGCTACCAAAAAGTAGGTTCTAGCGACCGTCTTTTCATTATACCTCCTAGCGTGACTATGCCTACAAGTTCACACACTTCACATCAAAATAGCACTCATTAGAAATAACGGAACTCCGTAAACAAAGGGAGGAAAACAGGACACGCGTCATTCTGCCATTAAAACCGCTTCAATCGGGTAAAATAATCTTAAATAAATCTCCACAAGCACACTCCAAAATCTAATCGCACATGAACATGGACTCGACAAGAGTGGACATTATTAAAGATGGAAGCGGAAATGTGGACATTGAAAAAGACGCACATGGCAATCTTGTGGTGATGTAAAATATTAAAAGGAGCAACAAACAAACAAACAAACAAAAAACAATAGCTCACCCGAGTATTTTGGCACAATCGTCGTAATATTTCATCGAGTTCTTTACGAAGCTGAAGCCGTTAACGTCACATACGTACGAGTGACCGTTGGCCCGGAGGAGGTCGAACCCACACACTGTTTGCTGCAGAAAGTCAGAAAGGTTGTTAAGTCTGGATCCTTCACGATCACCAGCCCACAGTCAAGTGAAGAAGGAGGACGGACCTTGAAAGCCAGGCACACTTTGCGAGCCACCAGTTTTTCCATAGCGGTGAGCATGACGGGGTAGCGCACTTCTTTTCCCTCGCTGTCTCGTTCGACTTTGCCATCCAGGGCAGGAGACTTACGGGCCTCGGCATGAGCATAATCAGGACCGACTGTGTAGACCTGAGAGAAATCACACGTATACATACATAAATAAACAGTTTAAATTCAGTTTAAATTCGTTCCATTTTATACTTAATATGTGGATTCCAGTAGGGGCACGGTGGCGTAGTGGTTAGCACGTTCGCCTCACACCGCCAGGATCCGGGTTCGATTCCCGTCTCGGTCATGTGTGTGTGGAGTTTGCATGTTCTCCCTGTGCCTCAGGGGGTTTTTCTCCGGGTTCTCCGGTTTCCCCCCGGTCCAAAAACATGCATGGTAGGTTGATTGGCACCTTGGAAAATTGTCCCTAGTGTGTGAATGTGTGTGTGTGCCCTGCGATGGGTTGGCATTCCATCCAGGGTGTATCCTGCCTTAATGCCCATAGATGCCTGAGATAGGCACAGACTCCCCGTGACCCGATGGAAGATCGGATAAAGCGGTAGAAGATGAATGAATGAATGAATGTGGATTCCATTCAATTGATTTCATATATATATATATATATATATATATATATATATATATATATATATATATATATGCACACTCTATATATACATACATACACAGAGAATTTTTTTTGGGGGGGGGGGGGGGTTCTGCCTAAAACAACCTTAAAGATTTTTATGTGGGAGGTTTGATGTGTCGATTACCTTCACATCTGTGCCATCTGTAGGCATGAATTCCTCATAGATGTAGGAGCCGGTTTTTCTGACACTGCTCTCGGGGGCATAGACACTGCTCCTGCTCCCGATCTGCACCAGAAATGTAATGAATTAACGGTGAGTACCTGTAGTTTTACCTGACCAAAAAAAAATCCAGCAAATCTACTGAATAATTCGTGACATCTTAATAGTTAAGACTTTGGATCAGAGGTTCATCGGTTCTAATCCCATCACTGGTCTGCCAAGCAGTCACTTCGGCGCCCTCTCAGCAAAGCCCTTGTCCTTTAAGTGCTCAGTTGTATAATATATAATAGGTATAATAGAGCATTAATCCTGGATACCAAAATGCCATAGATATTAAGTTTAAAACATATCAGACTAACCTTCCTGAAAAGGCGTTGGCTGCCTCCACCAGCCGAAGTCGGATAGTAAATATACACGTTGTGATCTTCTGCCGAGACTGGTTTCTCGACGAAGGGTTTTGGGAAGATCTCTCCGTTCACCTCAACATGGTCCTCACCTTCGACCAGGTTACACTCTGAAACCACCAAAGTACTGAAATTAACCTCTGAATGTCTTTTTGTCTCATTCTAGCCCAGACTCGTGTGGCATTGGCATTTAAAATATGCTGCAAAATATTACCCCAGTAAAAAGAAAAGTGCCCCCTTTGAACTGTCACTTAAGTAAAAGTATGAAATGCACTTAAGTATCCAAAGTACTATGATTTATTACAGCTGAAATGTAACTCAGTTTATGTAAAAAGATTCTTACTCTTCGTACACCAATCAATTAATAGAATGATACCGACACTGATTGATATCTTTTACATTTCTACTTTGGAGAAAAAAATGCAAATAAGGTTCGTGTGGCGAGTTTGAGTCACCATTTAAAGTGCTGCTTGCTGTTGAACTGTATGTTGGAGATAAACGAGCTCATATGTTTGACCAGTTACGGGTTTGTTTTCTCCCACTCCTGAATAAAAAGGATTTCATAAAATGTAGAAAAAAGTGCTCTATTTGACTTAAATTCTCCTCAAATGGAAATATTTGATTAAAGTAGAGATACATGCAACGAACGTTCACTGTAAAACCGTTTACAAGGATGATGATAAGAGTGATTGTTGTGCAAAGGGAATTTTGGCGTCGTTACCAGTTAGGACGTCACGATCGTAAAATCGATCTCAATAAAGGCTTTTACACTTAATGCTCACTGTGCACCACTATAACTCACAGCAAAGGGTTCTGTCACCTAGTTCCAAAATTCTCTGTTTGCCTGCAACACGCTGTATAATAGACAAACAACTGCTGATGATTGCTGGCGTTATCACTTGGGCAAACTAATCGTCTGATCCTCTGCCTAAAGGTGAGCAAGGACAGTACGTGGAGATAGGGAACAAATTTAATATTAACCCTGGGGTAATACAATAAGCAAATGATAACCAAACTGGCCGTGATGCATCCTGTGTAGCTTTCTGGGCTGCTTTTCTGTGTGTCGCTGTAATAACTGCAGAGAAGATCCATCTAATTGCAGTGTTCAGGGTGTTGTTTGGATGAGCTTGATAACACTCTTCGCTGTGATGCTTACATACTGTGTCATGGTGCAATGTAATTAGTAGTCTTGCACGTCTAGAGATTTGTTTTCTCAAAAGGTTTTGGGACTTTTCCAGCCGTATGTGGTTCTTCTCCAAAACCAGGAGGCCGGGACATGATGTATGGGACATCGTTGGACGCAGAATTTCATTTGGACTCGGACACCCGGTTACATCGCTATGAAAATAAGCTTTTCATGGATTGGAGAGGAAATGCTCCTGCTACAGAACCGAATTATGACGGCACCCCAGGTCTAGAGGACAATCTTCTCAGATGAGAACACATGGGTAATGGTTTCTTTAAAAAGAAGTGCATACCAATCCCTTTGCCCTGTCCAGAGTGTATTTAAAACGAGCACACAAGGATTTAACACCTCGCTGCTTCGGTTTTATGGCTCTGCAGGAAGGTGAGTTTCTAAGAGCAGGAATAGCAGCACCTCTAGGGTTAATGGATGCCTGACAGCCACATTATTCCACAAAGTAATTTATGTGTCCCAGGCCTGACTGCTCTACATTAGTAGCTATTTATAGAGGCAAAGCGTTGAAATAAAGCCCAACCAGAGAACAGGATGTTCCTCTGCCAAGGAGCTCTTTTATTTATTATCCCTTTCACTATCGTAAACAACATATTTTGATATATCCCAGAAACTCGTTAAGGCATCCGGACGCCTTTCACGTACCATCGGGTTTATCCGGGTCCCTGTTCAGCACCGCGTAGCGTGGTAGGTCGATTCCCTCTTCCTGCAGGATGCGATACACCTCCCTCCTGAAGAGACAGTACATTAGTTGGACCTTCAGCCTTCATGGCCAGACTAGTGGGTCACTAAAATGTGCAAACAATCTACTCGAGTAAAATTACTGTAACTTCAAATAAATCATGATTAGACTGCCTCACCGCCACAGTCACACATGGAGGTGGAAGCAGTTCATCATACAAAAGGAAAATGAGCCGAACGTTTGAGAACTGTAAGTATTATTTGTCATTAGGAGTGTTATCATGGAATGACCTGCCCAGTCACCGATCCTAAATCCTTTTCGAACTGCTCTGGGATGAACGGGACCACAAGACCGAGAGCAAGAATGTTTCAGTGAGAATATAGTGCGTGTTTTTGGACACATGCAAACTCCATACACACGGCGGAGGTGGGACTCGAACCCCTGACCCTGGAGGTGTGAGGCGAACGTGCTAACTACTAAGCCACCGTGCCCCTTGTATATGTATATGTGGGTGTTTGTCAGTATGCGTGTATGTATGTATGTATGTATGGATGGATGGATAGATAGATAGGAAAATGTACCTGTCCTGTATATAATACTGCATGTTAAGGTCGTTGATCAGCAGCGGGTTACGGAGTTTGGCGTAACTCACGGCTTTATCCAATGGGAAACCTGTCAGAATATAACAAAATGAAATTAAAACAAAAAGAGATAAGACTGATCTTCTACACCCACAGAAGATTCACAGCTGTGTCTTTCCACATTATAAATGCATATATCCTGGATAGTGTGTGTGGTTTATATATGATATTTATATGCTTCATCATTTCAGGTCTTGGGTTTCCGAAACTGCCATTGTGTTGAAGGCATTGCACACCTTTCGAGTGAAAAGAGATGAGACAGTCGCAGAGAGGCCATTTCTCCACCGGCTCGTTGAGTATGACGTCCTCGGGGAAGATGACCACAGTGATGTATTCAAACTTGCACAGACGCTCCAGTATCTGCGTCATGGGCTTAGACTTGGACTTCTTCATCATGCAGCAGATCCCCACCACGATCTGACGTTCCGGAGGCTGGAGATAAACATACAAATAAAAACACGTCGGGGGCACGAAAAAAAAAAGGTGGAGCAGGTTGAACTCAGCATTACGCTACGACCGATGAAGGGTTATCATATGTTGCGTAATTCCTGTAAGGAATGCTGACGGGGTGCTGACATGTCCAGCTTTCAGACTATGAAAAGATGCTAAGATGAACAAATGCACTTACAGCATTACTTTGTAAGAACATGTCTGTGAAAAAAAGTTTTTTTTTAAACATTTAGTCTTATATGGTTTCTATGCAACAAACTGTATAAATGTTTGTATATTTGGATAAGATTTAGAGCACATGCTAACTCACTGTATGCATGTAATTTCATGGCTACCATTTTAACTGCATCACCCCTACAGACAAACATGGAAGGATGGAGAGTTATTCCGGGACACTCTGCGAATCCATCTGAATTATGACAAGACAATGAGCCAAAGCGTAAGTCAAAGCTCTGATTATTTACAGAGCAAACAGTCATAAGGAGCGTTATCCATCATGAATCTCCCCAATCACCGTACCTAAATCCTATTGAGCTTTGGCAAGTTTTACAAGAGGCACGGCAAAGCTGAACGTCTGGAGAAATGAACTGTACTGTACAGATGCTGAGAGTGTGTAAAGCTGTTCATCATGCTATGGGAGGAGCTTATAATGAGAATAAAGTCTGGACATTTTATTCATTTGTTCACTGTAAATCCTTCACAGTGTTCCATCACCGAGTTTGTTGCATAGAAAACAAAGGAACGATAACACGTTTCTCAAAAAGCATAAAAGACACCCCCCCCTCCCAGGCAAAATAATATATGCAAAAAAAAATAAAAGAATGCATATGAGCCCTGTACTGTCATGTTATTAGAAGAGAGGGCGGCTACGATATACACACTAACAATGGAATAACACTTTATTGTTTTTTATTGGCTTGAGTCGGACAATGTTATCGATGATCGAGCGTGATAACCTAACATCTCCGGGACGATGAGAAAATTAGCATTAGAGACATTATGGTATTGTTCATAGGGTTTCACAAGTCTTGTAATGAATTAGCGGCGTACGGCGAGATGCTATCTCTGGTTATTTTTACAGTCATATTTAACAATTGAAATGCTTACCAAACAAGTGTTTGAGTTATCATGTATGCTACAATGTTTTTTCTATACCAAAAAAAAAGAGAAAAAAAGCATGACACTTTACCAATGGGGAAAAATAGAAAACCCTCTGGCTTGAAGCCTTTTCCCAATGCCAACTATCAAGAAGCGCACTACTTCCATTGTATGAATGAAGCCGCCTACTGCATCTATTTGTGTGTTATATTTTCACACCATTCCTTTCGTGCTTTTAATGAGACCTCGTGAGACCCGTTAATGAGATGTTCAACCTGAACTATGCTGTGATACACACTATAGGGACCAAAGTATTTGTACACCTGACTTTTCAGCCAGCTCCATTAAAATATGCTTCACATGAGCTGGATTGGAAGATCTCCTGCTATAGAGCACCAACCCTACTGAACAATGTATGGGAACACTGACTGAACCCCAGGCCTCCGTACCTCACCGCTATCAGTATCTGACTTTACTATCCACCTTGTAGAAATATAGTAGGAACATCTTCCCAGAAGAGTGGAGGTTAACATAACAGCAAATGGGGACTAAATGTGACCAATATTAAGGTCAGGTGTCCACAAAGTTTTTTTGTCAATATACTTTATATGTAAAGTTCTATTATTAAATGATAGCTTATTAATTCATAAATAAATGTAAACTTCAACACAACGAGTGAGAAAAACGAGGGATCCTCACTACGTCGGCCTCCAGGTCGTCCTCGTACAGCTCCATATCTGTCGTCATGCTGCTGTAGCTGTCCAGGCCTTCGCTCTCATCCTCGTCGCAGCCCACGAAGAATTTGGGAGCGCCACGTTGGCTCTCGCCCGGGCTGCTGGGCTCTGACATCACAGTCCACAGCGACAAATGTCAGCGTCCCGCCGCGCCATCGCACGCCAACACTCAGCGTGAGCCGCCGCTGGGGCGTCGTTAGGGCACGGGCCGTTGGCGAAGCCTTGCCCCGACTGGAAAACCCTTGAATTGGTGAGTTTGTTTAGGGTATTTCGGAGGTTTTCCTCGAGCAGTGAGCAGCACACTGAATCGCACCAGGGGTCCTGATCTCAATATAGCCGTGTACAGCAAAAATCTTTCAGCTGCAAACAAGAAACAAACAGTTAGAGACTAT